>CM077181.1:33729458-34329458 GCA_039654105.1 Coreius guichenoti
GCGGCGCATTCCACAACATCCAGCAGCTCAGCATACGCGGGGCAGAGTGGCTGAGAGGATTCAGGCTCTTCCTGATTACTGTCACCACCCTCCTCAGCCTTCTCCTGCTCGTCCAGCAGAGCACTCGCTGCAGAGCTCGGCGGAAGACTCTCATCTTCCACCTCGACCTGCAGCTCACTCTCGTCAGCCGCCGAACCGTCTGAGAGGTTTATACCCCTCTCTAGATGATCGGCGAGCTCCATCTGGGACCCCCATGACGCGCGTCGCCGTTCTGCCGCAGCACAAGCGGGACCCAGGCCACGAGGTCCAGATGCCGACCCCTCTTCCCTCGAGAAGAGAGCCAGACGAGAGCGGAGCGCTTTTAAGGAAAAACGCTCACAATTTGCACAGGCAATTCCCTCGAGAACTGCTTGTGCATGCTTTTCACCCAGACACATAACGCACAACTCATGTGTGTCACCCGGCGACAAAAATCTTGGGCACAGGTCTGCACACTTCTGAAAGCGTTCTGCTTTCTTAGTGCTCTTCATACCTCTGTTTCTTTAGCGCTCCTTACAGACAGACAGTCCCTGAAGACGAAAAGGTGAATGTTGTGTTGCAAGGCGCCCTTATATACTTCCTGGTCGCACGTTGATGACATCATGGGCTGTCGCCGGTCAATAGGATTACCGTGATTCGATAGTGATTTCAGACACCTGTCACGCTGAGGCGTTATTCCCAAAGCGTCTTTCGACGCAGTGCAAGTTCCCTTCGAAAGGGAACATAGCTATTGTTTTGCATCAAAATGGCCTCACATGCAAAGAAATTTCTGCAAAGAATATTGCACCTGAAAGAACCATTTACCGGATCATCAAGAACTTCAAGGAGTCCTGACGCTTGCTGGGCACTCTGGGATGTCCTGAAGTCTTTCACTGCAGTTGAACCTCTCTCCTTGAAGATCTTGCCAGATCTGGTAAATGGATAATCAAGATCATCTCCTCCTGAGAAGTCAGCTAGGAATCGTGTCAGCACCAGTGCAGAGCTGCTCATGAATAATAAATAAAGGGTTTCACTTTATTTTGATGGTCACTTTAACATTCTGTTGACTATAAGTAAGATTGCACCTAAATGTCTACTAACTCTCATTAGAGTGTTAGTAGAGTATTAATAGACTGGTAGGGTTAGGGTTAGAATAAGTTGACACGTACTTGCAAAGTTACTTATAGTCAGTAGAATGTCTGAAGGACCATCACAATAAAGATTTAGCAGATATTAAGCAGACAGTCCACTAATACTCTAATGTTATTGAAAAAAGTTACTTATAGTCAACAGAATGTTCCAAAGGGACCATCAAAATAAAGTGTTACCGAATAAAGAATGGTATCAAAACGTCCTGCAAGAGCAACTTCTCAACGACCTAGTAGCAATTTGGCGATGATCCATGCATTTTACAGCATGATGGAGGACCAAGTCACATGGCAAGAGTGATAATGAAGTGGCTCAGAGATCATTACATTGAAATTTTGTATCTATGGCCAGGCAACTTCACGGGTTTTAATCCCATAGATAACCTGTGGTCAATTCTCAAAAGGCGAGTGGACGCCCACAATTTGTGATCAACTCGAAGCACTAATAAGGCAAGAATAGATCGTCAGGATTTAGCTGATATCCAGCACGCCAGGGTGAATTTCAGAGGTTATGAAGAATAGGGGTCAACACTGTAAATATTGACTCGTTGTGTATTGAATGTTTTTGCCAATAAAAGCTTTTAAAACTTATGAAATGCTTATCATTGTTTTCCAATATACCATAGAAACATGTGAAAAAAATACTGAAGCAAACCTTGCGAAACACAAAATTTATATCACTGCCAATACTTTTAGCCACGGCTGTACAGTAAATCTCGATATAAAAAAAAATCTTTATCCAAACTAAGATCCAATAATCTAAGTTGCTATCTACATTAATTTTATAGCTCTATAGTCTTACTTTAGGTCAACAATTGTGTCATTTGTCTGTTTTTTTATTGTGTTTCTCCCCAGGGATTTCAGGAGAAACATATGAGATGAAGTTATTACTTCAGTGAAACAACTGAGAACTCTATTAAGTCTCCTGAGCTATGAAATTCTCTGGGATTTCAAACACTGAGCTACTTGTTACGATGGCAGAGTAGGCGTTCTGAGCCATGCAATTCTTGCAAATTCACTGTAATGGTAAAGATAACGTGGAAACTAGTAATTGAAGTAATTATCACCTTTGGTATACTGGAAATAGACTGCAGTCGAGACCCAGACCACGACACAGAGTGACTACAACTAGACCCAGAAATTCTGTGTGTCATGGGTAGAACGATGTTGATAAAATGGATTATTTAAAAAAAAAAAAAAAAAAAACAGTTTTGCATTTGAACTCACATGACCGTGGCTTTGGGGATAATCGATGCTGCAGCACTGCAGTTGCTCCTGTGTGGAAAGCAAGATAGCAGATATTGCCATGCTAACTTCCTGTAGACCAGCAGGCGCACTGGATATGTAACCCTAAAGAGATACATGGTGCACAAGAGATACTGGCGACTAAAAACGAATCCTATTTACACATCCCTGCTTTTTTGTTATGGAAATGACGTGAAATATTTTTACACATTTTAAGAAGCGAAAAACAAAATGATATTTATCAATAATAACACATCACAGATTGAGTGAAATTTAAATACATTAAACAATCCATTGTTCATTTACCAGTGTGACATTTTGCATTCAAATTTATGTTGTAACTGCTCATTTGTTCTCTCCCACCTTCTCTTGGCCTCTAATCTGCCGTTCAGTTGACAGGTCAGACCTGCCTCTGTCTCTGCGTGCTCTCGCGCTCTGCAAGCTCCTTGATAAAAGGTTGTTTGAACTACAAAGCGAAAGGTTGAGATCACATTCATGTCTATGCATGGATAGCTTTGCAGGGCACCCTTACTGTCATCTGTTGAAGGCAGTTGTTAGAAAAAAATGGCTGTGATCTTTTGGAAACAACAGCATTGCAGGCAACTAGCAATTTGTGATGTCAGCAGTGGGCTGATTGTCCTCCCTTGATCCTCCTCTTTGAGTCATGAATTAAACACTGTGTGGTCTATATGAGGAGATATGCATCTAATTAAGAGTAAAGAATGGCACGTCCTTCATCGTTTTCAAAACAAAAACAAGGTGAGGATGACTGAAAACAGACTTCTTAAAATCGAGGATTCTCCGTTTTGGTCTTTTATTTTGAAGTTCTTGACTTTTAGGAAATTTTCCGCTGGCCACCTTGGGGTTTTTGTCCTGTCCAATCCAAGTCAGTATTGTGTAGCCAGAGTTTTGACTTGCGGCATAAAGTCTGGTTCACACTGTATTTTATACTGGCCAAGAAAAGCCAAGAAGGTCATTCCGTGTCAAATCAACCAAATTTCGGAAACTTCCCTAGCTCAAATTTTTGATTTTGTTAATATTTTTTCCTGTAGAAAGATTAACATAAATAGTTATGAAAGCCAAAAGATTAGATGCCGTGGATGTATATTTACTGAGTAATCCACTGTTTTGTAGAGGGGGGTCAAAATGACAATTTTCACCTGAGATTTGGAGCCAAATTACAGGGGGGTAAAATGTCTTTAGAAAGATGGCAGCATCATTATTTTATTTTACATAGAGATTGGTGGGTCTATTAGTAAAATCTGTTGACTTTAGCAATCTTTGTTGCATTATATGCCAACAGTGACAGTTCAAAAATGGGGGAAAAAAAAGCAGTTCTTGTTTTTTTTTTTCTCATGTTTGCATGCCTGTAACTCAAGGAGTATTAAAGACATCTTAATATCCTTTTAGATTCTGATTCTTAACAAACTTTCCTACTGGTTTCTTCAATTTAAAGGCCCTCAATGGTTCAGTCCCAGAGATATGGAGATCTTAATTCGGCTCCATGGATAAACTGGTAAAATTTCAGTGGTCGAAAATGTGGGTCATTTTGCACACAGCTGATAAGCAAATAATGTTAAAACTAGAAATGTATCTCGTTTTTTGTTTTTTTTTTCTCTATCACCTCAATTGCATAGAACATACCTGTCTGAGTGCCATAAGTATTGTTTTTCAAAAGTTTGAATGCCTGTAACTCAAAAAGTATTAAAGATATCTCAATATGATTGTAGATTCTGGTTCTTTACAAACTTTTCTTTTAAACTTTTTATTTTCAAGACCTTATACAGTCCAGCCCATAGATATGGGGATCTCAACGCAGCTCCATGTTCAAATTTTTTAATTGTTTTCAATGATCAAAAACCAATTGTGGTTCACACAGCTGATATTTGTTGCATTTAAAGAGGAATGTCTGAAGAATAAATAAATGTTTAAACTAGAAATGTATCTTGTTTCCCTTATACACAATCACATAAAACAAACCCCTCTGAGTACCAAAAATCCACTGAAAATGGTCAAATTGAGACACATTAACTTGCTTTTAAAAAGTGTATTTATAAGAATCAATATTTGAATCAGTTTCAGGGATATTTGGAAGATGGGATTTTGTCCATTTTAACAGCTTCTAAAGCTACCAACAGTTCAAATATGCAGTATCCTAACTAGACGTTACCGCACTGACATCCCTATATCTATGGGATTGAACCATATAGGGCCTTAATAAAATAAAGATTACAAAAGAAAAGTTTCATAGGAGCAAGAATCTAAAATTACATTAAGATATCTTAAACACATCTTGAGTTAATGATATGTACATTGTACATACATGTACATACATGCACTCAGAGAGGTTATGTTGTATGCAATTGTTTTGATAGAGTGAAACAAGATACATTTCTAGTTTCAGTATTATTTGTTCTTCAGACCTTATTCTTTAAACACAGTATCAGCTGTTTAAAAAATTACATTTGGTTTTCGACCATTAAAAATTGGTAAAATTCAACAATTTAGACATGGAGTCAGGTTGGGGTCCATAACCATATAAGACGTCTCACTAAGGCTGCATTCATTTAATCAAAAATACAGTAAAAGTAGTAATATTCAGAAATATTATCACAGTTTAATATAACTTTTCTATTTTAATATGTTTTAAAATGTCATTTATTTCAGTTATGGCAAAGCTGAATTTTCAGCATCATTACTCCAGTCTTCAGTGTCACATGATCTTTCAGAAATCATTTTAATATGCTGATTTGGTGCTAAAAATATCAGTGTTGACAACAGTTGTGCTGCTTAATAATTTTGTGAAAACCATAATACATTTTTGTCATCAATCTTTGATGAATAGAAAGTTAAAAAGAACAGCATTTATTTGAAATATAATTTTTTTTTGGTAAGATTTAAAAGTCTTTACTCTCACTAATCAATGTAATGGATATTTGCATAATAATAATAATAATCAGGGTCGGCGCCACGAGGGGGCCCCAGGGGGCCTGGCCCGGCCACCTAGGTCGCTGTGCCCCCTCACTTCTGGTCAGCACACCACCCTGCCTCGGAACACGATTTCAGCCGCTGGGACTCAGCAATAGGCACGCTACCACTGTGCCCTCTTATAGAGAATGAGGAGTTACGTCACAATGTTTTCATTTCGGGAAGGCTCCGCCATATTAGGAGGATACGCTATCCATTGCCATGGTTACTTCGACAGTGAGACCGAGAGAGCAGCTTGAGATTTGTTTGAATTTTTGCGATACGGCACAGTTTCTTGGGAAGAAATGGAGAAGGGGGAAACGAAAGGAAAGGTGCTCTACCGGGAGAGACTAAATAACACCGCCAAACAGCGTTATGTAGAGAAAATGCTTGACATCAACAACATCGACCCGTACAACCTGCCAGCTACAGAATGGACGAAAAACCCAGAAGCGCTACCACCTCTCACACACCCTGACATCGCCAATTACCTGGTATATGGTATCAGTGCCTACACAATGCAAGAGTTCAGAAGCTTGGTCTAAACAAAAACCTGGTCTAAAGTCAATAGCGCAGTATTTTTTGTGTTATTTAAAGGGCATGTTAGTAATATGCGCCTATAGGCGGGTGCACAACGCGCATACACTCTGCTTATTACACACACAAGGACGCACAGCAGCACACAAACATTTTAAAATATTAAAAATAAAAGGATTGCGAACGGGGAGCGAATGGTTCTAGACCTTAATGACCTGCAGAACGTGACTGTCATTTCTTTGTCCATTTGTGTGAAATCTTTTCTGATCTATACAAAGCCTCAAATGATAATATTGAGTCTGAAATGAAAAGTTGTCCAAAGTGGAAAGTCCATGGGTGACAATCCGTCCAACAACTTGATGAATGATTTAACTGTCAATATATAATACATTCAGTGCCTGGTTTTCTTCAACCACATCTCACCATCTCATGAAACATAAACTACAAATATTGAATATGTAAACAAAGAAAAGTGTCAAGTTTAAAACATCAGTACTTATTAACTAAACTGGAGTTGTGGCTGTTTGGGTCATGCAAAGGGATCCATTATCTGGTAAACTGAACAGCAAGCACCTCTGCCAAGGTAGGCAGTTCAGTAACAACTTCTGTATTAAACTATTGTGCTGTTTTAGCATTCATGTGCATCAGTCAAGCATTTCAAAAGCATTTCATGGGTCATGGATGTTCGATGTGTGTATATAATTATGGCAGTTGGCCAGCTGACAAGCAGTTAATGGTGCTTTAACAAATCCTGCATCTGAACAATAACAACACTCATGCACACTATAGAGTCCCAGGTATAACACTAATCTAATATAAGTGCTAACACAGCTAAACACTTTAGAAATACACAGCTATAAGTGGCTGTAAATTTCCAGATAATTCTTAGCAGACAGTGTGTATCAAGGCATATGCTGAAGAGGCAGCAAAACTTAAGGAGTTGAATAGAGAGAGAAAGCTGTTGTCAGGAATCAATTAGATCTCCATCTCAGACACTATGAATGGCAAGGTGTGAGGGAAATCGCTGTCTAATTCCCAGAGGTGCTCTGTCAGTTGATGGCCTATCAATTGTGCATCCACTCTTGTCCTCCAGTAAATGAGGTGTAGATGACTCAAACAGTGCTGGAAAAAAACTCATTTAGCAAAACATCTGCTTGTCAGGTAAGAAATCATTTGACAGACAGTAAGTGGAACTCATCAATTAAAGGAATGAGTAGACATGAGCAGATAAAATGTCCGGCATGCTGAATATTTATTAATGCATGTATGCATGAATGTATCTGTTTAGCAACACAGGCGCACTGGAAAAATAGGCCTCTATTTTTGCAAAGCTCAAAACTGCAGTTTTCGGCCGAAATGAACACTAGTGGCAGTAAAACACCAACAATTTGTATTCCTTTTCACACAAATTATGATTACAGGGGTAGATTATTGATGAATAAAGGCTTATTTTTGCGTGGTTCCTTCCTATGTAATGCTACAAAACATGCAGCAGCCTTTTTTTTATCTTTGAGAAAATACAAAAATCTTTCTGTTTATTGTGCTTGCACTTATTTTGTAACTTTTGTAATATTTAATTATAAAATTAAATATTATATTAGTTTAATACATATTTTAAAATAATTGTTTTATTGATGCAATGCAAAGTTCTAAGCAAATCTAAGCCAAAAGCAATTATTTAAAAATATTATCATTTTGTAATAATAGAATATTTAGTTTTACTTGATCCCATTAGTGTTTATAGAGTTCATAGTACTACGAATCCATGCAAATCTGTAGGTGCAAATACCTATTAAATCTATTAACCTACATTTGATTACATAAAACATATCACTGTGGTAAAGTGAATTTAAATATGACACAGCCAGTGACAACTTGACCACAACAACAATATAATGGCCGAATAAACAACATTAAACCAAATTAAACATCAGTCGGTTCAAGTCATTCTGGCCTTTAACTGGCTTTGCTGTTTGGTTTAATGGGTGAGGATTGACTCACTGAGACCACAGCCGTCCTCGACTATTAATGTGTCACATCGAGTGGGATGAAAAATAATAGCAGTGATTTTTCCAGCCAGAGAGGTTAGAAGGAACACAACACCATTTGAATGTCTGTCAGCTCTTTAATTAAATATTCTGTTTTGTACCATCCATAATTATTCTCTTATGCTGTTTTAAAGGGGACAGTCACAAGCTGGCACAGCTCAAGTAAAGCCATTATGGCTTACAAAACAATGCAATTATTTATGACGTCAGAAACAGAACAGTACAGAGAACGTCTCGGTTACGTATGTAACCCTCGTTCCCTAAAGGGAGGGAACGGAGACGTTACGTCAGTTACTGATGGAATGGGGGTTTCGCTTAGAAGCCAATCGCCTTCGAGATCTACAAAACGAGCCAATGGCATGAAAATGCCATGGGTCTGCGGAATTTGCATATCGCAACTGCGCCCCACCTCGTGGGTATATAAGGAGTTGCGTTGCACTCTTGCATTATGTTTCTGCTTCGGCTGAGCGCCCCGGCCGTACCAGCGGTACAGCGGTTGTGGCATGGGGACGTAACATCTCCGTTCCCTTCCTTTAGGGAACGAGGGTTACATACGTAACTGAGACGTTCCCTTTCAGTCAGTACACTACAAGTTACGTCAGGTACTGACGGAATGGGGGTTCCCAATTCAATCTCGCCACAACGGTTGTCTTCCAGCGTCCTGTGCTGACCTGAGCTCCCTGCCGTGAGACTTTGCACGAACGAGGGGCTAGGCTCAACTACCAAGGTACACTGGGAAGCATATCCCACGTGGAGAAATGCAAGACAATGCCTGCCCGAAGGGAGGACTTAGGAATACACATGTGACCCAAGTATGGGCTGCATATGGAGCACTCTGGAGTATGCAACCGCAGGTGGAATCTTTCAACCCCAGGAGTGGCAGGTGTCTTGCCAAGGGAAGACACGTGCTTGAAGAGACTTACCGTGGAAATACACATGTGGGGGTTGCCCAACTGGGGAACCATGCACATGGAGGCACCTGGCTTTACACGAGGGCTGACCAAGCGGGCATGCACTCTGGTGTCGGCGTCAACAGTGCTGGAGGAACTCAGGGCTTACTGAGAAACTCACCTGAGTGAGAATGCGCACGCATCCAGTCCGTAGAGTGGAATGGCGCAGCAAGCGATGACACCTGAGCCTGTCCGGTTACTGGCCACTTGGGGTGGGTACATGGGAGGACACTGGCTCCACTCGGAGATTACTTAGAATCTTGCGAATGTGTAGGGTGTCGCCCAGCCTACAGCTTTACAAATGTCTGTTAGCGAGGTGCCATGCGCTAAGCCCAAGAGGAGGCAACACTCCAGTGGAGTGTGCCTTGACCCCTAGGGGGCATGGCATGCCCTGAGCCTGATATGCCAGGACAATGTTGTCCACTATCCAGTGAGACAACCTCTGCTTGGAGAGAGCCTTCCCTTTCTGCTGCCCTCCATAACAGACAAGAGCTGGTCTGAGGTCCTTAACACTGCATCCGGTCTACTTAAGCGCGAAGGGCGCGTACTGGACAGAGCAGTGCCAAGGCTGGATCTGCCTCCTCCAAGGCAGCGCTTGCAGGTTCACCACCTGAAGAGGTGGGAACCTTGGGCATGTATCCAGGCCGGGGTCTCAGGATCACGTGAGAGTTAGCCGGCCAGAATTCCAGGCACGCTTTGTCAACCGAAAATGCCTGCAGTTCTCCTACCCTCTTGACGGAAGCCAGGGCAATCAAGAGCGCCACTTTCAAAAAACTTTAACTCAAAGGACCGCTTTTGAGTCCACCAGGTCGTGGTGAGCCGATATAGCGGCCATATAAACCTTCAGGGTGGAGGGAGACAGCCTTCACTCCAACCCTTCTTGGAGGAAGGAGAGCACAGACCCGAACGGGCATTCCCTGGGGTCTTCTCACCGAGAAGAGCACCAGGTGAAGAAGAGGTTCCACTTCAATGCATAGGCCTGTCTCGTGGACAAGGCCCTAGCGGAAGTGATGGTAGCCACCACCTGTGGTGGTAGGGTACTCAAACCTGCCGCATCCCGTCCAGGTCCCACATGTGTAGGATAGATCGGGATGTGGGTGCCAAGGGTGCCCCGTCTCTGAGTAAGGAGGTCCTTCCTCAGAGGGATCGACCAGGGAGGTGCTGTCACAAGGAGTAAGAGTTTGGTAGAACCAGGTCCGGTTGGGCCAGTACGGGGCGACCAAAAGGACCTGCTCCCTGTCCTCCCTGATCTTGCACAGAACCTGTGTGAGAAGGCTCACTGGGGGAAACGCATGCTTGCGTGGGCCGCGCGGCCAGCTGAGTGCTAGTAGGCAATGGGAAGAGTCGTGGGAGGCAACAGATCTACCTGTGCGTTGCTGAACTGTTCCCAGATCAGCTGGTACTGTAGTGGAAGAAAAGTGAGGTTCGCACGGGGTGAAGGTATGACGGCAGGCCCGAGTCACTGGGACCCGGAGCGTGCCCTGTTGCCATGCCCATCTCGGGACTCGATCGCGAAGCCAGTGCTGAAGCGATCTCATATGAAGCAGTCCGAGCGTTGTTACCGCGGCTACAGATGCCATATGCCCCAGGAGCCTAATAAATAACTTCAGTGGAACCGCACTTTTGCCCTCGAATTGAGGAAGGCAAGTCAGCAGTGACTGCGCGCGCTCGCTCGTAAGCTGCGCGTACAAACTCTTGGGTACAATGAAGTAAGGGCTGTAGAAGCCGGACTTCATCTCGGCTGGAGGGACAATCTCGACCGCACCCTTCGCCAGCAGGGTGTCGACCTCCGCACGCATGACAGGGGCGTAGCCACCCACCATGGTATAGGGGACTCCCCAAAACCGGGGAGGAGACCGTGCAAACTGAATCGCATAGCCGAGCCTTTGAACGAGCCAGCTGGACAGACTGGGAAGCTCTAGCCAGGCTCCCAGAAATTGGACCAGCGGGGTCGTACCACAGGTGTACCCACGATGGGGCAGCGAAGCGGAATGACCGGCCCAGACATGGGAGGCGTGGGAGCGTCCCGAGGTTTGGGCGGGGTCGAATTCCGCGCCCTGACAGAGGAGACCAGGGAAGGACCTGCGTTCCACAGGGGTCTCGTCTGACAGGGGTCTGGCAACAGAGGGGGCTGAGAGTGGCGAGGCTGTGTGTCACACACTGCCAGCCGCGCCCTCTTGGGGCTCGGAGGTGAATGAGTCAGTTCTTTCTTTAACTATGAATAGGGCGGAAGGGGAAAACAAAAGATTCTCCCCCGGCCCTCCACCAGGGGAAGGAGTGGTCCTGCTACCATCTCCTGGGAAAGAACCGAGTTCACCTCCGAGCAGGGCTGGGCTGCTTTCCTGCGACCACCTCGGCACCCTGGCCCGGGTGGAGGCTGCTGCTGGGGCTGGGCGGGAGGGGTGGGAGCCGCAGGAGGGCGGCCTCGACGGGGAGCAGGCTGAGGCGTCTGTGCCAGCGGCTGGGTGGAAGCAGCAGCAGGCTGCCGGGGCAGAATGTGTTTGATAGCCTCAGTCTGCTTCTGTGCGGCCGAGAACTGTTGGACAAAGTCCTCGACCGCCCCGCCAAATAGCCCAGCCTGGGAGATAGGGGAGTTGAGGAAACGTGTTGACTCAGACTCCCGCATATCAGCCAGGTTGAGCCAAAGATGTCATTCCTGGACCACGGCAGTGGACATCACCTTCGTCGGTAGCCGCAAGCAGCTCTTGCATTAAAGCAAGGTCAGCATTGCCCTCGTGCATGCTTCTGAGCACCTTCGCCTAATGGACTTGAAGGATGGCCATAGCAAGCAAAGCAGACGTGGCCTGGCCCGCAGCTCTATTGGTCTTCGCCACCACAGTAGAAGTAAACCTACAGGCCTTGGACGGGTGCTTTGGGTCACCACGCCATGTTGAAGCGCTCTGCGGACACAGTTGCATCGCAACAGAACGCTCAACAGGGGGAACCCCAGTGTACCCTTTCACCACGCCACAAAAGTCAATGGAGACTTCCACGATTTCGACACCTCTTCATGCACTTCTGGGAAGAAAGGCACTGGGGGCTGACGGGTGCTTTCAGCACGGGCCGCCCCCAGATACCAATCGTCCAGCCTCGAGCGCTCGGGACATGGCGGACGGTTCCACTCAAGCCCGATGCTCTCAAGCATGGCTGTGAGCTCCGGGTCAGACTCAGGCAATGCTGGGACTCCCGAGGGAGGCAGCACAGCCGAATCCTCATCTCCGGAGGAATCCAGCCGACCCTGGGATGCGGCGATCGTCATGGCGTCATCCGCCGGTGCCCCGAATGAGACGCTGGGCCCAGGACGGGAAACACTAGCGCCATCATCCGGCAACACCATGGGTTGCAGTGTGCTAGAGGGGGGTGTGGCCCGAGGAATATTCGTCGGGTTGGTCCACACCGTCACCCTCAGATCACCCTGACCACCAGCCAAAGTATTGCCTCTCGTGGAGGGGATAGATTGGGGTATGGTAGAGGGGACCCTCCCTCCTAGACGGAGATCATGGAGTCTCGAACACACACGCTGTGCTAGATCACTGCACAGATCAGACAGGAATGTGGAACTCTCTGGAACACGCCGTAACACCGACACTCTGGAGAGACGCTCGTCTTGAAGAGAAGAAAGCTCAGGAAGGCAAGTAACACTCGGCTCCGAAGCAGAAACATAATGCGAGAGTGCAACGCAACTCCTTAGATACCCACGAGGTGGGGCGGAGTTGCGATATGCAAGTTCCACAGACCCATGGCATTTTCATGCCATTGGCTCGTTTTGTAGATCTTGAAGGCGATTGGCTTCTAAGCGAAACCCCCATTCCGTCAGTAACTGTGTACTGACTGAAAGGGAACTGAGCATTTAATGAAAGTCTCACTAAAGCACTATTTTCTAATTTTAATGAAGTCTGTGCTGCAGAATAACAAAACTGCAGAATAACATGAACACTCATCTCCTATTCAAAATACCCTCATTGCCTCACTGATGCTCAAAAGAATGGTAAAGTTGCCTTTAGGAAAACAAGTTATTATTATCCACCACATTGTGACTCTGAATATCCAAAGACACTTGATTGTTCTTTTGAAATTAATCCACTGGCAAATGAATCCTCTCCCTGTCAAAACAGTGTCATCAGTTATTGTGGCCCAAGTATTTGGACTCATGCTTAAATGAAGAAAATATCAAAGTGATTGGCATTTATTTTTAAGTAATATGGCACACTTTCAAGCAAAATATTTCACCAAAATTTGATAGATAGATAGATAGATAGATAGATAGATAGATAGATAGATAGATAGATAGATAGATAGATAGATAGATAGATCAACCCGATCTCACGGCAATTCGTACGTATTTTACGAGGTGGCTAATTCGTACGAATTTGTAAGATTTTTGCTAAACCGTACGTATTTGACGAGTTGGCCAATTCGTATGATTTCGTACGAATTACCTAACCTTAAACCCCGCCCCTAAACCTACCCATCACTGCAGTATAGACAAATCATACTAATTCATACAAGTGAGGTCGCACCAATTCATACGAATTTAGCCACCTCATACAAATACGTACAAATTCGTTGTAAGATAGCGTTGGATAGATAGATCCAACAGGACTCAGGCAGAAATATTCATGGATGAGCTAATATATTAAAGATTTACAAACCCGATTCCAGAAAAGTTGGGACACTGTACAAATTGTGAATAAAAACAGAATGCAATGATGTGAAAGTTTCAAATTTCAATATTTTATTCAGAATACAACATAGATGACATATCAAATGTTTAAACTGAGAAAATGTATCATTTTAAGGGAAAAATAAGTTGATTTTAAATTTCATGGCATCAACACATCTCAAAAAAGTTGGGACAAGGCCATGTTTACCACTGTGTGGCATCCCCTCTTCTTTTTATAACAGTCTGCAAACGTCTGGGGACTGAGGAGACAAGTTGCTCAAGTTTAGGAATAGCAATGTTGTCCCATTCTTGTCTAATACAGGCTTCTAGTTGCTCAACTGTCTTAGGTCTTCTTTGTCGCATCTTCCTCTTTATGATGCGCCAAATGTTTTCTATGGGTGAAAGATCTGGACTGCAGGCTGGCCATTTCAGTACCCGGATCCTTCTTCTACGCAGCCATGATGTTGTAATTGATGCAGTATGTGGTCTGGCATTGTCATGTTGGAAAATGCAAGGTCTTCCCTGAAAGAGACGACGTCTGGATGGGAGCATATGTTGTTCTAGAACTTGGATATACCTTTCAGCATTGATGGTGCCTTTCCAGATGTGTAAGCTGCCCATGCCACACGCACTCATGCAACCCCATACCATCAGAGATGCAGGCTTCTGAACTGAGCGCTGATAACAACTTGAGTTGTCCTTGTCCTCTTTAGTCCAGATGACATGGCGTCCCAGTTTTCCAAAAAGAACTTCAAATTTTGATTCGTCTGACCACAGAACAGTTTTCCACTTTGCCACAGTCCATTTTAAATGAGCCTTGGCCCAGAGAAAACGCCTGCGCTTCTGGATCATGTTTAGATATGGCTTCTTTTTTGACCTATAGAGTTTTAGCCGGCAACGGCGAATGGCACGGTGGATTGTGTTCACCGACAATGTTTTCTGGAAGTATTCCTGAGCCCATGTTGTGATTTCCATTACAGTAGCATTCCTGTATGTGATGCAGTGCCATCTAAGGGCCCAAAGATCACGGGCATCCAGTATGGTTTTCCGGCCTTGACCCTTACGCACAGAGATTGTTCCAGATTCTCTGAATCTTTGGATGATATTATGCACTGTAGATGATGATAACTTCAAACTCTTTGCAATTTTTCTCTGAGAAACTCCTTTCTGATATTGCTCCACTATTTTTCGCCGCAGCATTGGGGGAATTGGGGATCCTCTGCCCATCTTGACTTCTGAGAGACACTACCACTCTGAGAGGCTCTTTTTATACCCAATCATGTTGCCAATTGACCTAATAAGTTGCAAATTGGTCCTCCAGCTGTTCCTTTTATGTACATTTAACTTTTCCGGCCTCTTATTGCTACCTGTCCCAACTTTTTTGGAATGTGTAGCTCTCATGAAATCCAAAATGAGCCAATATTTGGCATGACATTTCAAAATGTCTCACTTTCAACATTTGATATGTTATCTATATTCTATTGTGAATAAAATATAAGTTTATGAGATTTGTAAATTATTGCATTCCTTTTTTATTTACAATTTGTACAGTGTCCCAACTTTTTTGGAATCGGGTTTGTATTAACATTACTGTAGAAGGAAGCAGGGTGGGGCTGAAAGCTGTTGGAGCTGAATGAGGCCACTGGAGCAATTGCTAATGCAAGACAAGCGCTACATAGGCTACAGCTCGAGAGCAGTGGAGCTTTTATTATGCCACACACGACCGCTTCCGCTTCCTCCGCTCATGAGTATGTGGGGTAACGCAGCGCTGTTTTATCATATTAGATATATTTAGTGTGTTGAAAGTTATGTTATAATGCTTCTCTGTGTGTTTTCTCGGCGGCTACTATGAGACACTTGTTGCACACTGCAGTAAGCTAGCTCAATATTAGGCATGGTAAAACATGGCACTCGCGGTAAATCAAGAAAACGAGATTTAAACAATAAGACTGTGTTGAGCTATATAACAATGATAAGTTTTCTGTCGATGAATGTATCCAAACAGTTGCTCACCTGTCTAATAAAACACATAATATATTAATGCGTCTTTGGTGTTTCCATGGTTTCTACAAAATAAAACCGGAAATCGAGGGTAACACGAGTATGATGTCATTGATAAGTGACACACGGACACGGTCCTTGTCCTGGTTAAAATTGCTTATTTCTCTGGATTTAAACATTCTTGGCAACATTTGGGATAGTGTAAGTACACAAGTCATCAAAATATATAACATTGTTCTAGTGGTTTCTGGATATTTTAACCCAAAAAATCATACATACTGTGCCTTTAAAGCACACTTTAAGTACTTCCATACCACAGCAATAACTACCAGCCTAACTAATAAAGTTCAAACATTATTAAAGACAAGTGAACAAATACACTAATAGATAAATACAGTAAAACAAAGTTACAAATAAAGTAAGATCTAAAAGTAGTATTCTGGTACAGAAATGTAAAATAAAACTATAGTGTTCACTGTATAAATGAAATATAGATTAATCTTTGTTAAAGCTTTTCTTGTTTGATTAACACTGACACAGACAGCAGGAGGTATTTATAGGCTGCTGTCACTTTAAGACCTAATGCACTGATCCAATATGTTGACACATCCAATTTCTTTATCAACTGTTTACGTTCACTTAAAACATAACCGACTATGTTTTCTAGAATACTTGCCGAGATGGGTATTTTGGTTGTCTGTTCAAGTGCAAGAAGACGTGAATCAATTCGATGTTCACACGCTGAAAAGTGTTTCTCTTTGTGTGCGCACTTTGAGTGTGTGCAGCTGTGCATACAGATAACAGTGCGTGTTCTCTTTTGCCTCTTCTTGCGCTTGAATGGTTTTAAATCGCTTGAATGTGTAAATTGGCCAGACAACACATTTGCAAATGATAAACTTTCACTCTGTGATGGTTAAACTTTAAAATTAATCTGTGAATCACTTGCATGCTGAAACGTGGGGCCTGATCCACTGATCACGGATCAACTACGATCCGTTGTACCCCTACTCTTTATTCAGTAGTGGTAGGCAGTTGTCTGTCTGCGTTCCCATTGGTTGTCGCCGCATTGCACCACTGCTCATTTGCATAAAGTTGAACTCTGCTAAACTTTGTCGCATTTTCTTTTGATTATCTTCCTCATGTCACCTCAAACTCTTATTGCATAGGCTTTGTTGCTTTGTTGCTGCAAATTACTGTCATTGTGAACACACCTTTAGGGTGATGTTTGGGTTAGAGTATGCGTAATACATGTGCATATAACATGTAATGCTGTTGGTTGCTTGTACAACTCACTTACTATGCACACCTGCATATCCATTCTCTGAAATTCATGTAAATAATGTTTTCCTATACCCTGAAATATGAATGACAAATGAGAACAAGCCATAATACAGACTGTTGTCATTCACAACTTTAAATTGCAACCTGGAAGCGGAACAGCGCAGAGTTTTTGCATTAGCTCACGACTTGTAGGCTGCATTTGTGTGGTCTTGTTAAGAGCAAGAAGGCTGCTCTGCATATCAGCATAAGTCAATATAATGTGACTGAAAAACAGTAATCTCTGTACCATAAGAAACAGCTAGAAGTCACTGAACCCCTAAAACCGTGTTTATAGGCATTTGAAATGCAATCACAAATCGCTGGACATAAATAATGTAATAAGAGCTGCTATTACCCTGGTGCAACACAGTAATAAATACAGAAAATTGCACTAATAATGTGATCAGAACGTGATCTACACACTTTCAGCAGTTTCATTTAACTGACTTAATTACTGAAGAAAGCCATTGGATCAATAAAAAAGCATAGACTATTAAAGTTCCCTATTCCCTACCACTTTAAAAATGTTGATGTTGTTTATAGACATCATAGTTGAGGTTTGAGCTGGGTGCAGGCAGTCAATCTACACCGATCAGGCATAACATTATGACCTAATCTTGTGTTGGTCCCCGTTTTGCTGCCAAAACAGCCCTGACCCGTTGAGGCATGGACTCCACTAGACCCCTGAAGGTGTGCTGTGTTATCTGGCACCAAGATGTTAGCAGCAGATCCTTTAAGTCCTGTAAGTTGCGAGGTAGGGCCTCCATGGATCAGACTAGTTTGTTCAGCACATCCCACATATGCTCGACTGGATTGAGATCTGGGGAATTTGGAGGCCAAATCAAAACCCCAAACTTGATGTTGTGCTCCTCAAACCATTCCTGAACCATTTTTGCTTTGTGGCAGGGTGCATTATCCTGCTGAAAGAGGCCACAGCCACCAGGGAATACCGTTTCCATGAAAGGATGTACATGGTCTGCAACAATGCTTAGATAGGTGGTGCATGTCAAAGTAACATCCACATGGATGGCAGGACCCAAGGTTTCCCAGCAGCATTACACTGCCTCCGCCGGCTTGCCTTCTTCCCATAGTGCATCCTGGTACCATGTGTTCCCCAGGTAAGCGACAAACACGCACACGGCCATCCACGTGATGTAAAAGAAAACATGATTCATCAGACCGTTCCATTGCTCCGTGGTCCAGTTCTGATGCTCACGTGCCCACTGTTGGCGCTTTCGGCGGTGAACAGGGGTCAGCATGGGCACCCTGACTGGTCTGCGGCTATGTAGCCCTATACGCAACAAACTGCGATGCACTGTGTATTCTGACACCTTTTCTCAGAACCAGCATTAACTTCTTGAGCAATTTGAGCTACAGAAGCTCATCTGTTTGATCGGACCACACGGGCCAGCCTTCGCTCCCCACGTGCATCAGTGAGCCTTGGCCGCCCATGACCCTGGCGCCGGTTCACCACTGTTCCTTCTTTGGAGGGACCTTCTTTGTCAAACTCACTCAAATCCTTTCGCTTGCCCATTTTTCCTGCTTCTAACACATCAACTTTGAGGACAAAATGTTCACTTGCTGCCTAATATATCCCACCCACTAACAGGTGCCGTGATGGAGATAATCAGTGTTATTCACCTGTCAGTGGTCATAATGTTTTGCCTGATCAGTGTATATATGACATATTTCTGATATGTCTTTGATTGCTTGCTCATCTTACTTTACGCACTGACAGTTTCAAACACATCCGCAGAAATCCCAGTAAATTAATTTTTCACTGAATCAATTAGACTCCATAGAAAGACCCATTTCTCTTTATGCTAGCATCTGCCTAATTAACCCACAGGGCCTGTGATACTTGAATGCATTGAGTCGTATAAAATTGCTTCCACTCAGATGAATTTGATTGTAAGTCAAAGAATTGAGGAGACCGGGGTAAGTTGTCACACTCTTATAGTAAGGGTGGAAAATTCATTTTCGTACAGACACATAGAGAGGTTTTTAAAAAACCGAAAGAATGCATTTATTTAGGTATGTGGGACAAGTTGTCACAGATGGAACTTTTAAGTAAAATATTCTGTGAAAATCACTAATATATACACTGTAAAATCAAATTAGTTACACTTACTTAAAAAAAGCATGCAAACTGATTGCCATGCTTACAAGAGTTCTAGTAACTAAAAAAGAACTGTAGAGAGTAGGGCTGTCACTTTACGTTTGAAAATTGTTTGCACAATCGATCGGACCAACCAACACAAGTTTCAAAAACGAAAATATGGAATATTTTAACCACATACAGTGGGGAGAACAAGTATTTGATACACTGCCGATTTTGCAGGTGTTCCTACTTACAAAGCATGTAGAGGTCTGTAGTTTTTATCATAGGTACTCTTCAACTGTGAAAGACGGAATCTAAAACAAAAATCCAGAAAATCACATTGTATGATTTTTAAATAATTCATTTGCATTTTATTGAATGACATAAGTTTTTGATCACCTACCAACCAGTAAGAATTCCGGCTCTCACAGACCTGTTAGTTTTTCTTTAAGAAGCCCTCCTGTTCTCCACTCATTACCTGTATTAACTGCACCTGTTTGAACTCGTTACCTGTATAAAAGACACCTGTCCACACATTCAATCAAACAGGCTCCAACCTCTCCACAATGGCCAAGACCAGAGAGCTGTGTAAGGACATCAGGGATAAAATTGTAGACCTGCACAAGGCTGGGATGGGCTACAGGACAATAGGCAAGCAGCTTGGTGAGCTGAAAATGGAAGAAGTTCAAGATGACGGTCAATCTCCCTCGGTCTGGGGCACCATGCAAGATCTCACCTCGTGGGGCATCAATGATCATGAGGAAGGTGAGGGATCAGCCCAGAACTACACGGCAGGACCTGGTCAATGACCTGAAGAGAGCTGGGACCACAGTCTCAAAGAAAACCATTAGTAACACACTACGCCGTCATGGATTAAAATCCTGCAGCGCACGCAAGGTCCCCCTGCTCAAGCCAGCGCATGTCCAGGCCTGTCTGAAGTTTGCCAATGACCATCTGGATGATCCAGAGGAGGAATGGGAGAAGGTCATGTGGTCTGATTAGACAAAAATAGAGCTTTTTGGTCTAAACTCCACTCGCCGTGTTTGGAGGAAGAAGAAGGATGAGTACAACCCCAAGAACACCATCCCAACCGTGAAGCATGGAGGTGGAAACATCATTCTTTGGGGATGCTTTTCTGCAAAGGGGACAGGACGACTGCACCGTATTGAGGGGAGGATGGATGGGGCCATGTATCGTGAGATCTTGGCCAACAACCTCCTTCCCTCAGTAAGAGCATTGAAGATGGGTCGTGGCTGGGTCTTCCAGCATGACAACGACCCGAAACACACTGCCAGGGCAACTAAGGAGTGGCTCCGTAAGAAGCATCTCAAGGTCCTGGAGTGGCCTAGCCAGTCTCCAGACCTGAACCCAATAGAAAATCTTTGGAGGGAGCTGAAAGTCCGTATTGCCCAGCGACAGCCCCGAAACCTGAAGGATCTGGAGAAGGTCTGTATGGAGGAGTGTGCCAAAATCCCTGCTGCATTGTGTGCAAACCTGGTCAAGAACTACAGGAAACGTATGATCTCTGTAATTGCAAACAAAGGTTTCTGTACCAAATAATAAGTTCTGCTTTTCTGATGTATCAAATACTTATGTCATGCAATAAAATGCAAATTAATTACTTAAAAATCATACAATGTGATTTTCTGGATTTTTGTTTTAGATTCCGTCACTCACACTTTGTAAGTGGGCAAACCTGCAAAATCAGCAGTGTATCAAATACTAGTTCTCCCCACTGTATGTACACAATTAATTTTAAACGAATAAAACAAATAAAAAAGATAGATGTAACAAAACTCACAAACATGCAGAAAAAGAAAATAAAGAATTCCGAAAGTGCAGTAGGCATTGCGACAGCTGAAAAGAAAATTCCCACCAATTTTACGCGCCTATAGTTTCAATCGGCTGCTGCTGGTGTTTTGCCAAAAAAAATGGAGGACAGCGGCGATCAACCTGTGCGACATGAGAGACGAGTGATAACCCCTAATAACTTGAGGAGTTCGATATGGAAGCACTTCGGGTTTTGGACTGTAGATCAAACTATGAAGAAGGACAAAGTGGTATGCAAACTGTGCGATCGTGAGCTCCTATATCACATGGCCTGTTCTCAAGTAAGTCCATTTAAAGTTTTATTTTTGAACAGTTGTCTATAATGGATTGAATCATTACATAAAATAATTTTGGAGATTTTTGAATAGCCTAAATCCTAAATGCAGCGCTGTTGTAGACTGCAACAGATGTTTCTAGTCCACTGTCTGATTTGGAGAATGTAGCGGCCCTGCATGTTTATCCTACACAAACTTCACGTTCAAAGTAGGCTACTCCTTCAGTGAATTTTAAGTTTTATTTTCAACCTCTTTACATGGGCTACAATCGCCTACGTAGGCGAAATTTGTTTGACATTTCTAATCGTAAACAGCCATGTTGAAGCCTGCAGTAATGTTTTTCATTGATGTTATGGCAGTCCTCTCTGCTTATTGTTTTTCGAGAATGTTGCACTCCTGTCTGTCATTGTGCACGAAACTTCACGGCAATAAATCATCAGAAATATTGCTGACTTGTGCGTCTCAAGCGCCCTCTTTACGTTCGTCCTAATGCCTGTTAGTTGTCAGTGGATTGGCCTATATTTGGCGTTGAAAATGGAAACGTCTTTAAACATGGAAAATCTGTCATGTTACAATCGATTTAATGAACACTTATGTCTCAAAAATCAAACAGAATTTTTTCACAGAAGTGACAGCAGTAGTAGAGAGTAATTTACTTTAGATTTACTCTTGACTTAGTATAGCTACCATTGCTGTTACCATTTTTGTGTTTTCCATGCTGAATGTTAAAGTCTGTGTGTGACTCAAGGATGGTCAATTGCAAGATATTGTCACAAATATCAAATATCAAGGGATTATATCAACCCAATTAAAAGTTTCACAAGGTGTTTATGACACAAGTGTTAGCAACAAAATTGTAAAAGATCATACGACATGAAGGGAAGTAATAAATAGGTTGCTTTTAAAAGGTGACCTAACTTCCAACTAAATCGTTATGATTTAGTCAGAAGTTAGATCACCTTTTAAAAGCAACCTGTTTATTACTTCCCTTCCTTTGAAACTAAATAACTGTGATTTCTTGTTGCATCACTGCATCAATAGGAAGAGAATTACAATAATATAAATTAAGTTCCAAGTGTCCAACCAAAGGGAACACTAATCACTTTTTTTTTTTTATTTTTTTTTTTTTACTTGACAAAATGGCACTCAAGCCAATCAATTAATCTTAACTTGGGTTTTCTGCGTAAACAAGGTATAGTATGTGAATAGTACAGATTACTAGATTTTTACAATTAAATTAAGACATTAAGGCCTGGTTTCACAGACAGGTCTTAGATTAAGCCAGGATTAGTTCAGTTAGGACATTTAAGTAGCTTTTATAAACATGCCTTAGAAAAAAACATTACTGGTGTGCATCTTGAGACAAAACAATGGCACTGACATATTTTAAGATATGTCAGCACAAGTTGTTTTCAGTTAAAACAGCTCAAACATGCATTTTAGTCTGGGACTAGCTTAAGTCTGATCTGTGAAAAAGTGTTAATTAGAACAACTGTTGGATTTTACAGTGTACATACACTGTATTTACTAAAAATAAAAATTACACTTTAGTTTAAGGCAGCGGCTATTTGCACTAAGTGAAAATAGTGATATATTCTGTTTACACCATGTAAAAGTAGCAGTTCTTTGCAATATGTGTAAATAGTAATTAGATGCTATTTATACTTTATTTTGGCAGATACATACTATTTGCACCTCAGTATCGTTGTACATTAACAGGATGCAATAATAACATAGACTGTAAATGATTATATTTATTAAAAATATTAAATGGATGCCGCCTTAATGGGATAATAAAAGCCCTCCCTACACCTACCCCTAACCCTACCCAATAAATACTTTTATTGTTATTAAACATTTCGTTAGGCACTTTATTTCCACTTATAGAATGTTTTCTTAATTTTTATTGAAAGTAAATGCCTTTCCAATGTGATATGTGATGGGAAAAGGGAGAATAGCGAGCTCGGTAAAAGGCGGATTCAAACCCGAGTCGATCACGTCAAAACCTAGTTCCATGAGCCTTACGCTCTACTGACTACACCACTGATGATTTTGAAACACATGCATTTTTTTAATCTTGTGTGGCCCAAACAGGCATTATTGGGCGGAGCTAGTGTAAATAGCGCTTGCCAACAAGGCGCTATTTGCACTTGGTATAAATAGACACTTCGTTATTTTAATGTGTCCCTGTTACAGTGTAATTATACATTTAAGTACTGAGTAAAGGAATTAATTACATTATATGTACATACTATAGGGTTAGGGTTAGGATTAGGTTTAGGGTTATTTGCATGTAATTATGCCTAATTTATAGGCTAGTTATTACTATAGTAAATGCATGTAACATGTGTAAGGACACATTAAAATAAAGTGTTACCAAAATAATCTGTACACCTTTTGACAAAAATCTACTTTCATACTAGACCTATAATCTAGTGGTTCTCAATTGATTTTAGTATGGATTGCTAAAGTTTGTTTTAAATTATCATACTAAACATTACACAAACTTATAGTTGTTGAGATATAGCCCATGTGTCTGGTCTTCCCTTTATTTTGTCTTTAACCAGCAGAACAGGAGCAATGGTGCAATTTGAGCTTTAGAGTAAGTGAATCCAGAATCCACTCAGTGCCAGCACTGGAAACAGAATCATACTGGATCAAGACACCCAGACATGCGCCACTAACCATCCAACTGTGTAATTAAATGGAAGCTCTTCTGCATATGGATAGAGAAACAGAGAACGGCCCAATATTGAAATAGTGCACTTATAGGCATATGGAATCGTTAAAAAGGATGAACTGAATTTGTGCAAAATGTAATACATTTAAAATGAATGTTGAAAAAAAAGAGATAAAATGAAAAAAAAAAAATATGCATAGTATCGATTCTCTGCCTTTCTGACACACCACCATTCTGAACAAAAATAAGGAAAATGAGCTTTACTCTTTCCTTTAAGCGGATTGAGAAAAATCACCATCCTCTTTCCAAATGTAAGTCCTATTATCGGACCGGTGTTTCTGTGCCTCGTTCGCAGTATTTGCTCCGTGAGCGTGTTAGGCTGATTAGAGCTCTGGTTCTGAGGTTAAGCCTGTTTTATGCAGCTGGAGACTTGTAGTATCACACAGGTTGCTCTGCCGCTGGTGGAAATGTGCACGTCCAGACTTGATTGACACAGCCAGGGCTATCAGTCTGAATACAAAGTTTATGCATGCTGACTAAAGAGACTTCAATTAACATTCACCCATTTATATACACAAACACACATAGTACAAACAAGTTATTAAAGGAATCATATCACAAGAAATAAAACGTTTCTTTATCTTTAGAAATTAGAACGCAGAACGTCCTTTGAACCTGAACCTGAAAACAGCGGACAGTCAGTTAACCTAAAAAAAAATTCTGATTCTTTACTCCAAAGCCATCCAAGATGTATTTTACTTTCTTTTTTCAGATGAAGAGAAATGAAGGACAAATTTTTGACGGTCCGAAATCCATAATGGTGTTGTGTTCGAAAGGATCAGTCATTTTCAAAAAAAATTAATTCTATACTTTATACTTTACTATATATTTTAACAAATGCTCACCTTGGTCCAGCTCTGAAAAGCACATTCATGAGACGGTTGAGTTCATGTTGGCAAAGTCACACATGACGTTGACAGAAAGAACTGTTTATAAGTGTGGAGAAGGAGAACTCTCCAAAACAAATGGTCATTGCTGTACATTAGTATTTGTTTCAGTTTAACCTTTAACACATAAGCTGCCTAAATATGGATTTTGGACCATCAAAAATGGTCTTCATTCAAATTCACTTGCATTATGCCTGGTACACATTGTATGATTTTGGGCAGTCCAGGCGAAAGATGACCAATGGTGGTGATTTCTGTGGTCATGGCTCCTAAACGACGGTCCTGTGTCGAACAGTGAGAAAGATTCAAAGACAGCCATTGTCACGGTCTTGCGACCAAAGATAACCTGCTATAATTATCTGACAGTGTCAGAAATTTAGCATGATCATCTCACAGTGTGTTTGCTGCTACGACCTATGTTTACTAAAAATGTAACATGAAATGGCATATTGATCAACGCGACATGGCACTAAAACTTAAAACTACTTACCTCAAGCTCCATTTGCAAAATTAGCATGCCAAGTTGGCCTCTTTTCCCAAGTCATGACCGCGTCCATATTCTCCTCTTTCGCTTCCTCCTCTTTTTTTTAGGGCACATAAAAAAAGTGTGATTCATCTTGCTCTATTTGTTTACCATTAGCGCATGCGGATGACGTTTTATTCTTCTATACTATTACGTCGTAGCCTATGATTTAATAGGTGTCATCATCGTACAGTCTACATACACGTCTTACCCAAGTTTATTAGGTCCATGTCGTACATGTCATTAATGATCTTATAGGATTGCCGAAATCGCTGTAGCAGGCATTATATGGAGAAAAGTCCTGGAATGTTTTTCCTCCAAAACCTTGATTTCTCTTCGGCTAAGGAAAGAAAATCATATACATCTTTGATGGCCTTGGGGAGAGTAAATAATCAAGACATTTTTGGGTGAACTATTTGTTTAAGCTGCAAAATTGCAAAGAAAATGTGGTATGTGAAACAAAATTATGGGGGAGGGGGGTGTTAATCTAAGCCCTGTCTGTGAAACCAGTCCATGATTGATATCCCCCAGCCCACACCACACACACATACTTTTTTTTTAAAACTGAATGCATATACAGACAAATGTAAAACACTTTTTAGTATCAACTCTCCATGAAACTTACATAAACAGTTGAAAGGCCTTCCACAATCACAAGTGCAATCTATTTCCATCACAGTCGTCTGTATTGACAGTGTTCATCTAGCGAGTGTTTGGCTATGATTAACTCTTCACCCATGCCAGCAAGCACCTGCCAGTGTTTATTGAGCCCTGCGCTACAAAAATGACAATGTTCTCGCCTGAAATAGCTTTTGAAAGCTTGTTTGATAGAGCCAAGATTTCCATTTTCTTGTTTCTGTCTCACTCTCGCGCTTTCTCTTTTGAAGACAAGAGCATCAAAATGTCATCTGTTCTGGCAGCCTGGGAGAGGACTAGCGTGCTGCCCTGACCCTGACAACAGTGGATACCGGCCCGCTGCCATGCCAGCTCCCTAAGATCAACGGAGAACCAAAGTTAAAACAGAGGTTGAGGGTTTTTCCTTTATACCCATGGTGAAAGAGTCAAGTAAAACTGAACAGATTTCATCCTCCTTTGGTACAAAACGTAAGTGAGTGAACCTCGGTCACAACACAACTATTCTTTTTAGCATTTCTTTTTAGCCAGTCCTCTGGCTGAACAACAGAGGACTACATCAGTCTGGTCCAGTTACTGTATAGCTGCATTTCAGGGACTGTCTCTGAAATTACCATCCAATTAATCTTTGAAAAACAAATGTTTCTAATTTTACTTCCTCTTTTGTAATCAACTGCTTAGCATGTCTGCAGAACTATGATTGGCAAAAACAAATGAAGGAATCAGTAATCAATTTACTAATGACAAAACACCATTGTTCAAATCATAAAACACTTTTGTAACAGTTTATTTAATTGTTTGAAAAACATAAAATATACAAAGAGATACATATATTAAAATCTGTTTATGTAGTTAATGTTTAAACATTTTGTTTAAAATAGCAATAAAATATACATTAAAATGACATAAAATGGCCAATTGTATTTCTTCATTGATTTGCTAGTCGAGAAAAACTGTCATTTTACAGTAAATTTGTGAGAGAAACTAATTGTAACGTTCCACGTTCTAAAACGGTTTAAATAAAAGGATTTATTAAACAAACAAAACTGAAGGAAGACAAGCTAAGAGTCCATTAAAATCAAGCTAAACAGAGCATAACCGTGACAGAAATGAACTTTTAACCCAAACAGTATAAAACAGATTTTGATGCAAGATTCTCTCTTAAGCAACATTGTCAATATTGTCAAAGTGTATGTGTTTCAAAAACAACCTTTTATATGCACTTTTAATGCATTTGTCAGTTAAATAAACATTACATGTTACATTCTATTTATTAAAGCCAAGTATACATTTAATCAAGATTTTTTTTTTTTTTTTTTTACATTTATTCCAAAATAATAACTAAAGGCAGTAACAATTTAAACAATATATATATTATTTGTGAACTAATGTTCATTTTCTTTTTAATAGTCAACTTATTTTTAGCAGTCATCAAGCTTGTACACACTGGTCATAGACACAGACAAGAAGATGTACCTTTAATTTCCCCAAGCTGATTGCTCACTAAAACCCCCACAGTCATCATGTTTTCAGCTAATTTTGATGTGACATAAAGCAGTGGTACCTAAGTGGCTGAGTTGTTTACTTACTTTTTAATGAGCACTTAACTACGGATTAACTACATATCTGTTTACCCATTAACGCCATCATTGTCTTCACTCAAGAGATTCCAGAGCGCGCACGAAAACAAGAGGCGGGATTTATCGCACGAACCAATCATATTGTGAGTGGACAGTGTTACTTTATAAAAACTAGTGACTTCTACACGTTTTAATGTCACATTTTGTAATATTTGCATTGTTTTATTTTTGCAATATCGATTATTTTCTCATCTTGTTTTTTGAGGAGGCACTGCCTCCCTTGCCTCCTCGGAGGAAACGCCCCTGCCGCCTACATAAATGAAATATGTGTCTTCTCAATAACTTTCTTATACCTCATTATGTCCATCAGACATCATTACATCACCTCAAGTCTTCTGCATCTTTCTCTCTTTGAAAACAGTTTAGAATCAAAACGCATACATGCAAGCGTGCACAAGAATGATTTGTTCATGAACACCGATTCATTCATGACCAAAACGCCATGACTTTGCACCCAAACATCAAGGTTTATGTTAAGACTGGATAACTTGGGCTTTACAATCTCCAGATACAGAGAGTGGGATCAGAGAGTTCAGTTTAATTCATCTTGGGTAAGAGGATAATACATGAACATGCCAGCAGATATCATGGAATTTCCTCATCTGTAGTGGTTAAATCAGTAAATCCGTAGTGCTGAGTAGAGGCAGACCTTAATCAATATCATGCAATAGCTGTCTTATCTGCAAAACCAGATGTCTGTCCTGTTATTTATAGTTTTGCTTCCTTCTTGTCACATTAGCGTTCAAATACAGCTGTTGTGGGCCAGAAGGAAATATCTTATTGCTTAATAACTACACAAGGCGGGTTTTAAAACCAGGGTCGAGAACTGATAACCTCCCGCTGTGTCTAAAAGCCATTGTTCAGAGTTACAGCAAGTGGCTTGGGCCACTCAAACACCAAAAAAGATTTAGAAACTTACTTACTCTGCATGGAGGAGGATGGTGATCTACAAAATCAGGGGAACTGTTGACTGGGATTTTCCAACAAGTGTCATAGTTCATCTTCTCATGTAATCTGATGTCTGAATTGTTGTTATCAGTGGAAACAGGCGTTGTTGGGGAAATCTGGGATGCTGAGGTGGACAGAGTGCTTATTAATATGGAGTAAAGCCTAGGACATTTTTGTCATTACATCCTAGTGACACTGCTACTCTGAGACAGACCCCTGCTGTAAGATATGTAGAAGAGCTCATTGAAATTCAGATGCTTGCCTCGCATTCGCATTCAATGATAAATCAGTTCCCTCTTGAGACATGGGACAAAATGTCCTACAACTTTACCTGCCATTAGTTATAAAATAGCATCATCTCCACTTTGTAATTCATCAGAGATGATCAGATGTACCATTTCAGTTTTGAGTTTATTTAAAAAAAAATATCACTATCATTCACCACCCCTAGAACCTATGGGGCCAGATTTGCTAACAGCCGAATCCACTTTTGCTAGTTTAACGACGGAAAAAACGGTCAGTGCGCCTGGTGCATGGTCCAAAAGGGTTGGACCTAATCTGTAAATGAGCCATGGGCATGTTTTGGGCATAACGTGCAATAAACCAATCAGAGTCTCATCTCCCATTCCCTTTAAAAGCCAGTTGTGCTTGCACCATGGCAGTATCACTATTTACATGGCGGAAGTTGCGAGCGGAAAAACTGAACGCTTCTCCAGAGAGGAATCCTTTTATTTTTAATATTTAAAAATGTTTGTGTGCTACTGCGCATCCCTGTGTGTGTAATAAGCAGAGTGTACGTGAGTTGTGCAGTCACCTATAGGCGCATATTACTAACGCGCTCTTTAAATAACACAAAAAATACTGCGCTATTGACTTTAGACCAGGTTTTTGTTGGTCAATGGTGCAGTCGTTTTCAGTTGCCTCAAAATAGCAACGCGCCAACAATGCACCTGAACACACCTAGTTTTCAGTCCAGCACGCCCATGGGCGAACAGATGGGCGCGAGTGCATTTGCTATTTAAACAACGTGGCGCTGGACGTGGAAATGATAACTGCAGCAGACTGAAACTAGCAAAAAACACTTGCGTCGCGCCTGCCGTCGCATTGCGCTGGGTGTATCATAGGGCCCTATATCTCTAATGCCTTTATTGCAGCATGACTTCTTGTAATTGTGGATATTTCTCATAACTGTATCTTTATATTAAGCAATGTGACTTTATATCTTGCTATTGTGACTTTGTTTCTCAGATGGGGAATATTTCTTAGAATGGGACTACTTTGTATGTCACCATGTGACTTTATATCTCGCAATTATAACTTTTGCGGCTTACAGCACGCGTCAGAAGCCAAACGCCCATTACCATAACTGTACTTCAGCTTTGGAGGCTTCCACAGTCCTCAGCGATTGTACACAATGTAAAGACAGTTACGATGACATTGGTTTTAAAATATCAATCCGAGCGTGAGTCTGATGATGAAACATTGGAAGAACTGGTTATTCAACCCAAACCTCCATCGCAAAGATGACTTGAGCAGGACGTTTCTCAGTGATTATTTGAGGTACACTATGAGATGTTGCAGCTGTATTTCCTCACCATCAGCGTTAACAAGAGTACGTCCATCACCAAACCCATGTGTATATTTCTAATTTATTGCGGTGCACGTGTGGGAACTCTATTAACTGTATCAGTAACGGTGCATATGTTAGCCGAGCACTATGTGAATGACTGATGTAACATTAACGTTTCTAAAACAAATCTTGCTCCATCCTTTATCTTTACTCAAAGTAATAAGGACGACAGACAATCTGCATTAATAGACACAGTTTTAGGTAATAGTGGCACACAGCTGATTTGCAGAACTATTTCAGTAAGACAGTAATAACGTGAGTTAGTCGGTTAGCCAGCAAACGTACACATTATAAAACACAAAACTACATATTTTATAAACCTCGTAGAAAATATATGAATCAATAATTATTCATACTTACAAGATGTGATTCTGAGGAGCAAGCCGGTCCAAATAAACTGGGTACTGACCCATCTTTTTTGCAAATCACGCGTTGAACTCGTAAAGAAGCAGTCATCAGTAAAATGACGTGTTCGAAGGTGGGTCAAGTTGTTCGCAGGCGGACAACGTACAACATAGACAGGCATTATGCAAATGTATTTTCTATTGACGTAGAACTGTCATGCAGTGGGATTCGAATTACAAACGACTTGTTTAGACGGTTCAGAGTCGATTCTTTCTTTTGGGAGACAATATATTTATCATGTACTTTTGACTTTACAACCCTGCAGAACGTTTACATTCACAAACAGCTATATTACACACTGCATATTCGAAAACCATAATAGAGGCACTTTAACTTGTAGTTGCCGTGACGGTCACTGTGATTTTGCCAAGTAAGACATGTTCCTGGATCAACATATTTTGTTGAACCTGGAACAACATTCCTGTCCGTAAATTAAGTCCTAACCCTATCCTTAGCAAAAAACTTTTTGGACTAATAACTAATAACTTTTCCTTTAAAATCAGAGGGAAATGATAGGTAAATAACACTGATGTAGAAGTACCTAATCCTGGTTGTAAGCCAAACTTGTCCCTCAAATCTGATTGGTTGATTGAAATGTTGATCCAGGAACATGTTGTACTTGGTGAAATCACATTCACCTGGCTGTGACTTTGTTTCTCGTATTTGCGACTTTATATTTTGCAATTGCGACTTTATTGCTCATAACTCTGACTTCACAATACCTCACAATATGCCTTTATCTAGCAATAAGACTATGACTTCATCTCTCAGTTGCGACATTATTTATCATAATAACATCTTATTTGCTTGTAATCGCGATTTTATTGTGACCTTATATTGAATCTATTTTGTGAAAAAAGGTTAAAGACCCTTCTTGTTGTAGACTGTTTTATCTGAAAAGAAATAGGAAGAGTAAGGCTATTATTTTGTTTACAAATTTTTGCATACCAATTTTTCACACTTATAAGTATGACTGAAACACGAGAACAGGCTGGCAGAGGGCATGCATCAATATTAATTACGAACCTCATTCATGATCATGGCAATCACTTCACCGTTAATTCTTCAGCACAGGATATCAGTCATTTACCTAACAAAGGCTCTAAAGATCAATGATGGGTGTCCAGGAGAGAATGGTGACAGTGACGTGACATGCCCACAGTATTCTAACAGATACTCTTTCCCTGCTGGAGGCTCTTGCCTAATAGAGGAACAAAAGCAGAAAGATAAGAGTGCCACATAAATCATGTCGACTCTCTCAAACCACTGCAGTGTCCTCAGGAACAGGGCTGGAACTGAAACAGATTACCACTATCAAAACCTGTGATGAAAACAATTAACACCTCAGGCTTCTGACACACTCAGCTCTGTGATCGAGACGGTGTTGGTGCAGTTAGGTAATGAATTTACTTCATTGGCATCAAAGCTCTCGATTTCTCACTTAACTGTTATACAGTGGGGAGAACAAGTATTTGGTACACTGCCGATTTTGCAGGTTTGCCCGCTTACAAAGCATGTAGAGGTCTGTAATTTTTATCATAGGTACTCTTCAGCTGTGAGTGACGGAATCTAAAAAATCTAGAAAATCACATTGTATGATTTTTAAGTAATTAATTTGCATTTTATTGCATGACATAAGTATTTGATACATCAGAAATGCAGAACTTAATATTTGGTACAGAAACTTTTGTTTGCAATTACAGAGATCATACGTTTCCTGTAGTTCTTGACCAGGTTTGCACACACTGCAGCAGGGATTTTGGCCCACTCCTCCATACAGACCTTCTCCAGATCCTTCAGGTTTCGGGGCTGTCGCTGGGCAATACGGACTTTCAGCTCCCTCCAAAGATTTTCTATTGGGTTCAGGTCTGGAGACTGGCTAGGCCACTCCAGGACCTTGAGATGCTTCTTACGGAGCCACTCCTTAGTTGCCCTGGCTGTGTGTTTCAGGTCGTTGTCATGCTGGAAGACCCAGCCACGACCCATCTTCAATGCTCTTACTGAGGGTAGGAGGTTGTTGGCCAAGATCTCACGATACATGGCCCCATCCATCCTCCCCTCAATACGGTGCAGTCGTCCTGTCCCCTTTGCAGGAAAGCATCCCCAAAGAATGATGCTTCCACCTCCATGCTTCACGGTTGGGATGGTGTTCTTGGGGTTGTTCTCATCCTTCTTCTTCCTCCAAACACGGCGAGTGGAGTTTAGGCCAAAAAGCTCTATTTTTGTCTCATCAGACCACATGACCTTCTCCCATTCCTCCTCTGGATCATCCAGATGGTCATTGGCAAACTTCAGACGGGCCTGGACATGCGCTGGCTTGAGCAGGGGGACCTTGCGTGCGCTGCAGGATTTTAATCCATGACGGCGTAGTGTGTTACTAATGGTTTTCTTTGAGACTGTGGTCCCAGCTCTCTTCAGGTCATTGACCAGGTCCTGCCGTGTAGTTCTGGGCTGATCCCTCACCTTCCTCATGATCATTGATGCCCCACGAGGTGAGATCTTGCATGGTGCCCCAGACCGAGGGAGATTGACCGTCATCTTGAACTTCTTCCATTTTCTAATAATTGCGCCAGTAGTTGTTGCCTTCTTACCAAGCTGCTTGCCTGTTGTCCTGTAGCCCATCCCAGCCTTGTGCAGGTCTACAATTTTATCCCTGATGTCCTTACACAGCTCTCTGGTCTTTTGTTTTAGATTCCGTCTCTCACAGTTGAAGTGTACCTTTGATAAAATTTACAGACTTCTACATGCTTTGTAAGTAGGAAAACCTGCAAAATCGGCAGTGTATCAAAAACTTGTTCTCCCCACTGTATAAAGTATTGCCTGCTGGCAATTTCAAACTGTGTTGCTAAATAGTTTCTTGATTGGCCCACTGGATTTGCAAAAAGTATAAGAAACCGATTTGCGGAAGTCAATTATACAATTATGTTGCACCAGAATCCACTGATTTACATAAAAAAATATTTCTGTTTACAAACGGCTTTGACAGACTACTGGCTGGAAGCACATCACATGTAATTAACATCTGTGCACCTCAATTTGCGGGTTTGTGAATGGAGCGCATGGGACCATCATAGAGCCCGGACTGTCCACTCGCACGGCTGTTCATGACTAGGAAGCATATGACACCCTCATGGTCACTTTCTCTCTCCATTTGCACCAGGTCTGTTGAACTGTCATTGAACTGAGAGTCTATCTATTTGCACACTGCAGAAGCAATTTTGCTCCACGCACTTTCATGCCAAGAACACATACTCTGTGACATCTAATATGCTTCTCCTGAGGTTTGAAACAGCAGAGAGACACACTTCAAAGACAACCCTGAATCTCAGGTAGCTAGCTGTAAATAAATGCTTGACTGGTTTCAACTCAAAAGTCAAAACCTTGCTTCAGTTGCAGCTTAAATTTACTGGTATTAAACAATAATTTAAGAAAGGCTTCTTATTATATTACATTACATTATTATATTATATTATGTTAATTGTGATTTATTTTTATTTCACAGTTAATTTGTTGTAGGTTTGTCTTCCTAAATAGTTAATAATTATTCAAGTATCAATGCACATTTTTCGTCTCAACTTCATAATGGTTGATGAAATATTTTTTTTTTGTAATTTTGTTGATGAAATGATTGAAGAACAAACCTTATATATCTTTATTTTCTATATCTTTTGGTAACACTATAATAACTGCATGCTATAACTCATTAGTTAAGCATTAGTAAATAGTTAATAGATAATTTATAAAGCATTAATAGACATTAATAAGCAGTTTATAAATTCTTGATTTTTAAGCATATATATGTGTTTAATAACTGTATTTTCATACTTTCTAAATTAAGTATTACATTATTTACAAACCAGTTATTGAAGAGTTGTGAGTGGTTCATATAAGATCATTTAGAAAGTGTAAGTAAATGATTAATAAACTATTTAAATGTACATTTATACATCTTATTTAGACATATAGTAATAGTTACTCAGTGTGTTAATAAATTCTCAACTTCATTACGGTTGATATTTTTTTTTTAGTCAGTAATTTTGTTGATGAAATTATTGATGAACAAATCTTCTAAATCTTTATCTTCTATATCTTTATCTTTTATATCTTTTGGTAACACTATAATAACTGCATGCTATGAATCATTAGTTAAGCATTAGTAAATAGTTAATTCATCATTTATAAAGCATTAATAGACAGTATATAAATACAGTTTATAAAGCAGTTTATAAATACAGCTATAAATGCTTTATTCTTGATTTATAAGCATATCTATAATGTGTTTAATAATTGTATTTTCATACTTTATTAATGATCAATTTATCATTTCTAAAGTATTACAATATTTACAAAACCAGTTATTTAGGAGTTGTTAGTGGTTCATTAGATCATTTAGAAGGTAATAATTTAAATGAGAGATATAGTAATAGTTACTCAGTGTGTTAATAAATGCTTTATTAACACATATCCCTACTGTAATTCATGATTAATTATAGTTAGGTAGTTATAAAACATTTAGTAGTTTAGTAGTCATTTAACTATTGTGAGCTTGTCTAAAGTGAGGACTATTTATGCCTCATAAAAGCTTTTACAAAGGAGATTTAAAGGCTATTAAATGTTTTATAACTACCTTACAGAATTACAGTAGGAATATATATTAATAAAGCATTTATTAACACACTGAGCAACTATTACTATATGTCTAAATAATGAGATGTAGAGATCATGTTCCATGAAGGTATTTTGTACATTTCCTACTGTAAATATATCAACAATGTATTATTAGTAGTAATATGCATTGCTAATGACTTCATTTGGACAACTTTAAAGGCAATATTTCAATATTTCAATTTTTTTTTTGCACCCTTGGATTCCAGATTTTCAAATAGTTGTATTAGTCCTATCCTAACAATACATCACTGGAAAGCTTATTTATCCAGTTTTCAGATAATGTGTAAATCTCAATTTCAAAAAATTGACCCTTATGACTGGTTTTGTGGTCCAGGGTCACATATCATCTCACATTGTTCATTGTGAGCAAATGCTCACTGGAGTATCTTGGTGACACTTGCATGTTGTGTGGGGTGTTTCATTTCACAGCAGGACCCTCTATGTTAATTGCTAACATCACGACAGCCTGTAATCACAGTGTGGACAAAGTGCACTGTTGCATAGTTCAACTCTATGGTGCTCTTTTTGGTAATTTTCGGTTTCTTTTCCTCCCCTTGATCTTAGAAAGCTTTTACTTGGAGAGGTCTGTGAAGTTGTAGGACTGATATGGGCTGAAGAGAATGGCCGGGGTACAGCCGGGCGTGTGGCGTATCTGTAAATCTTTAATTTGAGGCTGAAGCTTCAAAGGACTCACTGCAAGTAATGTGTAAAGTGGCTAACCGTGAGGCCAGTGACACATAGCTTGTCCTATCTTCTGTATTTGTGAAAAGGAAGGAAAATGGCAGGAGTGATGGTCTGCTACTAGGTCTGAATGATGCACTCTGAATTATACAGTCACTAAAAGCCAGATAGAGAGGATGAGGTGATTTAGAGAGATGTGTTTCGCTGTCCACACACTGTATGAGTTGATGTTACTGTAGAACTTTTGGTTGTGTGTAGGTTAGTATTATTGACTTTCATGGCATCCAATCTCTCCTATAAAGAGCAAAGAGTTTTTTTTCCTGATTTGTTGTTCAAAGCTACTTGTTAGAATGGTTTAATTTACTCAGGGCTTCAAATCAGTTCTACTGACTACACTGGGAAAAAAGGGAATTACTTTTTTTTTTTTTCTTTAAATCACTGCAAAATGACTTGTTTTCTGAAAGTCTTGTTTTCTAAAATTAAAAAGGTTAGTTCACCCAAAAATGAAAATTCTGTCATTAATTACTCACCCTCATGTTGTTCCAAACCCGTAAGACCTTCATTCATCTTCGGAACACAAATGAAGATATTTTTGATTAAATCCGAGAGCTCTCTGATCCCTTCATAGACAGCTATTTAATTAAAACTTTCAAGGCCCAGAAATGTAGTGAAAAAAAATGGACTATTGTTAAAATAGTCCATGTGACTCCAGTGGTTCAACCTTAATTTTATGAAGCAACGAGAATACTTGTGCGCAAAAAACAAACAAAAATAACGACTTTATTCAACAATTTCTTCACATCTGTGTCAGACTCTTACGCTGTTGATGTAGAGTAAACAGTGCAGTTCCTAGTTCTATGGCAGAATGACTCGTGCGCATGCGTCCTGGTCCTGCGTCCTCATGTGAACAGCGGCGGCCAATGGTGAGCCGGTGTTCTGGAAGTGCTGCACTGTTTACACTATGTCAACAGCGTAAGAGTCTGACACAGACTAGAAGAAATTGTTGAATAAAGTCATTATTTTTGTTTGTTTTTTTTTGTGCACAAAAAGTATTCTCGTCGCTTCATAAAATTAAGGTTGAACCACTGGAGTCACATGAACTATTTTAACGATGTCTTTTCTACCTTTCTGGGTCTTGAAAGTGTTAATTAAATAGCTGTCTATGGAGGGATAAGAGAGCTCTCGGATTTCATCAAAAATATCTTCATTTGTGTTTTAAAGATGAACGAAGGTCTTACGGGTTTGGAACGACATGAAGGTGAGTAATTAATGACAGAATTTTCATTTTTGGGCGAACTATCCCTTTAAGTCTTGTTTTGCATCAAAATTAAGTAAGTTTATGCTTAAAACGAGAAGAGAAAAAATATATCTGCCAATAGTGTAAGAAAAATAAACTTAATTTAAAGGAAAAACAAGATTATTGGTAACACTTTACAATAAGGTTTCTTTTGTTAACATTAGTTAATGTATTAACTAATGCCGAGTTCACACGGCACGATTTTAGGCCTGATTTTAAGTCTGTTTTTGACTCGCGGGTAGGTTTTGCAAAATCGCCGTCAAATGCCCGCAATCATAGGCAAATTGGTGCTCGTTCATGCTCATGACAATCATGCAGTGTGAATGATCAAAGACGCGATCTGAGAGAATCGCAGACGAGTCGCCGACGCCCGTGAGATATTTGACATGCTAAATATCTGGACCTGTCGGCGATTCAAAATCCTGCTGTGTGAAATGTGTTCTGACTGAAAATGACATCGGCGATGACCTACAGCCAATGAGGGAGCAAGATACAGGGCAGCGGGAAGTTCGGGGAGGAGTTATAGACCAGAATATCAGTATTTTAATAGATATAGTTACAATTATATCAAACAGAAACAAAGCACAAACATTTGCTTGACCAGCCACAGCAGCACATTGCAAAATTATTTATTTACCTCCAACTCTCTTTGCAGAACACTATCCTTGCTCCCCGCTTCTCCCTAACCATTTGCTCCTCCATATAATGTTTTTTTTCTTTTTCTCCTCGATCAGTTTGGATCGCAAGCTTCTTGCAGGCTATCATTTTTAATAACAATTCCAGTCTCGCGCGAGAACTTCCTTATCACTTCTCGCATGTGTTTGGTTGTGAAACGTAGTTTGCGGAGGAGACAGAGTTGTCGGCAATTCTTCCTCTTTAAAGTCATGCAGTGTGAAACCCCCTGTCGCCGATCCATCGTGCAGTGTGCACACACAAGCATGCCACACACGTCCTGAAAAGTGAAGCCAAAGCGTCTTGATTGCCCCCAGGTGGCTGGTCCCAGTATAGCTCATAAACCCCGCCCCCTCCATGTATTCTAATGACAAACTAAACAATCAAATTACACGTCAAATTATTTTTTACAAAGATGCTTTCTGTCATTTTAGGCAGTTTTTATCACGCTGACGTAAGTTCAAGTGTTCGTTTTTTAAAATAAGTTTGGTTTTAGTTAGTTATTTGATGCTATAAAAACAGGGGGTGTGACGTAATGATTGAGAGCTTTTCTGAGCGAAGTTGTCACTGAAGTGAAGGGTGAAGGGGCGTCATCCATCTTTTTTACAGTCTATGTGCACACAACAGCAACTGAATGCTACCCCAGATAGTCATGCAGTGTGAAAAGAACAGCGATCTGACTACTTTGAAAATCGTGCAGTGTGAACTCGGCATAACACCACCTAACCACGAGCAATACATTATACTGCCTTCTTGACCATTATAATGTTAGTTAATAAAAATACAGCTGTTCATTGTTTGTTCATGTTAGCTCACAGTGCATTAACTAATGTTAACAAATACAGCTTTTGATTTTAATTATGCATTAGTGAATGTTGAAATTAACATTAACAAAGATTAATAAATGTTGTAGAAGTGCAGTTCATTATTAGTTCATGTTAACTAATGTAGTTCACTCAATTGGCAAAATTTTTTTCTTGTTTTAAGCATAAAGTGAATTATTTTTTTTTAATTAAACACAACTTAATATCATAATTAATTATGCATCTCTATAAATGTATCTTGATTTAAGAATAGGAAGGAAGAAAATCTTTGTTTTCTTGTAAAACCTACTACAAAAAACAGTATAATAATCTATTAATAAAAATGTAAATGCCAGCAGAAAAATTGAGGTACAGATGAGGATGTCTGGTGAAAATAGGGATTTGCTAGGTGGGTGGGAGTTTTTGTTAAAAAAAAAAAAAAAAAAAAAATGTTTCTTATTTTCTCATTTGCTGTCTCCATTAATGTTGCTAAAAGAAACCCTATGATGTCAAATCAACAGCAGACACTGTATCACATGTGTACATTTTCAGCGCGAGTTATCCCTGTGAACATCCACATCAACAACTGTGATTAGTGTTAACACAATACGGGTCTCAAGGGACGTTTTGAGCATTAACACACCAGCTTTCCTTAATCTGAATATTACTGAATCCTGTGTAATGCACAGTTATCAGCACTACTTTAATGTGCTGCTCCTGGTAGAGCTCTCCCTTCTGCAGTCCTCCTCATCAGATTATCGGTGTATCCATCTTTGATAGTGCTGCTTTAATGGACCAGCAAGGTCAGGAGGAAGTAATACATTTTCGAGCAATAAATCTAAAAACTGTAATGCTGTTTGTGTAGGCCTACAGTATTAGCATAAGATAGGTAGCCTGTCAATGATGACTGCGACAAAATATGATATATTTTGCCAAAATGTGGTTTTATGGGAGATAGTGTCATTTGAAGTCCTCTGGATGCTGAATATGGTGGAGCTGTGGGTTATGGGTCATATCTTCACTGTGATTGGTTGATCAGGGACCAATCAGTGACCAGGCATTACTTATGTTATAAAAGCTTACCAAAGGCGTATACAGACTCTCCTTAGGCGTAATGGTTTTTATACTGTACAAACTGTATATTCTATCCCCTTACACTAACCCTACCCCTAATTCTACCCATCACACAAAGCTTTCTGCATTTTTACATTTTCAAAAAAACTCATTCTGTATGATTTATAAGCTTGTTTCCTCATGGGGACCTCAATTTAGGTCCCCACGGTGACACGAGTCCACATGAGTCTGTGTACATTCATGCTGAAGTCCCCACCGAGATAGAAAAACATGTACACACACACACACACACACACACACACACACGTTGGTGCAACTACATTATGAGGACATTCCATAGACGTAATGGTTTTTATACTGTACAAACTGTACATTCTATCCCCTTACACTACCCCTACCCCTAAACCTACCCATCACAGAAAACTTTCTGCATTTTTACATTTTTAATAAAACATTGTTTAGTATGTTTTTTAAGCCATTTTTATTACGAGGACACAGGAAATGTCCTCATAAACCACATTTACGTTGTAATACCAGTGTAATACCCATGTCATTATACAAATTTGTGTCGTCATAAATCACATAAACAAGCACACATACACACACACACACTTGATGTCCATTCCAATGGATGCAGGGTCTGAAAGGGATATATTGTCCATTCCAGTGTAATCTGCTCATGTCCATATTGGACGATATTATATACGAACATTAACATTAAAAAATATGTGTAAACGTTATGTATGAATACCACGAATCTCTCCTGATCATTGAGCTTTGGGATGTATGGAAGCCCATTACATCCTCAGAGTTAAAAAAATATATATAAAGGTATTTTTGAGATAAAGCTTAAAAAAGTCTCATTTTATTAAAGTTGCAATTAGGACAGTTACAATTATCTTTTTATTTATTTATTTTACTTTGAGGTGGAAACAGGCTTCCATAGGGATGTTATCTGGCATGTCATCCTCTCTTTCTCAGGTGCAGCATTCGTCCCAATCTCTAAAATAACAATTGTTATAGATCACATTGCTGATAAATAAATTATGAAATATAAGTAGAAGCCAATGAATGCATGGCAACAGAACAGAACATGCAAATAATTTTAACAATGCATTCTTTTGAATTAAGGAAATGAAAGTTCAGCCTAAGGGCAAAGTCAGGGTTGGATTTTAAATTGGTCATTCTGGGGTTTGACTATTCTAGCCTAATAAAGATGTCTAAGAAAACAGGTTTCATGCAAAACCACTGGCCTTGTAAAAGGGCGTTTAGTTCTCAATCAGGCATTCCAGGGTTTTTATGCATTTTCATTAATATTCATGTGTATAACAGGAAGTCAAAGTATTTGTAAGCTGCAGAGACAGATTGGGCTTTACAAGAACAAAGCCAAAATTAATTAATTGGAGGCACTTTGAACTGAACAAAATATAAAACCCAGAGCAAACACAAATCATGTGCCACGCTTTGTATCCATATACAGTATTTAAATTTTAAGAGTGTACACAGGTACAGTAGTTTGATCGAAGCTTTGAAGTGGCCTACTGCAATGCAGAGGACTGGGCCTATTGTTCACTTTCAATGCCTTCATGGTGGGCCTTTAAAGACGTGTGTCCAGGGGCCGTAAAGAACCATGATCTCTGGACTTAAGGCCCGATATGCTCACGGCAAAGTTCTTTTCCGTTATTTGCTTAGGGGTAAAAAGAAGTTGGAAATACCTGAGCAACCATATAAATTAATATGTATACGGTGAATACAGTATACAGCGTTTTAAATGAATATGTACATATGTGCTGCACGCTTTACTCTCAATAACAAAATAAACACAACAAAAATGACACTGGTGAGAAAACAGCAGTTAAGAAAGCATCTGCTCATAGTCATGTGGATATGTTTGCACGAGCTCTGCAATTCATCACTCCAGTCAAGTCAAAACACACTTATACAGAGTGTCTATTTACACTAAGTGCAAATAGCCCGCCTTGTTGGTAGAAACTTTAGAAACGCAGAAACTTTACACTAACTCCACCCACTGATGTCTGGTTGGGCCAGACAAAATTACGGAAAACACTCAATTGTCAACAGTAGCAGTAATGTAGGGGTAAGGTGCATTGCAGAAAGTTTTGATGCAAATCAATGCGAGTTCGAATCCGCCTTTTGCCGAACTCGCTCTACTCCCAGGCGCGACGCAAGTGTTTTTTGCTAGTTTTAGCCCGACGCAGTTATCATTTTCACGTCCAGAGCCACGTTGTTTAAATAGCAAATGCACTCGCGTCCATCTGTTCGCCCATGGGTGTGCTGGTCTGAAAACGAGGTGTGTTCAGGCGCATTGTTGGCGCGTTGCTATTTTGAGGCAACTGAAAACGACTGCACCATTGACCAACAAAAACCTGGTCTAAAGTCAATAGCGCAGTATTTTTTGTGTTATTTAAAGGGCGTGTTAGTTATATGCGGCTATAGGCGGGTGCACAACGTGCATACACTCTGCTTATTACACACACAGGGACACGCAGCAGCACACAAACATTTTTAAATATTAAAAATAAAAGGATTCCTCTATGGGGAAGCGTTCAGTCTTTCCACTCGCAAATTTCGCCATGTAAATAGTGATACTGCCATGGTGCAAGCGCAACTGGCTTTTAAAGGGAATGGGAGATGAGACTCTGATTGGTTTATTGCATGTTGCACCCAAAACACACCCATGACTCATTATGAGACTAGGTACAACCCTTTTGGACCATGCGCCTGGTGCACCGACCGTTTTTTTCCGTTGTTAAACTAGCAAAAGTGGATTCAGACACGCCCTAAGTGCACCTGCGCCATGTGCTTCAGGCCATGTGTGTAAAAGTAAATGTAACCTTTTCATATCCAGTCAAGGGCCTGGGGCTTTGAGTGCACATTGGCCCAGTCTAATCACTTCTTGCTAAACTAAAAATCCTGCTGGAGACATGACTATCCTGACTGGGGTTTCCAATTTAGATTACATTAAATTAGATTAAACTTTATTGTCATTGAACGTTAAGGTACAAGGCAACGAAATACAGTTAGCGTCTAACCAGCAGTGCATTTGTAGCAGTTATTTACATATATACAGTTGATAATAAATATGAATGATTAATAAATATTAATAACCTGAATAGCTGAAGCAGTACATAGAAAAATTGTATAAGATTATAAACATTATTAACAAGATGATAGTGCCAGTGCGTGGTAATGAGGGGGTTACTAGGTGGTAGAGTTCAGCATGGAAACAGCTGTAGCTGCTCGTCCTGGTCCAGGGTAGGAGGGTAGGAGGTCAAACAGTCCATGAGCAGGGTGAGAGAAGTATTTTATGATGTTGTGTGCTTTCCTGTGACAACGTTTCCTGTAAATATCTTCCAAATTTGGGAGTGCAGTTCCTACAATGCGTTGGGCAGTTTTCACCACCCTTTGCAGTGCTTTCCGGTCTGACACAGAGCATCTTCCATACCAAACTGTAATACAGCTGGTCAAGATACTCTCGACTGCACATCAGTAGAAGTTCATTAGAATTTCTGAGGAGAGATAGTTTCTTTTTAGAATCCGCAGGAAAAACAGACGCTGGTGAGCCTTCTTGACCAGTGTGGAGCTGTTGATTGTCCATGTAAGGTTTGTTGGAGATGTGAATCCCTAGGAATTTAAAACTGGTGACACTGTCCACCACCTCTCCGTTAATGTGGATGGGTGTGTATGCTCCACCTTTCTCCTTCCTAAAGTCTACTATGAGTTCAATTTACATGCATTAGTTTTTACAAATTTAAGTTGCATTACCTGGAACATTCTGTGTAAAGGGACCTGAGGGCCCTGGTATTAAGCTCACCCTCATTTTAAGGGCCCTTTGCGCTGCAGGGCCAGGATGCCCTAAGCAAGCATGTGCTAGAGGGCTCTAATGCTTTATGCACTCACTATATGACTGAATGGTCATGGTGCTTATCTTTTTTTGACAGTCTCCAAAGCTCAGAGCACACTGGCCCAGTTCATAATAAAGAAAAGCAATTTTTTTTTTTTTTTTTTTTAAATCTCTTTGTCCACATGACCATTTATAATTTTCACACATCTGTTATTAGTGTAAAAAGACCACCATGTTGACCAAGGACCTGCATTGGGATATTTACTAAAATAATACTGTTATGTTCATTATTTGTGAAATGTCCAAATCTGAAACAATACCCAGAATAATTAAATTTTGCTGCATGTATGCAGTATGCATGTGCATTCTGATTTGATGGTTAGATTTCAAATTCTGGGCCAAGTTGGTCCTAAGTAATCTGATCGGATTTCAGTTATTGGATTGGATCAAATCTTAAAAATAGGCTGTTCAAAAGAAAAAAACAGGATTCTGAAATCGGATTAGATCACAAAATCCAATCTTGGTTTTGAATGTTTTAACGTTCCCTTACAAATGTTTTGCATTCCCCTAGGAAACTTTGTGTTCACTTAAATGAATGCAAAACTTCTTGGGGGAACGGAACTTTTGCGAGAGAACGCAAAAGCATTAAAATATATAATGTTTCTCCCATTTCATATTTTGGTCACACTTTAGATTAGGGTCCAATTCTCACTATTAACTAAATATTAACTATGACTTTTGCCACAATAAACTCCTAATTACTGCCTATTAATAGTTAGTAAGGTAGTTGTTAAGTTTAGGTATTGGGTAGGATTAAGGATGTAGGATGTACAATAATGTCATGCAGAATAAGGCATTAATATGTGCTTTATAAGTAATAATAAACAGCCAATATCCTAGTAATAAGCATGCTAATTAGCAACTTGTTAATAGTGAGAATTGGACCCATTTCCATCATCATGTCCCATTAGTGCCTCCGTAGAGGTAAGATTGTTTAAAGGAAATTGAAAATGGAAAGGGATGTTTGTTTGTATAAGTTGTCTTCTTTCTCTTCAAATAAAAAACTTAAAGTGACCCTACATTGACTCTTTCATGTTGTTATGTAGCCTACATTCTGAAATGTAACCCCATTGCACTGGTAATCCAGATTTGGCCATCTGAAAAAGTGTGTATCTGGTGATCCAATAACTTTGAAAAACCAGCACAAAAGTAAGATTACCTGATCCTGGATAGCAAAACATGGAATTTACAAATGTAGATAATTTTGATCCAGATAAAACTTTTTGAACAACTGGGCCCAGATTATATTAAGTTTACAGTGGATATAAAAAGTCTACCCACTCCAGTTAAAACAGCTGTTTTTTGTAATGTTAAAAAATGAAACAAATAAATCATACCAGAACTTTTGCACCTTTAATGTAAAAATGACAACCTATGTGAGGTCATTGAAAAAGTGACACATTTCAGAGAAAGAAAAAAAAAAAAAACTTGGAATAACTAACGGCATAAATGTGCACACCCCTGAACTAATACTTAGTTAAAGCCAGGGCGAGGCCAGAAATGTTCAAACAGATGGGCCTTCATAAAACAGGGTGGGCAAATCTTATCGAGTATGAAAACGGCATGCCAAATTATCAGAAAAAAACGCAGCACAGTTTCAAGTTCAAAGTTACAAAAGAGCAAATAAGAAATAACCTACATGAATGTATATATGGTCAGACACTTGCACGTGTCACCATATTATTAACATTTTAACAAAATCAAGCTCAAATGGAGTTTTGAGGTTTTTGAACAGCGAATTTCAGAAAATTAATGTCAGAGATGCATGCTTTGTCCGTCATTAACAGCCGCATCCGAGGCATTACGTTTACGTTTTATTACGTTTTAATTACAGGTTATAAAGTTTAGTGTAGCTATGCGGGCACTCTGTTTTTTTCTGACATTTTGCCAAAATCTCATGTTATTAAAGATGAACTGCTACACGCAGGCTGTTTAGGAGAGTATTGGCTATGACTCGATGACAAATGCTACACTAAGGCACTCTTCACCGCTCCTCAAACACATAAAACATTAGCTTTTATATATAGTGTTGAGTAAAGAAAACGCTGTATTTATTCAAAGAAACATGTTATGAGGTTTGACTGACAGTTTGAAGAGCCAATGGAGTTATGAGGTTTAATCACAAGCTCTTTTTAATACTTTCCATTGGTTAAATATTTCAAACCCCACAGAGAGACGTAAAGGATGACCAATAGTAATGATTTATGAAAAAAAATGATGAAATTTGGAGACATTTCTGCAAGACAGTGACAATATGTTTAAAATCTTGTAACTATAACTATAAATGTTTGTGCTTACCTTTGCATGTCCTTCTGCAATATTACTCCCAGAACTGAAAATCTCTGACTGTTCTTTTCAGACAGGGGAGCCCCGAATTTAGTCAGGAATAATATTTTAGCCTTTAGTTAAATATGATTGTTATTTTTTATTTCTTATACATGGTATTTTTATTTCTTATGCATATGTTGTGATTATTCTATCACTATTTTAATACCTTTTCTATGTAAAGCACTTTGAATTACCATTGTGTATGAAATGTGCTATATATATAAACTTGCCTTGCCTTGCCTGCCTACTCTGAGATGACAGGGCTTCTGGTTAAACACTGGGATGATCTCATCATAATCAATTGTCATTGTGCATTGTGGGAATTGCGCAGTTTCAATGGTTGGTTTCTTGCAGCAGTACACATCCAAATCGAAATTAGGCTTTTAAAGTATCGACTGATTTGCTTCACAATTTTTTTAATTCAATCCACATTCCACAAACGCACAAATCTTACCATTACATCCTGGACGGGACTAACAGAAACTGATTAATCGAAATTTTCATTTTGACAAGCGTGTGAAATGCACCTATAGGGAGAGGGGAAACTACGAAACCGTCTGCAATTGACCATTGAAAACTGCATTTAATCATTCTTTTAACCAAATAAATAAAGTTATAGTGTCATAAGAAATTATTTCATATGTCTTTTAGGAATATTACCAACTATGTTTTAGGTGGGCCAGAATTCAAAGTGGGGGGGCCCAGGCCCACCCGGGCCCACCCATAGCTTCTCCACTGGTTAAAGCACCCTTTGATTTTATTACAGCACCTAGTCTGTTTTAACTGGGGTGTATACATTTTATATCCACTGTAAATAAAACAAACAGTAGATTTCCATTGTTTTCCGTATAGCAAAACATAAATTATGGTAGACTGCAGCTACATTATCACCTCTGCTTTGATAGAGAAGATTGCCCTATGGCTGTGCTGGCATTTGTATTTCTTGGAGGTATTGCACAAACCTCGAAGTCACTGTAATTTCCCCCCCAAAAAACAACCTAAGTGACAGATATAAAGCCAAATATAAGAACAGTGATGATCTAACAGGCTGTTTAGGATCCAGTCTCAATACCACCATAGCGCCTTCTGGCCTTTGTTTAAAGGATATTCAAATCTTTGCATTTATTTTGAATGTAGTTACTTGCTTGCTGTAAGTAGATCTGTATTAGCTGACAAACCAGGGATGATGTGTTGTCTGTTGTCTCACCTGTAATCAGAGGAGATTGTTAAAGCGTTGACCTGACAGTCTCATGACTTTCCCCCCCTACAAAGTCCCAACGGGTGGGAGCTGCATGAGCTGCAGCACTGATAAACACTCAGTAAAGTGATATCAGGGACGCTGAGGTAAATGCATCCCAGATGGTGGGTGGTTGAGCGGGCAGATGGAGCTGACTTCGCCTTACAGTCATGGCTAAACAGCCAGACCAACTCGGAATATGGTTTCTGTGTACTTGAACACACATTCAAGTTTAATTAATAAGCATTTGGCATATTTCCTTAACACTGTTGTCTTAATGTGGGTAAGCTTCAATGGTATCCAGTGAGAAGTGTACAATGGGCAGCATGTGTTTACATCCTCAATGTGATGTCTCTGTTCAGAAGTCTGAAAAATATAGTAAGAAAAATATAGTAAGCGTAAGAGCCCACTGACATCAAACTAGTTACCGTTGAAGAAAATTACAGTGATCATCAGATGCACAACTGAACAAGTCATCTACATGCATGTCTTGTTTGCTCTTTGTTAAAACATAAAATAATACTGTTCTACAGAGGGAAGGAATCAAAAATGCAGAAGTCTTCAGGATTTTGATGGCAACACTTAATGCATAATGTTAGATTTGATTATTCTGACAGTAGAAAAACAAAGAGAATGCCAATTTTATTTTATTATTTTTTTTTCTAATAATAGAGGACCCACCTGGAGAGATAATCTCGAGATAAACCAAAAACTTTTAGTGAAATATGAAGGGGGACAATTTGCTGTCTTTAAGGCCCTGTTTACACCTGGTATTAAGATGCGTTCTGGTCGATCGGATCACATGTGGACGAGGGAGACACATACCTGTTTACACCTGGGCTGTGTCCGAAACTGCCCCCATACCCTTAAATATGGCACTATTTGAGGGGACAGCCATTTGTAGTGGTGTCCGAAACTATAGTGGACGTTATTGAGTGCACTCATTCAATCCCACAATGCACACCAATAATGAGTGTACAACTGATGTACGCTTAGCGGTTAGAGAATACCCATAATGTACTGTGACGGTCGCGCAGAAACTATGCAAAAGCGGCTGCCCTTCCGGCGTACTCAGTGTCCGAATTCACTCACTCGTTTTCATTCACTCCTTCAAGTGGACTATATTAGTGGAGTAATGTAGGGAATGGTGAATGAGGGTATATGGGGTGATTTCGAACACACAGCACTGGTGTTTTAATCCTTCTCATTTACCCACTTTCAACCACTTCTGTCCTGATTTCATCGAGGGGAGGGTCTATGGGTGGGTAAATGTGTGTGTTTTTTTTAGATCTTTCGATCTAATGACAAAATAAGCATGCGCAATTTACATATGAACACACCCGGAGATGACGGAAAAACATACGGAGAGCAGCAACTTTAGTTTCTGCTCTGACAGCCGCAAGACCACGGTGAACACTGTGGCACTCAGGAAATCAGAAATCAGTGTTAGAAATCAGGAATGGTGAGAGAACACTGTGGTTGGTTCGTTTTTCATCTTCAAACCAAACTTGGGTCTTCAGCCGGCAAAGTTTAAATCCCGTCTGGCTAGCGCGCTTCCCATTATGTTTACGCGTTAGGCCGATAGGCCGGTAGGCGGAGAGAAGGCGATTTTTTGCTGCTGTTCGAACACATTCGACCACATGAGCGTTTACACTACGAAAGCAATCCGGTCGAATGCGTTTTCGACTACCTCTGGAAGTGGTCGAAAGTGGAAAAGCTCAAAACATTTTAGGCCTTGTTTACACCTGTATTTAGCGTCATCTTAATACCAGGTGTAAACAGGGCCTTAGTTAACATCTTCTCTGTCATATTACACACATTCAAATTTAATTAATAAGCAGTTAGCATGATTCCTTAACACTGTTGTCTTAAAGGGATAGTTCACCCAAAAATGAAAATTCTGTCATCATTTAGTCACGGTCAAGTTGTTCCAAACCTGTATGAATTTCTTTGTTCTGCTGAACACAAAGGAAGATATTTGGAAGAATGTTTGTAACCAAGCAGATCTCGGCAGCCATTGATTACCATAGTGGGGGAAAAAAATACTATGGTAGTCAATGGCTGCCGAGATTCGAGATCCTTTGTGTTCAGCAGAAGAAAGAATTTCATACAGGTTTGGAACAACTTGAGGGTGGTTAAATGATGACAGAACTATGATCACTATCCCTTTAATGTGGGTAAGCAATGGGATCCAGGGAGAATTGTACAATGGACAGCACGTGTTTACATCTTCAATGTGATGCCTCTGTTCAGAAGCCTGTTTTTCCTTTTTTTACACTGATATCAAACTAGTTATCATTGAAGAAAATTACAGTGATCATCAGATGCACAACTGAACAAGTCATCTACATGCATGTCTTGCCTGCTCTTTGTTAAAACATAAAATAATGCTGTTCCACAGAGGAAAGAAATCAAAAATGCAGAAGTCTTCAGAATTTTGATGGCAACTCTTGATGCATAATGTTAGAATTGATTATTGTGAAAAAAAAGAATGCCAAAGAAAAATAAAGGTGCAATATGAGGGGGAAAAGCTTGTTGTCTTTTAGTTAAGGGGGGGGGGGGGGGGGGTCTAATGCTATTTTATGCATTCTGACTTATTTACACTGTTAAAGAGTTCAATTCTCATGCTAAACATGGCCAAAATTTCAAAAAATTAGTTGGACGTATGACGGAGTATTTCTGTGCCAAATACACACCTTTAGGATTCTAATAAGTTTCGCAAGTTTTTTTTGAGTATGGCTCTTTATGAAGTCATAAAGAGCAGAATTCCTTGTATTGGCACTTCTCCTGGATGAGCGTGTGCGCATGTCAACCAGAGCAAGAGCAAGAGCGTCAACAACGAACTTCATTCGGGTTACAGAAGCTGTCGGCAGCGCTGTCATTTTGTTTTTAGACCACAAAATCAACAATGTCACTAAAGAAGTGTGTTTCTGGTTGTGAGGGAAAGATAACCTTGTTCAGCTTCCCAAATAACCCAGCGTTAAGGAAACAGTGGATGCAGTTTGTTTTTCTGGAGCAGCAACGGAGTTCTTCAAGTGTGTTTGTTTGTTCCCGGTCATGAGCCGAAACCGCAGGCGGTGAGTGAAACTGCATCAAATGTCTGTGTTTTGTTGGCAGTCGGCACGTAAGTGCATATAATGTCAACAACACGAAGGTATAGTGAATCAAAAGTCATCCAGGGAGTGTGTGTGCTTGCGACTCTTTAGCTCCGCCCACTGCACGCCTGCACGAGTTCGGCTATTTTCGGAAAGAATCGGTACAGCGTATCTGTCTTTTATAAATATGTTAAAACTAAAGACCCTTCGGACATATGAAGGATGAAATACTACTCTTTAGGTACTCAAGATTAACATGAGATTGGCAGAAACTGTGTGTGTTATGCCCCCTTTAACATCTTCTCTGTCATATATTATTACATTTGGTAGGCCTATCAATTTCATTGCATTAATAATAGGCTTATGGTAAGCTATGCAATTAAGGACAACCATTTATCAAAGACATGAGTGTGAGGTATACAGATAAAGAAAGAATGTGTACACTCAAAAAAAATGGTGCTAAATAGCACTAAAAGTGGTTCATTGCTATACAGAACCTTTGTCAAATGGTGCTACATAGAACCATAGAACCACGCCATTCTCCTTAGATTTTAGATCTTTTACTCCACTCTCATATGTTTGCTATGAATGGAAATTTACTATAATGGCAAAATCTGTTTTGAATCACTTGTGCTTTTCTGAGGTCAAAAAGTCTTGTGTGGGGGCCCTGGAATATTTCCTTATAGGGGGGCCTTGGGGGCAAAATGTTGAGAACCACGTTATCTTCAGGAAATACACTGTATTTTAATGTAGTTTTTAATCATTTCCCCAACTAAACTAATAGACTAAGAGAGAGTTAGAGAACCTTTAAAGAACTATACAGGGGCTTAACGGATTCTTTGTATGGCAGTGGTGCTATATAGGACCTTAACCACCCCAAAGAACTGCTGAAGAACCACACTGGGCTTAACAGGTTCTTTATATGGTAACGGTGCTATATAGCACCTCAACCACCGCAAAGAGCTGCTGAAGAACCTTTTTTTTTGTGTGTATATACAGTAATATTACAAAAACTATTCTGTAAGTGTATGTTGATTCAGTAGCTGCTCTCCATCAGACTGATTCAAACTGGTAACCTCTGAGATTGTGTGTCTTTTTGAATGAATCATTAAAAGATCCAGCTTATAGGGGTTATTTGTATGTGAATCGGACTGTGAAGTGCAGCTTGCACTTTGTAAATGCTTGTTTATTGAATTTGAGAACTTGTATTCATATTCCATGAAGTCTTTAAATGTGACCCAATTCTGTTTTGCAACCTCTTTACAATGCATAAAATACATAACAGTGGTGAAAGTATCTTAAAACATGCTTATTGAGCACCTTTCCAGAGAGGTCAATGAAGAATGTAGAAACTTCTAAAGGACGATGAAAGTAACAGACAGAAAACTATTCACCTCATGAGAGAGAGAAAAGAAAAAGAGGTAGGCAAATGGGTGATAAAACCATAAATAAAATCAGCTCATTCTGATCTTCTGCACCTTTCTAACATAAGAACAATTAATGCATGACTTTCCACATGTACATATCCATGATACTTGTTACACTCTAAAAACTTTTACTATAATTTACACTATTTTTTACACTCAAAAATATTAATTACATTTACAAGCAGTGAAATCAATTACATACACCGTATGAAATGAGTAAATGTAAGTAAAAAAATTAAGTAGATCTGAGTAAATGCATTTGGTACATTAACAAATAGAGTAAAAATAATTGAGGAGAAACATTTAAAAAACAATATTTATGAGTAATATTAACTGTTTTTATGAGTAATATAAACCTTTATAGTATTAATATTAACTTTTTTTTTATTTCCTCTAAACCTTTGTAAAATACTCCACACAACCACAGGTATAAATGACATTGGCATTTATTGTCGATGAGTACAGCAATACAGCATTTTTATACTGTTTTAACATATATACAATATTACCTACATTTAAACTCATGTAACAAACATATTTGAATTAAAAATGAAACATTTAAAAGTAATTCAGGTGTAATCAACCGGTCTGTTATCCCATTTCCATCGTATCAGCACTGGTTCTCGTGCTGGAGTGGGACTCGCGCTCTGCGAACTTTGAACTTCAGACCGCCGTCCTGCATTTCACTCGTAGCCGAAAGATGCTGCGACGCGCCTGACTCCATAACCTGCCCATAAACAAACAGTGCACAGTTCTGAGAACATTTTATCATCCAAATTAATTATATTCATTATCTTTAGGAATAAAGTCGTGTGTTTTGAGGAAGGCACCAGGCGTTTCAAAGACAGACGCCACACTCGTTTAGGTGACTCACATTGCGTCCCTGTATGTGGTTTTGTATTAAATAAAATAATTTAAAGCACATTAATGATTTTGTAGATAAATTAAAACACACAAACCTGAATTTCACAGAGGAAATGCACCAATTATGCATCGCTGAGAAGGAACTGCTCTGGAGACTGGAGACTTCAAACAGCCCGCACCCACTCAACCGTCGAGTTGTGGTCGTCACATCGGAGGGTGGGGGAGGGGTGCATTGTTTTAATTGAGTAAACTTAATTTCTTAAGTGTGTGTTAAATATTAATAATGTATTAATAATTTGAATTAAGTAATTTTTTTTGTTCTTGAAACAGATCAGTTTAATTCTCCATTCTAGAATATTTTGATAGAAATTTCACAAATATATTAAGTATATTTTAAATAAATAATTGGTTAGTCAAATACTAAATTCTTTTAGTGAAAAAAACTTAAATATAACTGTAAATTTTAGACAAAATTAACTGTTGGATTTTTAGTCAATTAGTTTGGTATGTTCAACTCAAACAATCAAGTAAATGATATTCAGAGATTTTATTAAGTTAATAAAGTTAATTATTACTGTCATATTTACTAAGCCACTGAATTATTTTTTAGAGTGTAGTTCTTTCCATATTGTAGAAGATTGGCCTGGACTGTTTCATATACAGTAGTATTCCTAAGCACCATCAGTAGCAGAAGAAGAATATATTATTGACAGTTTGTGCAGCACATTTCAGCACTTGTGAAGCTGTTATGATGTGATGCAGATGCAAATAGTCTGTTATTGAAGGATAGGCTGTGTGCTTACATGGTCTTAAAAGCCTTAAAGGGACAAAAAACAGGGTCAATAAGGGTGGGAAATTGCCATGTTATACTATTTAAAAATATTATTTAGTAGTACATATAACATTATTTGATAATTTTCTTTTAATAATAGTGCAGTGTTGTCTAATTTGAAATATGAGAGATGTAGAAACAAGAATGTAACACAGCTCTACTCAACGACTGGCATGTTTCCTCTTATCCTGAGTATCATATTGCATGTATTGAATATCAATTACAAATTCAGCCGTATGCATTGGGTTTCAAATGCTAACCAAGCCACATATCTACAACACAGTATTGTTGGTAATGATAAACACTTCCTAACTCTGATGCTGTGTCCCAGAGAAATCAATTTAATAGTGACATCCAAAGTAGAAACACATCCTTTTATTCTCTAACTTCCTGGAAATCGCTCAGATCCTGACACAGTCCAGATACACCATACATCATTCTGCTCTTGGGACACTAAAATGACTAAAAGCACTGTGTGCGAAGTCTGTAGCATAATGCTCGCAGTGCTTTTAGGTTGTTTGTTGGATGAAACATTATCATTGCATTCTAAATATAAATGGAACAGTGCATTTTATGCATTTTGATCAATATTCTTCTTCCATGGAATACATTTAATCTTGCAAAGTCAGATTTGTTGTTCATTGCCGAGTTCTAGTCCTCCTCTAGCAAGACTTTTTTTTCGTAAATGCAAATTGCATACTTTGAGTAGGCACTTCTTTTGAACCCCGTCCTCGACCATTACAAATGTATGTTCTATATAGTATGAATGTGTGTATGTAATCTGGACATACTATATTTGCCATATTTGCCATGTTGGCATTGTCATGTGACCTACAGCGTCAGTTGTGTCAATTCATGGCAATTCACCAATTCTCTCCTGTGGCCTTATAGGATAAAGTGTTCATTGAATGCACACTTCTAGTGGAATCTTGCCAGAAGTACTAACTATTCAGCGACTGTGTGTGTCCACCAAATAATTTTTAGCTAGCTGAAAATGGCAGGCGTTCTACTGAAAACGCCTAGCTGCGAGCGCTTCAGCAGCACAGCATTTTTTTTTTCAGCTGAGATGCTTTGGTTGCTATGATACGGAATATACGTGGAAGAGTTACTATATCTGACTTCGAAGAAGTCTAGGAACTATAGCCTATAGTTATAGGAACTAACCATCAGGGTGGTTCCCCGAGAACTAAAAGTTCCCCTAGGGCCATGTTCCTGGTTCCATTCTGACTGGCAATAGGAACTCTGAAGTGACGTAAGCCACGCTTGTTGTTGTGACTTTTATTTTAACGGCACGATGGACCTTTATTTTGACGACAGTGAGAACGCCAGAGAGCACACAGCTCTCACATTCTCTGCCTTCATTCGTTTATGATCTGTTTAACAGTCCTGTCTAATACATTATTAGATAGAACTGTTATACAAAGAAAGTAGACACTATATGAAAAAGCATTAGGCCGTGTGTCCACCAAAGCGTTTTTAGCCAGCTGAAAATGCTCGGCGCTCTGCTGAAAATGCCCTGCTGTGAGCGCTTGAGAGCATTTTGACAGCGCAGCATTTTTTTGTCGGGGGTGGACATCCCTGTGGACATCCCCTATGGACATTCCTGTGCCCCCCTCCAGACCGAGGGAGACGGACTTGATAATAGCGTGTAATTTTCTCACTCAAACCACTGCTGCCTGCTGCTTCTGCTACTGATTGCTTTTAGAGGGAAAAGTTGCCCATAACTGCTGGTCTTGGATCTGTTTTCTTCATAATAATAGCATATTATTAGCAAAAAAGATCCAGTGCGTATCTGTATTTGCGCTGATCAAATGATTCAATTTCCAACGTGTTTTCGCTTCGGTGAGTAATGTAGCCAATCACAGACATGTTTGTTGATTTCTACAACGCAATGGCCAATCACAGGTGTTGAAGTTAGAATCCACTCACCGCTCGAGTTTTTGTCCAGTGCTGAGGTCTGCACATGCGCAAATCCTCTCTAACAAAGTGTAGACATTATGTAAATAAGAGATTCATTGTGCACTGGTCAGCTTCACTGATTAATATAACAGAACTTTGTGAGATCGCATTCATTGAATGAGTGACAGCTTTTAATGATTATAAAGGGAGCGCTCTTTGTGCGCTGTCTAGGCGATATAAAAAAAAAAAAATTAATATGCCTATAATATATTCAGAATTTGAATAAAACTTTTGTTTTCCATTCTTGACAAGCGGCCACATACACACTTCAATACATAGGCCCATCCGCATATACATGCAGGATTCACTCTCGAAATTGTGATGACTTACAGTGATAAATATTTATGTATCGAAATCAGGCTCATATAAATGTCACGAAAACACGATTCCTGGCTGCATGTCAAAATCCATAGATCAATGGATCTTTGCAAAGTTGTAAGGTACACAATATCGAGTCCAACCTTTAGTTTAAACTGATAACCGTTTGTTTTACTCGCGTTTTCCCCTATTAACTCCAGTCACGCAGCAGCTCTTCTGCCACTCGGTCCAGCTGAGGGGGTGTGTTCCGGCGGGAAAGTGACGGCGATGCATACCCTCTATTATAATGCTACCATATTTTGTGCAGGCAATTAGCTTACTTCACTCTAAATAGAAAAGCCTGACAATATCACTGCTAAATACCTTTAAGTATTGTGGTATTCCGCCATGTTTCTCACTGACACGCCCCCAACTCGTAAAGATCGTGGCTTAAAGAATTCCAGAGTTTTCTACTCAAATTTACGACATTGTGGTGGCGTTCATGTGCGTTCAACTCGTAAATACGATCTTTACTACATGACTTGAACGCACCATTAGATCCTACTCAGAAGTAGGAGCCAAATTAGTTCCCCCAAAAGGAGTTCCTAGAACTAAAATCACGGCTGGGTAAAAAGTGACTCTGCATCTACATTTTACCCAGCGTAAAATATTTAAACTCTCTGTGACCAAAAGCACTCATCATGAATTAGACGCTCAGTGCTTCGTCACACTGCAGGCGTTTTTATATGTGGCGCTTCCATTGAAAACATTTCAATGGGGGATGCTGGCCTTAGGAAGAAAAAGCTTTGGTGGACACACAGCCTTATTGCCTACTGTTTTATGAATAATGTGAATTTGGATATACTACGCTTTACTTTTTTATATAATGTGGAAGTATGCATACCATAATCATTAAATCAGTCATGAGTTAAGTAATATCCAATAGCGTGGTTCTTAGTGTTGATTCGCATAAATGAGGTTCATTGAGGTGTAAAGCTTCAGTAATTCTGACACACATATATTGGTGCACACAATATTGACAAGGTGGCCCTGTTCAGTAACCATTAAATCATTTAAGAGTGCATATGATCCCATTCTGCTGCTGGAAATCTTCCGATGCTCAGCTGTGACTGTTGATATTGGGGTGGAACAAACCGTAATAAATATTGTGCATTTGTGATTGTTCTTGTCTCCCATGGGCGTGATATTTAGAGATGTGTGTACATACAACCTCATGCAGCTGCACAATGGATAGCCAAACTGCATGTTTGTGTGTGTCTAAACTAGCACATTTGTATTTGTGGCAGAGAAAATGGGAGGAGAAAGGAGTGTCTGTTTATTGTAGAAACAAACAGTAAAAGGTTGAACTCTCATGCAATGGATAAACTTTACAAGTCATGTGTTTCTTACTTGGGTCATTAGAGAATGGTGCAATGGAAGGAATGGATAGCTCATATTCAGTGCAGATGAAAGTTTTTTTTGTTTTGTTTTGTCTGCGTCCCTAGTCATTTATATAGAGAACAGAGCATGAAGATCAAATGTTCCAATTGTTTTAGAGGCTCCGCATGTTCCTCTATGAGTCAAAACACCTCTATGCATCAAATACCAGATCCTACAAACTAAACAGTGTTGTTCCATCAACACTTCAGAATGAATGTTTTGATGAATAAAATCAGTCATCCCAATTTGTAAATTGTTGAGAGAAACTCCCACCCACAGCGCATGGGAAACTGTATCTTGTGCGTGCATTTATATTAATCACCGGAGTTCAATATTGCCACCATATTTTTTAGGAATTTGCTTTCAATTCATCACATGAAAACTGCATCTGTTACTAACACTTTTTCATTTCAAGATTGCGACAATGTGGCAGTAAGGCTGGGTAGTACAATGATATATACTGTGTGATGGTAGAATTGTGTCAGCCGGTAGATATTTTGCTGCATCATTTATAATGCTGTAGACTTGTGCAGCTATCAGTCAGAGAGACTGCTTTACATTATTTACACATGATAGTGACAAAGAAACAATGAATAATGCGAAAATACAGAGCTGGATGTGTCCCAAACAGGTCAAGATGACGGAGAACTTGTTATTGAAAGGTGTCAGGCACAAGAAAAAATAAGGTTTGTTGTTTATAGTGTCACCACTTGCCATATTCATTTATAATTCAATGCATGTGCAGTCACACTATATTGGCTATTTGCAACAGCTTCAAATGTGAAGTGAGTATTCACTCAGAATTTAGAGTCAGAGCTATCTTTATAATTTAGAGTCTATCTTGATCATTTACAAGATTAATAAATATATGCATATTATTGGTAATGCATATTTTTGGATGATCCAATAAATGTAATATTTTACAAATAAAATGCAGCTGTTTTTCATTTGATTATTTTCTCTTTTTATTTGGAACTTGATGGAGGAAAATATGGTCATTTATTTGCCAGCCCCTATGTGGTTTGGATAGATTTGCCATGTCTGCTTTTTATAAGCGACTTTGGGTGCTTCCAGAGTAAAGTCCTGTTTTTGGGATCTTGGCCCCCATAACACTATAAACATGCAGTGCAAACCACATATATTATGTCATTATTAATCTATGTAGATTGTTTCTCTTTTCCTCACATGTTTCTGCCTCAAATGTCCAAATTTAGAGTTTTATCAATGCTTATGCTACAATGCATCAGATTAAAAAATAAATAAAAAATTAAAGACTTTTTGTATCTTGGGGGATACAGAAAGGGACAGTGAGTGAATGGGTAAAAAATATTGAAGAGAGGATCTATGTAAATACCACTGATATAAAAACTCTGGCATTGACTAAATATCTTGGCTATGAGAAGGCCACAGACCTTGAGGTATATGGTAATATATTTTAAATAATTAAAATAAAAGTGTAGTAATAAATGCTGGAAAATAAATAAATAAAGTACTGATAAATTTCTGCCCATTTAAATGTTAAGTTATTCTCTTACCTTCATTATAAACAGCTAAATGCAACAGTAGGGCCCTTTTTTGGTGAGGAAAGGTGCTTGTATTGGTCTTTTTCAGACCAGGTTGCTTGTTTTCTTGTACATTTCAAAGTAATTTGCCCTCACATGAGGTAAATTCATGCAGAAGGTCTGTAAAGACATGATTTCACTCAGTAACGGTAAATTTCCACACTGCTGTCTAATTCTCTATTTGGTTTACCCAGAGGAGCTCACTGAGTCATAAGAGGGTGACCAGCAGAGGGAAGTATTCTACTACTTCCACTCAATCACCTCATATTCTGTCACACTGACTGTCCTACCTGAAATCAATTTATAAAAATGGAAACAGGTACAACTGTTAATAAGTGATAAAGTCGGAAGAAATATTAATGGATACATCGAGTGAAGCAAAGCACTGACTGCAAACCTCAGCGTTACGCCGGCAAAGTGCCTCAAAGTCTTGAGTGTTACTGCCTGGCTTGTTAATGAATAGCTGGTCGTAGACAGAAATTATCATTTGGGGGGTGAAATAAGTTGTTCGCGACCTTTTATCTCACGTATGATAATATCATGTTGATATCTTCTGGTTTATAGTGTAGATGATCTCTTTAAGCATATATTTATTTTTATCGTTTCTGTAAATGTAATCCTCCCCTCAGAGTTAACTTTGCGCAATGGCGACTAAATCAGTGTTGCCAGATCTCACTCGGGAAAACAGGCAACATGGTCTGACAAAACACAATAAATGCATCATGCTGCTGCTCATTTACATAAAGTTGTGCTCTACTTGTTGCACTTGTTGGATAATTTTTCACAGACTGTGATGGCCATTTCCACGGTAATCACAATATTACTGTGCTTTCTGTATTCTTGATCAAATAAATGCAGGCTTGATGAGCATAAGAGACTTCTTTCAAAAACACAATTTTTTTCCACTTTTGGAAACTCATAGAAATGCTATTGTGGATTTTATCTTTTGCTATTGGATCAAATGGGCAGGGGAGCCGCTAAGGGGGGGAAAGTTTGGACGATTCTAAGGGCCCACACACTTTTGAGGCCCCCAGAGATCGGTTTTATTAGTAGTAACAGTACTAGTAGTAATGTAGTAATGTAATTATACAAATTAAAATAAATAAAATAAAACACAATTACGGCTTATTTCTGCATTTCCAGCAAAAGCATCCCCCCCCCCCCCCCATTCATTGCATGGTTCCGTCCCGTCCTGCGTAACCTTGAGTCACTGAGTGAGATCAGATGGTAAACTGTCAAATTAAAGATGCCTTCAAGTTCGACGAAGAGAGAGAGAGAGAGAGAGAGAGAAAGAAAGAGAGAGAGAAAGAAAACGGGCCGACAATTACTCACCCAGTTCTTCGAAAAGAAAGGTATATGCTTATTCACAGAGCTTCCTTTGCTGTAATGTTAGCGCTAGTTGCGTAACCAACCACTACCTCATAGTCAATTCAATATTCAATAGGTTACATTTTTTTCACCACTGAAAATGAAAATAATTTAATTTTGGCTTTTGGCATTTAAGTCACTGACAGGTTAAATAAAAGACCATTTTCTAATTTATGTTGTGTCTAATTGATTGTTAAAAGTCACTGTTGCAGTGTGTTGCATATTGCACTCTGTTTATATATGTTTGTGTTGAATGTAATGTATGTTTAATCAGTGTTTAAGAATGTAGTATTTTCTATGAATATTTGATTACTGTACTGTATTTTTCTATTACATTTACATTTGCGTAATAAATCATCTGCTAGCTACAGCCATGGTAGGTCTCTGACTAAATACTAATACCTAGTGGTCAAAAGCAATGGCAAAAGTAATAGGTCAGTATTATTAAATTGCAGCAGGGGGCCCAACCTCATATTCTTTCATAGGGCCCAAAATTGCTAGCTGCACACCTGCAAATGGAAATGCCAAAAATATAAGATTACTCAGCTATGACGACTTCTGCTTCTGAGAATCCCAAAAATGTGAAATGGGTACATGGTCGCTGTCGCTCGCGCCACTGGAAATCGCCAACTCTTACTGAAAATTAATGATGTCCAGTAAATTGCTTTGTCTCTGCAAGTCACACAGTTTGACGGCCCTAAATATGGGACAACAGAGGAAATAGGTTGATTAATAAAGACGTTATGTAGAGTGTGGCTTAAACAAGTATGGGTATCTCTATGCACCAGCAAACCCCAGAAATTTGATTGTTTATGCGGAAATAAGACACACGAAAACTGTAGACCACCATTGCCAATTAAGCAAGAACAAGCACAGAGTCGCTTTTTATAAGCGGACATGGCAACAATGGACTAAATCCTCCTACTCGCGCTTCACTATAGTGGAAGCCCCGCCCTTTTTTGACGTCACCCTGATTCGGATCTCTCCTCGCGCTTGCTACACTAGAACAGTTCAGGTTGTGGCAGCAGTGCCTGAAGTGCGCCAAACCACGGTATTGTTGCCATATTCTGGAGAATCAGTCCGTTTTCTCGGGAAAAAAAAATTGTTCGGAACGGATTTCAGGTCCGTTGAAACATCTTCAGCACCCAACAAAAATAATCTGATAATCCTCACACTCCCAAACTGAGGGAACAGACCGGGACCGTTGGGACTTATAGGACATATTCTGCTTACTACTGCGCAAAACAAAGTACTGAAGAATACATACTTGTATTGTGGAGCAAACGGATCGGATGCATTAAACGCCCCGTTATTCAGGGCACTGTTGTTAAGCTTCTGTTTTGAGGGGGTTGAGCAGCTGCACTGGATTCAACGCTTGGGATGCGGGATCCCTGAACTTGTCTGCTTCTTATCCGCCTCATCGAGCGGACTTTTCATCTGCAGAATCAGATAGATTCGGCCAGCATCTTGCACGGGCTTTGGATGTGATCTAGATTCCTGGCTGTACTAAACTCTTCTGCAGACGTTGCATTGAATGCAGTTTTAATAACAGTTGACTTTCTATCGCATAGTGAAGGGTGGACAGAAGTGGATTGTGTTGAAGTTGCATGAATCACCGGATCGCTCTTTGCAGATCGTGTATCAGATCGGATATTTGGCGCAAGGCGTGAAGCGCGATGGCGATGTTGGCGACTTTTTGGATTGTCCTGTTGGTCGCGTTAAACGCTCCAGGTAAGTCCACGAGCTCCACTGAAGGATGCTTGTCAGTCAAATATGCGCTTTTTTCTTTTGTTAGACCGACATCCGGCGAGACTCAACCGATCTATGTGGTTCATAACTGTGTAAAGTTAGACTAAAACCTCTGATGATACAATGTTGCCATAATTCAGATAAATGGACTCGAACTGAACGCATGAACACATGAGATACAGGCAGATGGCGATAGTGATGCTGCGCTAGAATATGTGTGCTGCTTGTTAATTGTGAGTTATTGGAAAGCTCAGGTAATATACGGGAACAAAAAGATGTTAGTTTTTAAATTAGTTTAAGAGATAAAGGATATTCATGTTTACATATAAAAGTGATGATTTATTTATTAGTCTCTGTTCGACTATCGTTTGACGCCAGATGTCAAATGAGCGGCATGGATGGAGACGGATCCAGTAACCCATAGCGATGAATCATTCACATTACAATTTAATAATGGATAAGCACCTCTTGGTGTAACATTCCTCAGACTGTAAAAATAAACTTTGATATAATGTTTTATTATTATGGGGGGGGGGGGCGGGGGGGCATCCTTATTTGCGATCATTGATCCATAAATGCATTGTAAAAAAGCAACAACCTCAAGTGAACTTTTTAAAAAATCGAGTATACATAACATTTATTGTGGCAAGTTGCAAACAAAGATATTTAACATTTTTGTTAGCTGCATTCTCCTTCTCCCCCATGACTCTTTTTGTAATGAGCAATTAGTGCTGGCAATTAATACCATTAACAATGTTCTAAGGTGCAACAGCTTTTTTTTCTAGTCCAGTATGAGTTGGAATTAGTTCACTTTCCTTTGGCTGTCAGATTAAAGCTCTAGCTTTGTCTGTGAGTGATATATGGGTGTGACCCCTCTGTGAAGATCAGAGCAGCCGCCCTCCCTCGTTCATCCTCTGTACCCGAACCTCCTTCCTGTAAATCAAATAGATCACATGGAGTGACATAATAACCTATAATTCAGACATACAGTTCCCCATTAAAAGCATCCCTTTCCCTTATCAGCAAGAGTATTCAATTCATGTGCGCTCCCCAGAGTCTCTGACAGTACTACTATTGGCTCAGCGTTAGGTGTCTTTTAATAAACTGCTCTTGAGAGTATATTTTCCAATCAATACTGCACTGCTGACCTCTAATGTTGTAAACAAACTGTCTGATATATTGGCTGGTCTTAGAGCGCTTTCCGGCCTGCCCCTAGTGGCTCTGTAGAAGGAGCTAAGCCAGTCAAAACAGCTGTTTGGGGTCAACTGAGTGAAAGGCTTATGTGATAACCCTTGCATCTTCTTTCATTGGGTGATTCTTCCCTTTATTATCTTGCTTTTCCACTCTTAAGTGATGAAGACATCCCTGCATCCTTGATTAAAAGGATGAAATTTCAAGAATATTCTGCTGCTCTTTGTAATAATAGAATGCTTCACTAATAGTTTTGCAAGTCTCAAAGAATGCCTAGATCTTACTATAAGGAGTTGATTTTATCACTAAGCATGTAAAATATGGCACCTTGTACAGTTGCAAATATCTTCGAATAGCTTGAGCATGTTGCCTTTGGCGTGACTCTATAAACAGAACCACACGGTGTCCAAATGTTTGTGTGTCTGTAAGGCTGCTTCCAGATTCAGTTCCTGTAGACTATTTTTTTTTTTTTTGTCATGTGATCTAATAAAACCCAATGACTCACATGGCAAGATGATGCAGGAACTACAGTAGAAGTAAAATTGACGATGGTGGCACACCAAGAGTCAGCATTTTAAACATTTGTTCCTGTGGGTGAGGGATGACTAAAGAAAGAATTAACTGGCTTGCGTTTCTCACCATTAGTAATGACTGGTAACTTAATGGAGCAAAATATTTAACTTTCTTGACAGTAATGATATGCATAGAACTAGCCTATTAATTTCTTTGCAGGGTATAATTTAAGACTTCAAAGTCACAAGATATAAAAATGGTGGGAGAGGTTATAAGAGCATACAAAAAGTCTCAAAGATCCGTTCAGACAAGATCCTTGAGAAAACAAACCCAAGCATGCTCTGTTGACAAGACACCTTGCAAATCTAATGAAATACACAACCTGGGCGTAGTGAACACATCCCTCTTTGTTCGCCTATGTTCTGTGTTTACTAGACACTTGCCATGCAATTAACAGCTGGAATGGGGGTCTTAGAAGACATCTGCTTATTGTTTCTCTTTCTGAAGCAAAGCAATCACTCAGCATAAATCAACTCTATGTGCATGTCAGAGCCGGTAGGGTGGCCCTCCTTCACGTGCAGCCACACGTACAGCTGAATACTTAGCGGTGCTGCCATCCAGAGTAAAATAATGAAGCGTAATGAATTATATGGATGCGGTTCTGCTTGCTGTGATCTGACGCCCAAGGCTCTCCCATTGAAAAGCATGGGCAGAAGTATCGTAATTTATAATGTTATCTGCTTTGAGATTCACGCCCCCTTTTTTTGCCAAGTTGGAACCCGCCAGGCTAATCTATTAATAGGGCAATTTGCAGCCTGTTGGTTGTAATGCGGCCTGAGGAATCTCTCGGGTGTTCTGATCTATTGAATCTCTCGAGTGCTCTGATCTATTGATAATGCCTGAAATGGCTCAACGCTAGACCAGATCAATCAATAGATTGATGCTTTATTAACTCACAGGTCTGTATGACTTTTTCTTTTGTGGAACATAATGGTCAGTGGTCAACATCAAGCGGCAACCTCCCGCAGTCTCTCTTGAAGCCAACACAGAAGTGACTTAAACTGCGACTGGCCGCTAGAGACAGGCTCCAAAAGGGAGTCAAATCTGTATCTCCCCCATGTTAAAATGGCCAACTTTACAGGAGAAAAAAATGTTTACAGCCTGGTACAAAAAGTGGTTTTGGTCTATACAGCTAATTTTGCCCTTTATGACAACTGTGAGGGGGTGAATTTTTTTTTATAACTCATCCGTTTAAATTATATTAAGCCTTAAAGTTTTGCATAATTAAGGGCGTGGCCACTTGAGTGACAGGTGGATTGTCACTATGGTCGAGCTAGGCGGGCGTGGTTTCAGCAACCAGTGACGCGCTGCCAAGATGGCAACGGCCGACTTTAGGCTTCAAAAATGCTCTTCAGAAACCTACGGGTGACGTAACGGACACTACGTCCATATTTTTTTTACAGTCTATGGTCACCATACAAACATTCTTCGAAACATTTTCTTTTGTGTTCCGCAGAAGAATGATCAGAATGAAAAATCTGTCCAAATTTACTAACCCATATGTCATTCCAAACCTGTATAAAAGTCAATGACACAAGGGTGAGTAAATTATGACAGAATGATAATTTTTGAGTGAACTATTCCTTTTAGTTCATTCATAGGGCTTCTCCATTTTAACAAGATGGTTTTCTACATGCTGTCTTAAAGCTTGTACAGTGAATTTCAACAACACATGTTGGGCTGTGATACAACATATCTGTGCTGTAATTCTCCTTGTTCATATAAAAAAACAACAGATGTATAACTCTTCTTTGTGGCTAAAATTCATTCAGCAATGCAAAGGATGAAAGGGAAGAGTAATGGAACGGGCTGTGCTGTTTGATAGTGATTACATGACTCTCCCTATAGATTGAAACAGATGCTAGATGGATAATTTCTCCTAACCTCCAGTGTTTGGCAAACCATCACTGATTCGTAAATCGTCATTTCCTCCTGTTATACCTTTTTAGCAATACTTTTTTTCCATTAACGGAATGGAAAACTTTTTAAAGTTTCAGAAATAAGCATTCATCATAGTTTTTCTCGATTTAAGGAGTATTTCGTGGAGGAGTTTAAATCTGTACCATAATTATTTGAGCAAACATCAGTTTTCCTAAGAAGGCTATTTCAAGGTGAACTACCTAGGAAAGTGGTTTGTGTGTATGTGTCGGAATCAGTCGAGTTAATCTGGGGTAGAAAATGTCTGAATGCCCAAAATGCTTTTTCACCTGTTTCTAAAGCACATTAAGCTACTGCATGTACAATATGAAAGGTGCTTTATCAGTGAAATTTGTATATAAAATATGTACAATATAGATGTGTACACTGCTTTTTTCCCCCTGAAATTCATTTTATGATTGATACAACTGCAAATGGCAAGTTTCAACACATCAATCAGTTTTTTTCCCCCTTCAAAAATAAGAGGGATTTGTGATGTCAAAAAGTAAAGTCATTTCTTTCTTTCTTTTTCTTTTCTTTGAAATAATGTGTGCAGATAAAATGTTCACAATTAGACAAACTGTCAATAGAGCGAAAAATGAATAGGGTCAATTCGGATTTTTAGGTCGACTTAATATTGTACTAACCAGAATGTCACAGAATGGAACAAATACCCAGTTGGCCTTGTTACCCATGAGTCCTCTTTCCGCAGAGCGCGACAGCTGATTCTGTGCGTTCTGCGCTTTGATCACAAAGTCTTGCCTGATTTGTGCAGAGATGATCCTGTGGTTCATGTAAAAGATCAGGATTATTTTCCTGGCTGGAGGAATCGTGTTTGAATTTCGTTTGAAGTGGTTCAATCAAGAGAGAGAAGAAGAACATCTTGTAATATTCCCCCCCTTGCGTGTTTTGATTATCCCATTGACTGTGAAAGCCATATTTGAGTGGCGTTTTTAATTTGTGAGTTTTGCCAACGCTCTCTAAATTGCTGCTATGAGCAATATCAGATCGCCCAGGGTCTTTCACGGATGTGCACTAGAAAGATTACAAATGCGTGAAAGGGGGAAATATACGTTGTTTGCTGCAAAAGCTCGGCTCCCTTTCACGTCAAATGGCTTTACTCTTTTCTTTATGTGCAATGACAGGAATTTGGTCATTCACTTTGAGGTCAAAAGGTGACCCTATTAATGTCAGCCTTCTTTGAAGGTCTAAGTGATATACAAGCTGTTGTGACCCCCACAATAGATGGTTTAGCTGGCAAACAAGTGTGTGTGTGTGTGTGTGGGTGTAAAACCATCACTTGTTCCACTCCACCCATGAGAAACAGGGGTAAAGTCAGACAGATGGTTAACACTCCTCAATTGTATTTCCAAATGTGTTGAAAATCTGTTTTATTCCCAAATAAAGTGTTCATTACTTTTGCATTAGGTTACTTGCCATGACATGAGTCCCATAACGTTTTAAACCATTGTCAATTCACATCAGAATATATTACATAAGCGGGAGCTGAAACCGTTTTGGTGGAGGGACCTGTTTTTAGCAGTTGCAGTCACGCTTTGATGCTGTTTAACACTTTTAACCGCTTTTCTTTGACGGTGTTTAACAATGCGTTGCATTAAAAAGCCAGTTTCTATTTATTGATTTCATCTGTCAGTGTGCCCATTCATTGAACTGGCATTTAGTCATGCATTTTAAATGAGTTGAGATGGTAGTGTTCCGTATTTCTTTTTTTTTCAAAGGAGAATTGTATTTCTCCCACTAAACTTGATTTCATATGTTTTATGCAAACTGTTTTTTGTATTTCATTTAAAGTAGCCTTGTTCAGTATTAAACATTCTCTTTCACAATCCTGTACTGAAATCTAGTTATCAAATGCATCAGTTTGCTGTATTCAGATGCTGCAGACTTGGCAAAGACACTGGCTCTGTTCCAAAACCTTTATAGGCACGATTTTAAGGTATCATAGGTGAGCTCCCGACATGAAGGCTGTTCCAAAATGTAATTATGTTGCTGTTTTTTTTTTTTTTATAGCTAAAAGGCAGCATCACATATAGTATTTGTGGCGAAGGCAATCCCATAATGCATTTTGACCAGCTCAGTTAAAAAAAATCCGATATGGTGCATTCAAATTCATTAAATATTGAAACATCTCTTCAAGAACGTGGTTACCGCTGAACACAAAGCAGTGCTGTGCTTATAAACAGGCATTATATGGAGATAAGAGGAAAAAAGAAATGGCATCAGTTTGTGTGCAAGTCCGGAATAGAGATCAGACTAAATAAACTGGCAGGTTTTTGCTTTAAACACATGATCGGCCACCGGCCGGTTTCGATTTATGGCCGGTGCATCTCTTGTTAGCAACATATTAACGCCAAACTCTGTTGAAATCAATTGTGAATTGAGTCTCCTGTGCACTTTGCTACATTTATAACACACAGAAATGTTGTCTATGTAGAACGGTCTTAACCATTTACTTAATGAGGTTTAATTTCACTTAGTATGCCACCTTAGAAAGCAGCGTCCTATGTAGACAGCAAGGTAGCTCACTAGGTTTTGGAACCGAGCCACTTTTATTGTTACCTGTTTAAATATAGCTTTTAATTACTGTAGTGTAAAACAAAGTAAGGTGTGATTTACAGGTAAGAGAGCAGGAGAGGTTATCGTGTACCCCTCATCACCAAGCAGAAGTGATCTATGGGGTCTGCCCAGTCATTCTTGAAATTAACAGCGTAGAAAGCTATTAACATGAGCCATCCACAGCGGTGCTTAAGATGAAATTGACTGTGCCAAAACAGCAGCAGCATACTCAGTCCACTCAATGCACAAATGTCTCACAAAAAACACTCAAAATACGTCACATTAGTTGGCTGTGTTATAGCTGCATCGATGGGTAGGCCTACTTGCCGCCAGTCTAGGGATGGGTGATATGGACTTTACCAAAATTGATCACGATATTTTCTGGTATTTATTGCGATAACGATATCAATGACGATAAATGTAGTACCATTCCCCATGTTTTTGGCTACAAGTGAGAGCTGCATGCATTCTTGAGAGCCTCAGAAAAACAAACAATGATCTAAAGTAAAACGTACCCCTCATCAAATAGGCTCCTATAATACATAAAAGAATAATAATAAAAAAATAAAAAAAACGTAAAAATCCACACCAGCCTTTTCATAAATGGAAAAGTTGCAGATATACTTTTCTTCTGTAAAAGTGCATGTAACGTTTGAATAGTGCAACTGATGAAAAACATCACACAATACAAACAATAATAATTCAAATCAATGACAAGTTTGAAATGTAAACACAGATTCTGTATTTATTCATACTCTCATGGTGCAAACGGTGGCAAAAATAGCGCAAACAGCAAAAGTAATAATCCCAACCATGTCTTCAGATTATAAAAAAGTTGCAAATAATGATTTAATGATAGAATTTAAGTAATTTGAACTAAAACTTGGTAATCATGTGCGAATGAAAACGTATGAATGCATATTTGTCTTAGGACTGGTGGTGGAGCTTAAGACATGGTTGGTCATTCAGTGTTTCTGTAAAAAAAAATAATCTAAACATGATACTGATAAGATAATAATACTACGAATTCTACTACTAATAAAAATAAACCGCACTAAGGATTGATGAGCTGCTGGGTTCATGAATATTAATCACGTTGTCAGCGTTCGCTTGAACGGGTACAGTAATAGGTGAGCGCCAGCCAATGAGATTGCCGTTTGTGCATTAGTTTCTTCTTGTTCATAAAGGCTGAATAATTCCAAATGAACGGCGTTATTTTACAGGAAAATACAAAGAATATTGTTTGCATGTAGCACGTCAATTCTGCGTGGTATGTAAGACTCTCTCGCTCTCTCTGTGACTGTGTGAGAAGCACTAAGCGCTCTTAGTCGGGCACCTCACACTAGTGTTTACTGTGCGTCAAATACACTCTGCATTCATTGAGATGAACTGAAATAGTGCGCTTTACGGATCGCTTGACAAAGAGCGAAACTTAAGCACTCAGTCCATGTGCTCAGCGAGTGAAAATATATCTGTGTGTACAGGTTCTAGATTGTAGAGGTAGCCCCTCTTTTAGCGATAAACTTCTCCGCAGCTTCCGCCATAGTTGTTTTCGCTCTGCACGTGAGATGCGAATGGGTCGCGTCATCAACTAGGCTTTAGCGTTATTATCGCGGGAAGGCTAATTCTTATCGTGGGGAGAATTTTTACCGGTATATCGCAAACGATAAGATATTGCCCATCCCTACGCCAAGCCGTCATCATAATGAGAATATGGTCAGAGAGGTGAGGTTTTATGGGAGTATGGAAAGTGTCGGTGGCGAGACTTTCGGGTTTTTCAGATGCGTTGAGAAAGAGCTGTTTTAAATTAGGGCTTAATTCAAATTGAGCTGGAAATTATCAGAAATTGCTGTGTGTGGGATTGCAACACACTGTTTCCATAAACTAGATTTCTGTCATTATTGATAGATCAGGGCCAGGATTTGGCAAAATTATGACTTCATTCATGGACCCTGGTCATCATTATCACTTCTCATTCCCATTGTGACCCTAATAAGACCCAATCGACTAAAGCATCGCACAAACCTTGAAGTTGCAAATGGCTTATTTTATCTTCCGAATTGCGACCACAGTGTCAAAATCAAGGCCAAATATCCTTTGCAAAGGATATGAAATGTGTAGCATTTATTAAGTCTGATCCACTTAAAATATTATGATTTGTCTGGTAAATCATAGTATGCATATTAAATGTCTGCTTGGTACTTTTTTTTCCAGCAACTTTTTCAACAAATTAAAATATAGAATAAGGTGTTTGATGATAAACTAATTTGAATGGTTTTGATCTACCGAAAAAAGTTTATTTTTTAAATGTAAACAATAGGTATTACTTTATTATAAAAACAGACATTATTCTGTTATATAAAGCTTAAATGCTGCGCTACTTATATTGATCACTAAATGCTGCTTGTGGCGTCATGATAATTTAATCTAAAAGCCAGCCCCCCCATGCTTCACTTCCTTTCTCATTGCTCTTTAATTGTCTTCGCTGTATTGTGCGTTCTGGGGATGGGGGAGGCTGGGACAAGTCTGTGTGGTATATTCACTCATATAGATCTTTGCCTTTCAGGCTGGTTAAAGCGATTTTCTCAACTCCAAATCCCCATCTTAGTTGGATTAAACATTTTGGGGGAATGAACACTTCCAATGATGGATGAGCATCAACCACAGAAATGCAATTATTCAGAATGTGAATTTGTCTATAGCTCTGAAATGTAATCCAAGTAATAACTTGGCACCATGCAAACTTGATTCTGCAAAATTTGAATAATTTTGCTTTCAGACACCTTCGGTTCTGTTTACCCAGCAGGCTTGTTGCTTATTGGTGCTTACAGTATGAAAGACTAGCTGTGGACATTCTGGTATCCACTACATGAGGGATTTACTTGAGTAGTTGCTCTCCTTTTCGGTTTTGTAATATTTATTGTATTTACTTCGGCTAAAAAACGCTTTTTTTGATTAGCTCGTTTTTATTTGCTATTTTCAGTTGTTTACAATTGGCTTGTTCAGAGTGAAATTGATCTCAGTGGTCTACAATTTAACGTCTTTGTGCTGATTGGCTTTTTGCATGCGCCTGTAATTGCAAGACAGGGATGTGTTCTTATTTGAAGTGGATCTTTTGAAAACCAAAAGCCAGATGAAGCAGGGTTATAAAAGCAGACGTTGATCAGAAGCAGGTGTTTCCCAAAGGATCATGGAGCTTGTATGGGTGAAAAACCTGCAGAACTCATCAGCCAAACCTCAATAAGTGCTGCTTAACCCCAAGAGGTCACATGTAGGCCAGGAAAAGTCTTTTATTGCATGTCTTTCGGTCTGTTTGTCTGTCTTCCTTGGAGAGAGATAGCCGTAGCAGCCTGACAGTGACACATGGCACAGTGTTTGGCGGGGGACGCTCACCGGATGGAGTTCTGCTGTGAAAGTGATTATACAGACATTTGGGTTGGATGGTTAAACATTAGCATGCAGATGAGAGCTCCATCTAATTCCCTTGGAGTATAGCTGGGTTTATTTGGTACCGGGGTGATGCATGGAAAGCTGCCCCGGGCTAAGGAAGAACAGTGAGAGTGACAGCCAAATAATATTACTAAGGTAAATTTACCTCATGGACCACTGCTAGAAACCCCTGCAGACTGCTAAAGCAGCATTTGAGACGCTGGTTGGAACTCCAATGTTGTGTGCAGTGGGGATTTTGATGCAAGCGCAATTAATTTTTGTATCTTATTAATATGGGTTTGTTATTTTCAAGACTTTTTTTTCATCACAAAAACCTGCACCTTATTCCGTAACCAGCCATAATCCAGTTTAACCAAATGCCGTCTGTGCTTGTGAAGCGTCATTGTCATTCCTTTCACCACAAATTCATGTGTGAACGAGGCTCATCGTAGAATGTATATTTGTATTGTAATGTATTTGTCATTTAAACAGAGCTATCTGTATACCTTTTTAACTGTAAAATTATTTATTTTTCTGTAAAAATGTATTTAAGTATCTTTTTAATGATGAATTTACTTGAAGCAACACTGCTTAAGATATTAAAGGGATAGTTCACCCAAAAATGAAAATTCTGTCATTAATTACTCACCCTCATGTCGTTCAAAACCTGTAAGACTTTCGTTCATCTTCGGAACACAAATTAAGATCTTTTTTATGAAATCTGAGCGCTTTCTCTCCCTCCATTGGCAGCTACACAACTACCACTTTGACGCTTCAAAAAGTACATAAAGAGATCATAAAACAAATCCATATGAATTGAGCAGTTTAATCCAAATTTTCTGAAGAGACACAATCGCTTTATATGATGAAATTATTCATTGCTGCTTCTCAAGCATATTTATTTAGGATGTTTTATGAAGTTTTAACATTTATCCACTATCAAAAGACCCAAATTGAGTGATTCCATACCTTTGCAGTAAAGTACGCCAGATTATGGTAGTCTGCAGCATCCTCCGCTCACAACCGGCCTGCAAGATGGGGAATTGCAAGCTGCATGCCTCGTGCGTTAGTATGTGATTTGCATGTTTTGCATTTGTGAATATACAATAGGCCTACTGTCTTTTGTCTACCCAGAATTCTCCCAAGTTTCTTGGTGTTACATAAATGGTTTCACATAAAAAGTGGTTTCCTTTTGTAATGCAAATGCTTAATATGTCACATTCACAGGACTTCCACCACTTTGTTTTTCGACTGAGTCTGTAGTGCACATTTAGGTGGTGCTGTGCATCACTGTCTAGATGTGTCGTAGCCAGTCGCTGATGAATTAAACATAAGTGAGAGCTCCTGATCTAAATAATGGAGTGGATGTGACAGTGCGGAGTGTTTCTCCACTGCACAGCTGACTGCACAAATAACACTAAAAACAGAGTAAGTGCTAAATTAAGACACACATGCGCGCACACACACACGCAAGAACTTCCACTTTCTCTTTGTTTGTGGAGGGTCTTTAGGTAGGCCTGTGTAGTGTGTTAATGGGAATGGGTTTTTAGCGTCAGGTTGACCTGAAAGCGACTCTACGCTGGGAACTTTTGGTCTCAGCATCCTTTGGATGAGGGTGTATACGATGTTTTAGCACAGAACTTATTTGTCTGCATGCACCTGCGACCGTCTCTGTGCGTATGCGTGCGCCGCTGGTACACACACTTGTTTTCCAGGTCCCTGATCACACAAACCTCTCCCTCCCATCCGTCCAAATGGAGTTCTTGTTTTATCTGCAAAGCGCAGCTGCAATTTTCTGCTTCAAACCCCTGAAAATCCTGTTCTGTTTCGAGTCGAAATGCCTGAATCAGCCGACTAAAGAAAAAGGAAATCAATAAATGGGAGCCGATCTTGCTTGTGCCGTTCTGATTTGGTATTAATCTGATTTAGCGATTCTCATCTCGATTTAGAGATTAAATAGTTAAGCCCACCCATCCTCCCACCCTTGGTTTTCCACTCACTGAACAGATACTTTAGCTGTATTACTGCAGTATTTTCCCCTCCTCCCTCGGTTGGCTTCTCCTGTTTTCTCTGCTTTTTCTTGCAGAATTTCAAGAATTGGCTCTCGTTCAATTTGTGAGTAGAAATTTGAATTGAATTTGCCACAGGATGATGAATTAGAATGACAGGAAAAGGAATCACAATTTTAACAGTCACACAAGAGAATTGCACTAGTATAGTATATAATAGAGTTAATTATGACTAATTATTCCCTGATATGTAGAATATATGAGACCACTATTGAAAATGCTTTTATTTATTTTTAATACCTTTTTTCATTGCAAATTATATTACTAGCATAACAAGAATGTGCAGAATCTTAAATATTTTTTCTTTTAATATTCATTCGATTCATTTTTTTTTTTTCTTAAACTTTTTGTGGATTTTCAGTTCAGCATCCTGTTTGTTACCTCAGTTCAAATAATTTCAAATTCAGGAACTGAATCCGAAATCTCAATACATTCTCAGTTCAGTTCTGAATAGTTCACAATACCGGCTGTGTCATCCATGGATCGGCACATTAGGATTCCTCATTTAAATGAAATCCTCTCAGAGGTCAGTGTTAATAATCCCTCCATCTCTCTCTCTCTCTCTCTCTCTCTGTTCTGTCTGCCGCTATCATCTCTCTCTCTCTTACATGAATGTCTGAACTTTGCTCAAACTCATGATCGTTTTGACAGTATGGGGTGCCAGGCCGCCCATGGCTAGTAAATGGTTTTGGCTACTGCATCCACTATTGTTAACTTCTGTATAATTTTTTTAAATAAAAATCATATTCTCAGAAAACAGAAAAAATTCTTTCATGTCTTAAAGTATTTAATCATGCTGCTAGCATGAAGATCAAACAAATGGTTACATATTATTGAAAATTCAAAAATGTTCACTTTAATCCCACCAAATGTTACATTATTTTGTTAAATATGCTTTTACTAAAACAGAACATGTGGTTTTTAAATACCATCAGTCTGATTAGGCTACAATTGGAAGCAGATAATATTCAGTTTTATATCCATTTCCAACAGTATACACTTTCTATGCCTGGTTTCAAAAGGACTAAACAGTAATCCATCATTTTATAACGTAGCTTATAATGTTTTAAATGTATTGAAACATGATATTGTAGATTTAGTGTAAATACTGTTAAAATAAGGCAAATCAAAATACAAGACAATATGTATAGATATGATTTATATAAATATCTAGACATGTATTTGACATTTCATGAAATATATACATAATATAATATACAAATGATGTATTATAATATATTATACATATTTATAACACACACACACATATTATGTATTGATTTCTGTATGAGTGCTTTCCTATAATAAATATATTTCTAGTGTAGGAGAGCTTTATACATGTCAATCAAAAGCCTATATAAGGGTTTATGTTGAGTCTTTATCAAGTCTTCCACTTCACAGGCTCCATTTGAGATAAACCAGTGAGGGCTCTGCCAAGAGGCATCCAGCAGGGGTAATGGTGTCACGCTAGAGAAGTGGGGCGGTTAGTCAGAGCACTGATCTGGGATTGAGCGATTGGATAATTCCAGGCCTTCCGTTAAAATCCTGTGTATGCCTCTGAAATAAAATATATCAGATTCTCACACATGTACACACACACAAAGGCCCCTCAGACTGAACAAGTCAATTTACTACAGGCAGCTGGGATGATGTGCCTCCATTAAAAGAGACATGCACTGGCGATTACTGGCCTGTGCAAAAGCGTCAGTCAGGGGAATAGAGAAAAGGAATTTTGTGAATATGGCTGCTGTGCCCCTGTTTCTTCTGTCTCCAAGGGGACAGCAAATCTACAGATTATGTATTGGAAGGATGTGTGAGTGTGTATGTTTGTGTGTGTGTTATTGGCAAATATAAGTTTGGGTGATGAAAAGGCAAGGACTGCGGTTGCTAAGCAGATCTAAAGTTACATATTAAAGTCGTAATTGCATCTATTGAAACTCGTTTCAAGTTATTATTTGCACGGATAGGCAGACAGATACAACAAACAGGACCATAGACAAAAAGGTGTGTGTTGAATGAAATGTTCTTCTTTCTAGTTATGCTAGGTAGTTTTATATTCCAGGCTGCGGACTCGTTAGGAATGTAGGCCATGCTTCAAAAGAACACTATAGTTGTAGTAGGAAAGAGACGAAGAATGGGTCTGCTTTAGAAAGAACAGGAAAAAAAAAAAAAAAACAGGTTTAGTTATCGTGCTTGACAGTCCGGGTCCGCTCCCACTGTGTCCTGCTAAGACGAGCGAGCACTCGGATAGACCTACCTAAGATCAATACCTTCTCAGCTATCTCCAGCGGCTCTGAAATCCCAAACTAGCTACTGATTGAGATGTAAAATTTGAAGGTGAGAGAATTTTCTTTCCTATAACCGCTATGACCAAAGATCTAGATCCTTGTTTATTGAAAGGCTGTCTTTTTGCATTACTTTCTCTGAGATGGAATACACTTTCCATTCATGCTAAAATTGTTCTGATTGGCTGGACAGTTAGAGATATAGACAGAGGTGCAGAGTGAAAGATAAACCGAGAGATGACTTGCTGTTTTGGCATTGATCCTGTGCTGGCCTGGCAGGCTCTGATGCCAGAGTAACTAATGTAGTCTGATATTGATTCACCAGTTTCAGGCATGGCTGCACAGCTTCATGTCACTTCTTTATTTAAAGAGGGAAAAATTCAGCCCAAATGCACCCGCACATCCATCACCATCCTAGCACTTTGTGTTTCAAGTGTCTGTGGGTAGTGAGTTCACATCACATTTCACCTTGTTGTGTAAGTGTGGGGTTTAGTATAGGTGCCATTATAGCTCTGAAAAAACAACAGAAAAAAAACCCAAGTGAATTGTCTTGCTTCCTTTTAGGGTGTACTCACACTAGGCACGGTTGCCTTGTACCGTGCCCACACTACATGCGTACTGCGCCCGAGCCCAACTGAACCGTGCTCTGGCCCACCTCTTCCAAGCGGGCCAGTGCCGGCTAAACGAACCGCGCCCGGGCACGGTACGGAGCGATAACACTAGTCAAACGAACCAGCTTGGGGGTCAAGCGCGCTCGGGCACGGTTCAGATCGCCTAGTGTGAGTAGTTAAGGTAAATTCCCAATGGAAGTGAAAGCTGATGAGATACTTGTTTGGTACTTTACTCTTTATATCATACAATTATTGCTTTTTATGCATGGGAGACCAGATTAGCATGTTGTAAAGCTAAAAGCGAATGAGAATTAAAATAAAGATCCGAGAAAGAACAGCGTGAGGGAGAAGCTTGTAGATTCCATCCTCTCCTGTGGAAGAGAAGGGACAGACTGAGGGTGAGGATGAAGTGAAGGGAAGAATACTCTGTTGAGGCATTATGATGATCTTGGAATAGACTACAGACATGCTCCGCAGCACAAATCTTTGCCCCAACCCAGCTGGTCAGTTAATCCTGACTTGCCCCAGGCAGTTCTTACTCTTAGCCCAGGGGCGATTCTTTGTCCCTGATTGCATTATAAAGCCTGCCGTCTCACCTGTGATTAAATCACCTGAGTGCCACCTGCGACAGGGTGTGGTTCCTTTTTCTCACAATAATAGTGCATGTCCCCGGTGTCTCAAACAGCAGTGTGCATTGACAAGCCCTGAAATCTGATCTCTTGGATCATTTTATTGCAAGATTAGTGTGTGATGTAGCTAAATGCCCCAACTAAAAGTAAGGTGCATTCATCCTAATGCTGGAGTCACATTGACTCATGTTCATTTAGAAAATTGGTAATTGACGTCATGAATGTGTGTGGGTTATATGTGCAGTGTAATATGCTGGCACGTTTACATGCATCAGTGGTGGCCTATGTCTGGTAAATCTGGTAAACAAAAGGTTTTATGTAGTAGTCAATGTTGTACCCATAGCTGGTAACCCAGAAGGTTGCTGGATCAGTCTCCTCATAAGAAAGACCATCACCTTTGTGCCCATGAACAAGGCACTTAACTCCTTTGCTCTGTGGAGATTGTCCCTGCGACCGGTTCCAGGTGCAGGCAACATTGCATAAAAGTTGTAAAACAAACTCAGACATTGTAGCGACAAAAACTCTAAAATCATGCTTGTATCTACACAGGTGGAGGATTGAGCTGGCAGGTATAGTTCCTTTCCCTGAGGATAAGCCAAAGACACAATACCCTCCCTCCTCCAGAACCCTTTCACCTCATTCTCACAGTGGATCCACCCTTACCCCTCCCTTCACACCTTCTGAGAGCCACTGTGCCAGGAGAGCTGAATGGGAGGTTAATCCCTGGCTCGATTCTTGAGGCATAGTGTGGTTGGTTTAGCTGTGGCATCAGCCAGTATGGAAGCCACAAAAAGCTGTGGAGCCAGTTAACATGGAGAGCCAAGTCCTTGTTGTGCTTCAGTCTGTGCCAAGAGTTATATCTGACTAGGGAGAAGGAGCAGCATTTACTCATACAAGCTAAATAATCCACCTCCCTACAACATGCAGATAGCCAGAGACAATGTAGCACCCTGTGATGCCTACTGAAGCGTGGCTTCTACTTATATTCTCCCATCAGTCTCTGTGGAGGTTATGAAGAGTTAGATGCAAAGTTTCCCTTGCCATGAAGAGCGTTGGTGCTGGCACTGTTCCCCCTATCCAAATCCAAACAGTTAATTTGCTCTCTCACTGCTGTTGTTTGTCTACCCACAGTTGATGGACCGAACTGTTATTTGTCCTGGTTTTTATGCTAAGAGCCTAGCACTCAGGAAGGGGCAAATCAAGTATCATAATGGAAATTAAACGAAAAATAACTCCTTACAGTGCCCTATACTGTTCCTATTACTGCAAGAAACACACCAAAGTCTTGGATGTGACCCATACATGCTGGCAAGTTCTGAGGTGTGCTGTAAAATGGCTAAACGTTTCCTTTGTTAATTTATGGGGTGATTTACATGCCTGATATGTGGGGGATGTACTAGGGGTTCTAGGGGAGTGTTATACCTCTTAATGACTCCCCTGTCCAGGGTTGACTGCAGTTCAATCTTAGATCGTCTTCCTGGCTGAAGCCATGTTCCTGAGCAGCAAGGGACTTCTGGCTGGACGAAGAACTGTTTAAAGAAAAAATATGTTCATTCCTTTTTTCTTTTTTTCCTGTGTCATTAATCTTTTTCTCTTTCACAATTTTTTTCTGTCTTATCCTCTGGGTGGTATGGACCCCAAAACCCCTTAAAGTTCCCTCAACAAACACTTGATCTATGCCACGTGTTTAAGCAATATGTAATTTATGGATTAATAAAATAATATGGTAATTAAACTGTTTTTTTATTGTTATTTAATCTTGAGTTGAGCCTGCATTCGTATGTAGATATGAAAAGGTTCTAGTGGAACCCAACTGGAAAACTTGGGACATGGACGCAATCTGGATATAGGCCCATGGTGTTAAGGGGGAGCTTCTGTCCTCACTGCGAATTAATGACCACTAGAAGAAGGAAAAAAATGTGCCAGGATGCTGTGCTTGTGGAAGTAATAAAGTGGAGTTAAGATGTAGGAGGTGGGAAGGAAGGGGAAAGGGTTAAGCCAATTGGCTGGGATTTGGTAGCGTTATTCTCTTGACTAGGGCTCCTGACTTTGGATGTTATCGATAGATCCTCTCTATTTTTGGGGAATGAGTTCTCAGTGCTTTCCTCCAGTAGGATCCAAAGGTTTTAAGCCCTGCGCAGTGTTCACACTGTGCCTCCGTGATGTGAGGGGGATGGATAGGGCATTTGTTTTTGTTAAGGGAAGGGAGGGCTCAGGGAATGAGGGATGCAGTGATGCATAAGTATATGTGTGCACAGACATACACGTCAGTCTGTTTATGAGTACGTAAGAGTGCATGTGTGTGTGTTTATACTGTGAACGTGCAGCAGAGTCAGATGCACTCCCCTTGATCCTGACCCACTTTCTCCATCTCTCTCTCTCTCTCTCTCTCTCTCTCTCTCTCTCTCTCTCCATCTCTCTCTATCTCTCTCTCTCTACTCTGCACTCTCACCCTCTTTAATTGCTGCTCAGCACACTGAGGCCATCTGTTCAGCCAGGGCCAGTCACCATGGAGATGCTGGGAGGCTTTTCGGATTTGCGACGGCACTGACCAACAGGGAAATAGGGGTCAGGGGTGCTGAGTATGCGGCAGTCATCGGGGCACTAGAACTGTGGCACGACAGTGCCATGCCTGGGATTCCAGCATGGGATTGGCCAACAGATGTACATACCCATTCTCTCCTGCTGTTAGCCATTAGCACATTAGCATCCACATAAATAAACACAGCCACGGTCACTACAATAAGTAGTAATGTAGTTAAGTTAGTAGCAACACATTTAGTTTACTTATTCCCCAAGACTAAATTATTTTATGTTTTTCAGTGTCTGCTTTTTTGCTGGGCTTTTTATGGTGAAAGAACGAGAAAGGCGTGAAAATGTTGATTGCAATAATTATTAGAGATGTGTAAATAGCAGTTAGCATAATTTCAGTTATCAGATGCTTAAACATTCTCTGCATCCCTTAAGTTTAAAAACTGATTGAAAAAGTGTTGTTAAGAAATCGTAGGAGATGCTGCTATGTCATGTTGTTCCACTATTTTAATTATATTTATTACAGAGCTATGCATATTGATCATTCTTGTCCAATACCTTTTACCACAGGGTTCAGACACCAGGGTTTACTTTTCTTAACCGCAGTCACTGCAAAAGATGTAATTCCTGTATAATGGAAGACGTGAGGCTGACCGACCACACAGAGAAATATATTTGTCAGGCACCTTATACTTTTACCAACCACAGCATGAATAATTCTTCATTTCATGGACAATCGCGATTGAAAGGCAGTGATTTCTCAACCATATGATGTGTTTATTAAGGGTCACCGATATCATTTGTTTGTTTGTAGTCTTGTTTGAGGTGTAATGAGATGGCATGATATTGGTGCGTGTGGCTTAAGTCGGTTCCTTGTACGAAGAGGCCTATGAGTTTTTGTTTTGCGTTTTTCCTTTAATTGCCTCTCAGTGACACGCATCACTGGAGGAAGGTGTTAAATACAACACTTTCAGTTAATAGTCTCCCGCAGTTTAGATTTCCCTGCAAGTCACAGTCACCACACCTGCACGGTGACGTGCCGGAGCAGCAGGAAAGTATTAGCCCCATGCTCCCTGCTGCCTTGAAATATTCAACCCTTCTGAACAGTCTCCAGTGACTATCCCGTTGCTTGCTTTTCTTGCTTTCAGCTGCGTTTTTATCTATGCCATTTTCAGGCTCAACAATTGTGTGTGCTCAGTTGTGCACATGGCTTGTGTTCCTGCGAATCCCCTGCAATTAATGATGGCTGTCTTCCTGGAAGCACGTCTTCCTTGCGGAATCTTGGATGCATGAAATGAAATACTGAGCTTTAGATGATGGATTTGAGTTGCGAATGAATCAGTATATGTGTGTGTCTGTGTTCTGTTTTCATGGCATTTAGTTACTCCATGTCTCCTTTCTTCCTGTAGTCTGGGAGTTGGTATAGCTATGTAATATATAATAGACAATATATTTCCTTATTGATTGTTCACTTTGTATGTGGTCTTACAACTTCCGTCCAAGCTTCCAGAGCATTTATTCCTTTTTTTTTTTAATGACAATTCTGTCGTATGTTCACAATTGCTATGTGTATACTATTGGGTTATATAACCTTCCTAATTCTTCCTTCCTACTACCTACAGGGCCTGTCAAAGCCCCCTGTTTTTAACGTCAGTCACCGTATATCAGCCAAAGATTGCTTGGCACTGTATAACCCTTCGCTCTCGTTGTTCACTAAGAGAGCAGGAACGAACAGAGTCTGTCAGAGGAAACAAGACAGTTTTGTCAGTTTCAGAAGGGTAACAATATTTGATCCTAGTGATGGGGAGTGTCTCCATGGCTTTTTTTAATGTGAATCTTCATGAAGGCCTCTGATAATATGTCGTCGCAGAACAGATATGCCGATTGATTCACATATTTTGATTGGTTGTAAAAAATAAGGCAACATTCTGCTTGTTCATGATCATAAAGGAACTTGGCATTATGGGATAAAAATAGTTTTTTAACTTAATAGAATAGCTTATTGCAAGGATATTTCTCATCACAGAATTCTACAAAAACTGTAGAATTTCATTCCTCTGTAACTCTAATTTATTTAGATGTTATACACATACAAAACCAAAATTTATTCAGACACCTTCAACATTTTCTCACATTATCACAGTTTATTCGCTATAGTTTAGAAAATGGTCATAAAATATAACTCAGAGTTATACTGTGTCAGAACAAATTCATCTTTATAATGTCAGATAACTTTGATAGAAAGTAATGTAATGGATTACAATCAACCAATCAGCTGTCAGCTGTTAAATTTAAGTACACAATTAGATAATACCAATTTAGGTCAACCAATTACCAAGCAATGCTTCATTTTGTTCAGTCTGTGATGTAAAAAGTCGCATTAGCAATTAAAGAAAAAACGCTTAAGCAAAACATGGTCAGGTCAAAGTGTCTGAATAATTTTGATCCCACATTTTTATAAATTTTACTGGTAGTCCACTGTATGAAGAATTTTTGGGTATAATATGTCACAGTTTACTTTATTTTGCTATCCTCACTGAACTATAGAGTCCTCCACCCACTAGTAAAAAATTATATCTGGTGTCTGAAGAATATTTGGTTTGACTGTATACATTTAATAAATGAAACAAATAATAATCAGAAATGTGTAGCCTGTGTTTATTGCATGTACGTTATCCCTTATAGTTTTAATTGAGTCCTTTAATTTTCAGAACCAGTTGTGTTCATTATGTTTTAATTCCACCTGCGTAACGGCAAATCCAGATGTTTTCGCCAAAGGGTATCGGTGGGGGGGCTCTGGTGGGCCGTACGTGCAGGGATCAGGATTAAAGTTCCCTCTCTGGGATTAATCAAGCCAGTGTCTAGACACAGCAGAGAGAGAGAAGTGCACGTAGCCCTTCAAAGCAGGTGTCACCACGGTTACTGTAGATCGTAATTAACGCTGCACCTCTTCACCGCTTCAAGCTCGTCCATTTTGTCTTTGTCACTTATGGTGTTAGTGTATGTGTGTGCACATTTTTAGTTTGGACTCATTGGAATTAAACTTCTTGTTGTACACCGTTTCAGCAGTGTTTCGCTGAGCTGACTATGTGTAATGATTTCAGAGATGAAGCAGAGATTGAGAGAATTGCAACCGCCGGCCCATTGCCCAGGTCTTGATTGCTTGTTGATTTGGGGCCATGTTGAAACATTGCTGTAATTTATGTGATACTCTGGAGTATTTGCTGACTCTGCGGTTGTGTGATGCTGATTTGATACGTGTGTTTATGTGTGTCTGTGTGACTAGATGAGTGAGTGTAAGTGTGGGTGTACACAGGCTGTGATTTGTTTAATACGTTCTCCTTAACCGCGTAAGAGAAAAAACTCAGAGATTGCTCAATGTTTACTTTGTCATAGTTCAATATACTTTATTCAATTCTCAGTTAAGTGTTCATTTAAGTATCAATTTAGTTTCAGAGGTTTCTCCTAAAATAAAACTATAATGTTATAAAACTAATGTGGATATCATAGCTCAGATAATTTGATCTAGGAAGAAGGGGATTATAAATACTTGAGTTCATATTCACTGTAAAAAATGTTAAGTTGCAGCCTTAAATTTTTAAGTATAATCAACTTGGCTGTTCATTTAATCTCAAATCATTAAAAAGAGTTGTATCTCGTATAGCTAATAATGAAGTTGAAAATTGCTTATTTTGATGAGTTTTCATGATTTATTAATCATACATTTTTTTTGTGAAAAAAATGTTGAGATCTCTTAAGTAATATTTCTAGGATCTATTTTGATTCCTTTTTAAACGTAACCAAAGTAACACTTTTTTTAATCGGCTGAGCGGACATGGTCATTGGCCGATGCCGTTACCCTCAAAATGGCCAAATATTGGCTGAATAATCATTCTGACTGAAATTAGGATCTGTCTCTACCATGCATGGTTGTGTCCACTCATAAAATGCATTAAGCATGTAGATATCCCTCATAAAAAAACTAGTGTACCTGTCCACTGTGAGATCTTTCAGATTTTGTTATGTATGATAACTGCCTCTCTCTCTCTTTCTCTGGTCTGTGAGGTCCCATGGGAACAGAATGAAGATACATTAAGCCACTCACTGTATTTACTTTTGCTGGATTGATGCTGATGGGCGGGGGCAGGCCCGGGGCGGCGGAATGGGAGATTGATCAGCACTGAATGCGTGTCAGGGGAGTCTTGACATCCACAACTGCTTTTCACGCATCCAGGCTGGAAAATCCATCATTCAAGAAGCCCCACACCAGCCCTGACAGCCCACACTTACCACACAGATTAATCAGATATCAGCGGTGGAGCCAGGTTACATGGTCAGCTCTTTATGATAGAGTGTTTTCTTGACAAAAACACTGTGTTTGTCAGATTTCTTGATAAATGACAGATCATCACCCGCACTGTGACGTGAACGTGTATGTGTTGTTATAAACTAAGAGCTTGATGAGTACAGGAGAATAACACAGCATTATCTGCTGCCATAAGCGTCTTGCTGTTCTTTGCATATGCAAAGGTGCGAAGTAAAGGAAGCACTAGAGGTGTTAAAATCATGAGGAATTGCAGAGCTCCAATTACACTACACATCACAGGAGTTTAAACTGTCCCTTGGGGGTTTTATGTCACCTAAATGAAGAGCCTTATTGGGTTTGCTTTCAGTACAACGTCAATATAATACTTTATTTTTGCATTCATCTTCATGAGTGTCTGTTAAAACTTCTATATTCATCAGGATGGCTGCAGACATACTGAAGCATCTCAATTTTGATAGTAAAATAGTGAATTGAAAAGCAGACAAATGAATTTTTTTTCTGTAAATAACTACTCACTGTGTGACCTTACAGTCAGTGGAATAAAATGTTATCAGTGGCTTTTCACGTCCACGTTTAGTCAGATGGCAGCGAGGTCGTTTCTGTTATATCACTTGAATTGTATTGTGATACCTTTACCACAATGTAAAATTGCTTATTATGTATGACAATGGCATGATGTAAGATTTACCACCCACCCCTTTTCTTAGCTGAGTTTATCAAGTAATGCTGCATAGAGAATTGAGTGAAAAGAAAGAGTGAGAAAAGCCACATTGAGTATATTCCAGCTGCACTGTTTATCTACCATTACAAAGAGGCTTTTGCCATCCTTTTCCAGGGTAGGAGTCGGCTTTTTCCAACAGATAGCAATTCCCCTTTGCAATGAAAAGCCTGCCCAGCTGTGAGGAAAAAAGATAAACTGTCATTAAATGCTACTTTATATTTGAATTAAAGGCATTTCGAGCTCTGTTTGGGGTATGATATTGCCTCAAACGCTTTTGTTACCTCTTATTGTCTGTATGTGTTTGCAAATTGGAGATAATGACTACAGAAAGGCCTATTCATATGCCAGATTTAAGAATCGAAACTCTGCATAAACAAGAAAAATCAGGATCAAAGCCATTTTGGTCTAAAACCATAATGCTGCTGTAACCCTGTCTGACTCTTTAGACATATATCTTCTCATCTAGATCTTCTCATTGTGACATAATCTTGGTATTTAAGGTCCTCTTTTGAATTTGCTTTGCCAAAAGTCTGGTCATTTCACTTGTCTGCTGAGATGCTGTGCTTCCAGTGCTGGCTGCCATCTCTTTACTTATTGCTTTATTTAGTAGACGTATTTATTAGCGGTGTCTGCAATTGCCATTTTGTCTTCCACACCTGACATGAAAAAGCAGATTTACAGTTTATATTTATAGGGAAATGGTGCAGCGAGAGTCCCCTGGCCGTTTATCAGTGTCACGGCGACTTGCAAAGCCTGATTACATACAACTGACTCAAGGTTTCTGGGAAAGAGGGCCGCTGATTAAACCGTGAGCGGGTGAAAGGTTGCATAGGACACAGGGAAATGCTTCCTCTGAAGGTGAAGTTGAAAGATCGCTCTTGCTGCTCTTTCTTTTCACTTGCCAACCGCTTAGTAATGAAATGCAGCGTGATTTCACAGCTACAGATCTGTGCCGTTTTATGCCCTAATCATCGCAGAGGGCATTCGTCTATCAGTCTGTCCGTTGGATTGAATTCTAAGTTATCGTACCCACGCTCCTATATTTCACATGAACGAGCCCTCTGCAATGCCAGCCAATCCGGTTTACCCTGCCTTGGTTTGTTTTTGCTCAGATCTCCAGAGTATGACAGCACATGATGTATATTTAGCTGCTCGGGCTGCGCTTTGTCCTCAGTTGCAGCTCGGTGCGTCAGAATACTGAATGGCGTAGAGCAAACTCAGATGATGCTGTGTGCCCGGCCCCCAAGCATCGCAGAAGGGATGCTCTGCGTGCTGGAGGGGGGTCACGTGTTGACCCCATTGTGCGCACGAGTAAGTGCTCGACAGAAGCATGCTTGCTGCACATCGCCCAACCCCTCGCTGCCTCGGATTCAGGCCACTCCCCCCAGCTGCCACGCTCAGACTGAACTCAGCACATACAGCTAATTGATTGATTTGCTTGAATATCCTATACGGAGATGTACCCATCCCTGCTCTTGGGAGCCATGGGGGGAGAGGAGAGGATAGAAAAAATGGAGGGCGAGATTGAGTGAGTGAGAGACTGCATTAAAAAAGGAAGGGTTTAATATTTCCATCCCTGGGAAGGATCTGTCACAATTCATTACTATACTTCATTGCCCTCACCCACGTGTTTTTTTCGCACCAAGCGTGGCACTCAGGGTGCTTCAATATGGCAAGAAGCAGCAAGAGAGTACAAGTAGAGCACATGAGCAGTGGTAATGACAAAAGCACATTGCTCTTAAGTCAACACAAAGTTTAATGGGTTTAGCCACCCCACTCCAAGCTGCTGTCCGTGTGTTTAGATAAGCCAGTGTTGACCCCTTCGTTTGAGTACGATCCCCTACATTTGGTCAAAGGTGGTTCCAGTCATCCTCAATGTCTTGACCATACAGCGGTTACATTTTCTCAACTTCACCTCCCCTTCAGTAGGATTTCCAGTTGGTTCACAGCCCCTGAGTGTTGCATTAACTGAACCAGCCCTTGTCAGTCGACTTGATCAAGTAAAAGCCAGCCCCTGGGCCAAAAATGTGAGCACATCCCTTCCACTCAAGGGTCCTTTCTCAGCACTGACAGGTGTGGGGAAGACCACTTGGCAAGTAGGGGGCATTTGATGCTTTCTCTCACTTCCATTTCTACAAGTACAGAGGAGCTTTCAGAACTTGACTTATTTTTGTCAGAATTGTATTTGAAGAGTTTTTTGTTCTCCACAACACAGTATGAAAGAATTTTTGTGGTCAAGGTTATTAAATGCGAGCCTGCCGCAGATTCTGCCTCCTCAATGCTTCTCGAAGCGCTCTCGGAATATATTTTTTATGTGATTCTTCTTCTCTAAATTGAGTTTTCCTTCTATTTGTGAAGCCGTGAGTCAGTGGGAACGGATTAAAATGATGCAGCATCTCTGGAGATAGTGTTTTCATTTCATCGCCGCTGCTTCCTGCATCAGGGAAAGGAATGGCCTGTATTTGGTGGCATAAATGTGATAAGATATTACATGATGTATTTTGCCAAGGTCAAAGTTGCACTTGAGATGCAACTTTGCTCAAACCCCACCGAGAGTTTTGTCTCTCTTTTTTTTCCCCTTTAGTTCATATAACAAAATCCAAAATTTAATTTACAATGATGAATTGTGTAGTAATGCGTAAGTAAATGCATTAAAAACAAATAAATACATCAATCAGTCTTCGTCAGTGCGGCAATGCAGAATTTTTTATATATATACAGTACATATCAAACGGAATGCGTTTCACACTGTGCTGCCATTTCGGCAATACCCTGCAAATGATTCTCATCGTACCTCTAATCCGACAGCTCAGCCGAGCGGAGCAGTCATAGTTCATTACTTTTCCATCTATTGCTGTAATCTTCCACCTCATGTGGGTGAATCCTGCTGTCTATAATGCATGTGGAGGGCCATTGCGATGCATGGTAGGGGCCTTTTTGAGAAGGATGTTGTTTTTGAAGACAACAACGATGATGATGATGATGATGATAGTGATGCTGAGCTGCTTCAGGGTCTGTTTTGTGTGGAATGGCATGGTGCCATTCGTCTCAGAACCCTTGGAGCTGACATGTCACTCTCCGCTGTCCCTCACACGTGCCCCATGGTTGCTAACGCTCAATGTGACGTTCCACAAGACGAGATGCGAAGACTCAAAGGGAGACTCACTAAGAATAAACTTTCTTTCGTATTTTTTTTTAAACCAGTGTTAAAGTTCTGAATTTGTTGTATACACAAGGCAACCCCATGAGTATGCTAGTATACATGTCAAAGCCTATCTTTTTTTTTTTTTTTTCATAAGAATTTTTCAAGAATTAAACTTTCCAACCCTTAAAAATAAGGGTTCTTTATTTGGCATTTGGGTTCCATTAAGAACCTTTAACATCCATGGAACCTTACCATTGCACAAAAGGTTCTTTATAGTGGACAAAAGGTTTTTTGTAATTGGATTATATTTTTTTTTTTTCTTCTTAAAGCAACGCGAAATTGTTCTTCTATGTCATTGAGGCAAAAAATTCCTTTTTAGAAACTTAAATTTTAAGAGTGCAAAGGAATTTCTAATTTTTTAAGATTATTTTGTATGCATCTGGTACCTGATTCACTAAATGAATTACCAAACAAATCTGATTTCTGTTGCTTTAAAATGGTGAAAGTACATTCAACTGTGCTGCATGTTTGGGTGTATGCCAGTATATTGCTTTTCTCCTTGATTTGATTAAATACTGCTGCCATGATCACCATGAAATGTTTCCTTTTTTACACAAAATTACATTTATAGCGAAAAGCAGATGCTAATAGTGCAACATGAATTGCACCTTGCAAATGGTGCTGCTTTTGTGAATAAGGCATAGTTTATAATGAACCAAATTTACACTGGAAATAATGGCAGGTATGAATATACCAGCTTGGTTAATCTAGATTGAGATGCAATGTCTTCACTGAAATACTCCCAAAAGTGGCGCAAACATTTAGTGATGTGTCTTTCACCAAGTATGTTTAGGATTAGTAGACAGGAAACACATGTAAAGAGCTCTACTTAATGTCAGGCCTGATGAGTGCTCATGTATGGGTCGCTCGTGTAATTTATTGAATATACACTCACGTAATTTATACGTGACATTACATGATTTAATTCCCATAATCAAGATTATTTGGTGTATTTGCGTATGACTAATTACATAACTACACTACGTGGCTTACATATGAAGCTGCGATTACACAGAACGCTACGGTTTCTTAACAAGTCTTAAGCAGTACAAGCTACATAGCTCTCAGTGCACTACCTAGAATTTCTTCGCTCTGCAACGTTTTTATTCTGCATGCATGGATGGTACATGTATAGAATCCGATCAATCACAGCGTTTTCATTTGTGCAAACCAACACAGCCTCACGTGCATGGCGCAATCTATCATATAGGACGTCTTCGTATGGCATCTCGTCCGTGTTTGGGAGCTGCGTGTGCTGTGGCACGTTCGAGAGAGATATTCTGCCCTATAGGGAGCCGCAGATGTTAAGTGAGTGTGACGCAGCAGGGCTGGAAGACTCACAGGGCCTGACAGCGTTCCCAACTACTGAACACAAGCACCCTCCACTATGGATAGGGAGAGAGGAAGTGGGGGTGGACATTTTGTTTTAGCACATGCTGACTCATGCCGTTGGGATATGACAGTAAGCCAGTGGTTAAGGTTAGGACATGAAAAAGGGAGTAACACAACAAAGGATCTTCTGTGTTCATCAAACATTCAGGCAGGCGTGCTAGTTAAAGTTAACACAGCAGTGGTAATGTCAGGATTTTAAATGTTTGCTCTTTTAATGAGCGTTGTGTCAGATACCATCCGAAATGGCTAATGTCTCGGAAAGGTCACGTGGTTCATTTGTCTTGCTTTGTTTCTTCTGGCGTCTTTTTTGGTTTGGTAACATGAAAGTGCGTGCCAAAATGGCTGCTCTGGTGTTTATGTTTTTTATTAGAGGGAAAGGCTTAGATTTAGGAATATAAGAGCATATTTCTCATGTTTTACTTTCTTTTTGTGCCCTTTTTCCTTCTATTATTATGCCTAGAAAAATGTTCATCTTAGACTGTATGAAACAATAGGATTTAAACATATGAGTCTGGTTTACTTTGCTCCTTTGAATTTTTTGGCTTTTTTTCAGGTTGCAGTTCTCATTTTCCAGAACAAAACAATTTAATGCTCCAATAAAACTGTCATTTTTAGCTCTGAGACTTCCACATGCATGCCTTCAGCTTCACAGGTGCTGCTTACCCAGTTTTATGCTTTTTAATGTCCCCATGAAATAGCTTGACTAGCGTAGTTTTCTTTCCAGCATTCTCGTATTTTCTAACTGGAACATGAAGTTGAAGAAGGACATACCGAAGTGATCTTAAAAAAAAGACTATGGTGTTTAGTTATGTTACAACCTTAAACATGATTAGCAACAAACTATTGCTAACAGGGTTGCCAACTCTCACACATTTGGCGTGAGACACGCTTTCAGGCTCTGTCTTATTTTTAAGTTTTGCATTTGAATAAATATTTAGACATGATCAATCACTAGATAACTAGATACTTATATAAGCACACACAAGTGAATATAATTTAACCCAAGAAAAGTTTAAAATAGTGCTAAAAAGGCAAAGTTATTTTTCCTTATATGTACAGTAGGCTATATACATATGAACTGATACTGAATCAAGATCGAAATCGATATTTCGCCAACACCCCCCCCCCCCCCCCCCAATCTAATCATCACAACGTGGGAATAGGAAGCTTAGTCTCAGTGCTGTGTATTATTAATAAGGCTGTATCTTTTATTTTCAAGGTTTTTAAGTTTAGCCTTGTGTCGCTATGGAGCAAATGCTAATGTGTTTGGGGAATTAGGGTTTTACAGCTGGGGTTTAAACACCTCTCTGTGGCATTGTCAACTCATTTACATGAGAAAACCTTTTTAACCTTAATTCCACAGCACATGACTCTATTCAGCGTGGAGGCTAATGACTTTTGCTGCTCCCTGCGACCGTTTGGTTTGCGTTAGCATTTTAAAGGAGTGGTGCTGAGTGTTTGAACAAAGACAAGCTATCACACAATGTACAAGCACCATGGGAAAGGAAGGCCGGCGTGGCGCGTGGGTGAGACAGTCACTAGGGAACCTGGACTTCTGTGATTCAAGACACCAAGGACAGCAAATAAAGGAGCATGACTTGATGTCACTCAGCTCATTTCTTCAATTATATGCCAGTAAAAGAGTTTGAGATAACATGTAAGGTAAAACTCAACAGGGGCTGCTGCGAAAGGAAGGTGCTGAGAATTCTCCTTCAAACTTTCTGTAGCACATTCTCATGTTATCTTTATTGCTCAAACTCTCTCTTATCCTTTTTTATTCATGTGCTTTCATAGATCAAGGTGTTTTGCTCTCAGAATGTTGTGGGCCCTCAAACAACGTGGATAATAATGGACTCAGTCCACAGTAAATGAAAGAGCAAACCACTTACATTACACTGTAATGCTTTTTTCATTCTTGTGCAGTAAAGTGCATTAGCTCTGGCAAGTGGATGTATCTTAAGTCCTGTTTACAAACCATATTCCAGAATTTCCAGGCAATTCAGCCTCTATTCTTCTATCTCAGGTCCTCAAGAAGAGGGCCGACTTCAAAGACCTCTCTTCCTGTCTCCATAAAGTGAAGTTAAGCGTGCTGCGTCATGTCTTATCCATGTAGCCTTTCTATTTTATGCACTGCACTGTCGTAAAAGACCATCGAGCTTGCATACAGGTTTGCCTTTCTTAATGGAGTGGGATTGTTAAGATGTTACAGTGCTCAAGGACTAAGCAGGAACACAGCGCTGGTCTACTACTGCAGAGATGAGATTCCTTCCTGACTGCAGAGAGCACACACACACACAAACACACACCAATATAAGTGTGTGCACAGTTGTCTTATACTTCCTGGCAGTTTTCCATCACCTCATCTCACCTCACACTATCTCAGCCCATCACAGTCAGACTCCCTCTTGAGTTCACCTGGGATGACTGGGACACAGAAACACCTCCCAGTACACACACTGATACATTCTGTCCTGACTTCTGTCTTACCTGTAGCAGCTTGTTGATCGAACACACTCTTTCCGTCTTCAGTCTCTTCTGCCCTCCGTTCTTTCGCCAACCACAAAGTATATTTTTGGACATATATTATGGTAATAATATATTACCATCCATCCATCCATCCATTCATCCATGGCAAATACTTGTGTAAAAATAATGCTAAATAACAGAAAATGTAACACAAAACACCATAATGTACATTACTGATAATTAAAAAAAAAAAAAAAAAAAAATATATATATATATATATATATTTATAAAAAATGTAATCATGCGTTATGTGTAATGCACATACTTCTGGGAATGCAAATTGTACGGTATTTATATGGTATTAAAATACAATAATTTCCCCTGTAAATTATAAAGTAATTCATAGATATTACTTGGTTTGGTAACTTACACTTTATTCAATTATCATTTTTATACTGTAACATTTTTACTGTTTTTTTTTTTCTGTACAAAAAAACAAACATGCATTATTTTTAGTACATGCACTGTGGTATTGCCATGATTTTTGGACAAGTGCATGATTATACTTTTATAATAATACCATGTTATTATTTGAAGTTGCTTGGAGTCCTATGTAAATACCATTGCATGTGAATATGACAATCATTTAATACCGCTGTAAGTACCATGGTATTATTTTGTTGTCTTGTTCTAAAATATTCCATTCATTTGCAGTTTCCCGATCTCTATTCTTATACAAAATACTAGTACATTAATCAGAAGCACAGAGAAAGTAATTGAAATGAATTGATGAAAAGTTGTGAGAAGCCTCAGAAGCAAAGCAGGAATGCAAGACTGTGATAGAGAGAGGGAAAAATACGGGCAAAGGCAGGAACACGGATAATACCTTTCTAACATCTTCATATCCCACTCCATATTTCACCTACAGCATGTTAAGTCAGTGGCCGGTTGAGAAGCTCAGTAATGTATGTGCACTTTAATGGGGTGCTAGAGGAAGTGAGTATAGAGGTGGCATTATGGAGGACAGATAGCGACGGTAGATAGGACTCTCTTGCATAAGCGCTTTCTATCTGATCTCATCTATTAGGTCTCTCGCGCTTTCTTTCCATGAGTGGCCCTGGGATCAGTAAGAGCGTTTAAGATTACATGTTTGCTAGCAGAGGCCAACCGAAGAGGTGAAAATAATTGGCTCTGTAGCCTAACCTCCATCTCATCTCATCCTCATCCCCTCCACCTGCTGCTGGCTGTCCTCTTGTGAATGACAACAAACAAACCCTACGGTCCCTACCCTATGTTTCCGTCTTTCCTCCATGGTGTCTGAGTCCCAGTCGAGAGCCGCATCTAGCCTCCCCCGGGCATGCAATCAGCATTGCTGGATGTGCCTACTGATTGGGTGCAAGGCTTGCTGGGAAATCCAGCTCAGGGCAATTAGTTTAAGAATGCCAGGCTATAATGCCACACGGACACCCGGCCCACCAAGGCTACGATGAGCCCAGTGTGTGAATAAGGCCAAGTGTAGAGAACAATAACAACAACCGAAAAGGCTTCTGGGGCACGGAGGTCCACACCGAGAAACAATGCGATCTCAGTGGAGGGAAAAATGCGAAAGACGTAGGGCAATCACGAGGGGTTGTATAAGCGAGAGAGGGTGATTATGGGAAAATGGGCTGTTTAGAGAAGGATGATAAACATTATGAAGGTGCTACAGATGGTTGCGGGTAGGGGACGGCTCTGTGGGGGGAAACAATAGTGAATGGGCAACACTGTGGTCATTAAACTCTAATTTGGGTTGACGGCAGAGAGATGCCGTTGATGTGTTTTCCCAGAGAGTGGGTTTACAATGCTGATGAGATCCTCATTGGAGCAAACGGAAGGTGTGACCTCACCCCAGCCCCACTTTTCTTCTCATAATTGCAATTTATGAATGTATGGTTTTCTGCGCCTGTAAAACTGTTCTTCTGCCTATATTACTATCAATAAGTCCTTCGGTATCAACAAACAAATTAGCACAATTACTATTTTAAAATGCAGTTATTACAACTTTATGAGGTCACAGTGTGGCACAATAAAGTTTGATGGTGGTTACTAGAATTAGATAAATGATAATCGGTTTGACTGGTAATATTTACTGTTATTCATCTTTTATTTATCAGTTTCAGTCATAATTTTTACACACTCATTCATTTTTCAAGCGAGTAATGCATAACATTTTTATCTTAACAGTTAGACCTTGCTCAAAATTTGCATCTGTTTAGATCACAATACAACTTTGCGTAAATGTAATTGAAAGTTGTTGTAAACGCAAAGTAATATGAAGGATGCTTTGTAAATGTATATTTTGTGGATGCTTATGTAACTCTGCTCCATCGTTACATGTGAACTCATCTGTGCTTGATGGAACGCATTGACTTTGAACATTCATTTGTCCTCAAAGACACCACACAAAGGGTCTAATATGAACGTTGTCGCAGGGTTTAAGGCATAAAAGAGGCCCGTTTTTAAAATAATAGAGGTTACTGAACTGCAGTGAAATTAACCATGAAGGCTATTGCAACTAATGGTAGAAAAAAAGGATCTTACGCAATTGCTTTTATATAACCCAAGCTTGGCTCGACATAAAGGGCTGTTTTTTAAAAAATCACCATCCCACCTTGGCTGTTTGGATCCAGCAAATTGTCAAGGGTGGTAATTTTCGAGTGATTTACAGAATGGCTGATAATAAGAAAATGGTTCATTTGCATTTATGTGTGGCCTCACAGTAAAACTGCCTAATTGGGAATGATGGATCCTGGCTTGTAGTTCTCAAGCTCAGCTTCTAAGGGAGAACAATCAACGATAAGTGTCATTGCTCTGTCTTTTCGCACGCAGGATTCCGATGAGCGATTATGGTTAACAAAAGAACCCATCAGCCATCCCATTGTCCCATTTTTGATTATTTAATGTCAATACAAACCCCTGATGATTATTTTTAGGAAGGAATGGCTGAATCAAGAGAAAAATGATATCAAAATAGCTAGACAATGTCCTGTTTGCTCATGAACATGGTAGTTGTCTGAATATAAACAGCATTATCGGAGGAACTTGGAGTGCGCTCAGACAGTGTGTTCTGCCGTACTCCCTTAAGTTCTGTTTTGAGCGAATGTCATTGGAGAGATTAAATGATCACAACAGGCATTTATTGTGTGATCACTCTTTGCTTCATTTGAGAAAAAGACATATACTGTGACAGGAGGAACAAGTCTGTTCTTGCAGCTTCAGCCCAATTGAAACACCCCTACGGCTACGCTTCCAAAACGAACCAAAAACACCCATATTTCCAGTTGCGCAGCCTAAATCAAGCTATTGTACGCTGACAGTCACGTACTCATCCTGTTCTCTTCAGAGGCTGTGATTCGTGCGCGAGTGTTTGTATTCTGTGGGAATCGTAGAGACCTCAGCACCGTTTCCTGATCAGCGGAGTGCAAGCCGGGTTCAGAGATAGAGATGCATTTAACTGGCCTGCAGCCAACAGGCTACAACATTTCTCTGTGCGAGGATAATAACAAGCATGGAAATAAAATGAGGGAACAGGAATTGCACAATTTTTCCTTGAAGCATTATTTGTAAGCTCACTTCTCACTCCGCACTCCTAAGCTCACCCCACTTATAAAAAGTACCAGAAAGTACTATGGTAATGCCAGGTTTTGGACAGGATATCACCAAGGTACATGTTCAACAAGCATGGTATCACCATGGTACATTTATGAAAAACATGGTTTTACCGTAAAAACATAGTATCATTATGGTACATGTTCGACAAAACATGGAATCATCATGGTACATTTCCAAAAAAACATGGTATCCTCATTACCTTGATAGATATATCATTGTTATTATACCATGTTTTTTAGCACATACCATGATAATGTATTTTTTTTGTCATATGATAGTGAGAGCAGACAGGAAACTGTACATAGAAGTGCCATCTTGCAACATGTTGAAGCTTCTGAAGGTTATTTTTTGTCTTTAGTAACATTGAAGTACCTTGAATAGCATAGTATTGTTTAAAGTACCTTAAATCCATTTAAAAATCATAGTACATGAATATAGTAATCTTTCAGTATTGTAGTTAGGGATGGTGGGTATGACCAAAATCTTGTGTAATACAGTTTTTTTGCCATCACAAAGTAAATACTGTCATCCCTTACCATAGTATACCTCAAAGTACCTTTGTATATCATCTGATACCGCGCTGCAACATATTGCCACAGTATATTTGTAAAGATCTCTATCAAACACACCCAGAACATCACAATTGCCTTTGTCCTCAGTTGTGAATGTCCTTGATGCAGTGATTTTTTCCCCCTTAGGTTAACTGCATTCTCTTGCCCAAAATACTCAATATCTTAATATAGAGGACAGCTATCGGCCACAGAGCATGAGTGACACACTTAATGTGAATCAGAGAGGCCTTTTTTCTGGCTTTGGTTCCGTGGGGTTTGTAACCTTCTCATATTGGTGATGTTGCGGTCTCGCCAATGTGTAGACAATTACAGGGAGGGCTACTACAGGACCAACTCTGTGGCAAAACAGCCACTCCCATCTTTCTAAGAGTGGGTGAGTGTGGGAAAAAAGAGAGAGAGAGAGATCTTTCAACACACAGCATCCGTTAGGTTGCGTCGTTACAGTTGTCTCTTGCTGAGGACGTTAAAGTCGAGGAAGCGGTTTAACTGGTCCTCAGGTGAGATTTTGCTGGCGTGGGCAAATTTTGCAAGACTAGATTTGTGTCTTATAAATGTGTCTGTTCCTTGCAAGAGAAGCACATTTCGAAACTTGTTGACTGTATTGTCATCTCACTCTACGGTTAATCTCACCCCTGAGGACAGTAGAGTGTGGTTTCCTCTTACACTCATCCTACGCTTCATCATTTTCCCTCGTTGTTTCCTCGTCCTCAGGTCTGAGAGTAGCTGGCAATGCATTCAATTGTATCCCCCACCTGCCTGTTTTCCGTCCAGAACTTCCCTTTGCCAAACTCCTACAAAATTTGACACGGTCCCTGAATCCTACGATTGAAAAAACACACCCGTCATCTCAGTGTAGGCCCATTAATATTACTGCATCCTGTGTCTACAAGTCCTCAGCGAATCGTTCCATTTACTTACAGCGATGGGAAGTGCATTCATTATGAACCAAATGCATTGGGCAGTCAAATCCCCGTTCGATTCAGCTAAGCGCTCCCGTCTATGGGCTCTTTAGGGACATCTTAGCAGGTTTTCTCATTGTGTCTGCTGTGCTGTTTTTTTATAATCATGTTGTGATTCTCCCGGCTATATTCACCTCCGTTTTAACCATCTCTTTTCCCCAGCAAGCTGGCTCGGCTTGGGGTACATCTGGCGCTTGCATCTGGGAGACTGGAACACAGAGTGTGGATGCAGGTGTCTCTGGTAACGGGGTGCATATATAAGCATGACAGGCTTGGGAAGTATATTTGTTCCCAATATAGATGGACACTCAACACTTTTACAGCACAACGGATTTTAATGGGCATGAAAGAGAAATAACAAGCCGTTTCAGCACACAACATGCATTGGACAGTTCTAACTTGTCCATTACAAGCTTAAAAAGACCATTCCCTGGTGGTTGTGCAGAGGTACATTGTTGATTCCCATGGCTCTCCTCTTGAGAAGCTGACCCCTGCTTGTGCGATTGCATTTTGGGTTATATTTCCCTCTGCTGGGAAGCTGGTTGACATTTTTAATTCTTTTTCCTGTCCCAGCTTGTTTCTCGATGCCAGGTAGGCCTATTGAATGCGAAACAGTAGGATTATGGATGCCTGGATTTGTCCCCAAGTACTGGAAAGGGAGGACGGTGGGTTATTGAATTGCAGCAATGAATGAGGCTCCATTTTCAGCCTTTTTTTTTTACGGAAAACATAAATATTGAGCTCAAGTGGAGCCGGTGTGCTGTCATTGTGTGAATGTCTCAAATGAACGGCTAATTTAACTTTAAACATCAGGGCGAAAGGAGCGATTGCGGAATCAAACCTTATACAAATAGTGAAAAAACTCATTGGCACGGTCATGCACCACAGTTCCTAATTAAACTAATTAAATTATTCTAGACAGTGCCCATCATGATCTAAAAATAGAGTGCCTTTCCTTGAGGATATTTTTCTGCTGTTTTGCATCCATAAAGCTCTTCTATACTGCGCGCTGCTGCTCGGATAAAAATTTGATGCTCTGCACGCTCCAGTCTCTCCCATTACGCCATTTGGCATAACAAGCTCAGCACTTCCTCTTCACTTTTCGACAGGATTGTGCAGTTGCCATCTCTCTCTCTTTCGTCTTCTTCCTCTGCTGTCAAGTCAATATTGCGCACCCAAAGGCAGCATGTCATGTGAGCCGCACAGAAGGAATCATGCACAAAGCCAGGCATCATGGGGCCGCACACATATAAGTGCAAACGTGAGCACAGTGTGCTTATATTTTTCATGCATGCTTGAAATGGGTGAGGATAGCCCAGATCAGGCTTTGTTTTTTCATGGATCAATTTTCAGAGTGCCACATTTGCACAATACGATACTTCAGTCTACCAAACCCCAGTGGATGCTGGTGTGTGGTTTAGTTTTTGAAGCCGTTTTGTTTCTGCACAGACAAAGTGTCTGTAATGGTGTTATATTAATGCAACTTATTTAGTCAAAAATGCAACTGAATGCAAGTGATCTGTTTTTTTTCCCCCTCTAGTGATTATTACCCAATGGTATTTGCACACCATTCAGTTTGTGTGAAGTTTTTTTTTTTTTTCTCTAAATGTATGCGTTCCTTTGTTTTAATGTCTACTCTTTACTCTGTGGTCATTTGTCATTCTGTTAGACGCTAGGGCTGAGCTATATATCTATTTTTTTTTTCCTCAGCCAAGCCTTTTGACGATATTTGATACATATCTCAAAGTATTTGCTGAAATGTTTTAAATCACAAACTGTTTAGACCAAACAGGCACTATTATCGAGTAGGTTCAAAATGTTTAATGCAAGAAGTAAAAATCTAGTCAAAAACAATCAAGGACCCACGTTGTTTTTAACATATTTAAGAATAATATTGCGTCGTTATCATCCATATGCACCAAATTACAAAACAATAAACGGCAGTATTTATGTGCATATTTTTAACCATTTCAGCATATGAAAATTGCCATTCAGGGACATCCATCTATATTTTTTTGAGTAATGTATTTTGAAGTTATTTATTGTAATGAACAGTGTGTAATGAAATATATAACTCACTGCAACATGTTGAGCATGCTCCATGTCATTCCCTCTCTTGTTGTGGCCCTCCTTCCTCTCTCTATTTCTTTTTTCCTCAGCTTGCAACTTGAAGGTCATCGAGTGAGAGTGTTGTCAGACAGTGAGGGAGTGTAAAAAGCATCCTCACACACAGGCTCTCAGGCCTTATGTTCATATTAATGCAGATGTTCGCTGGCCTTTGGTGAGTCAACTGGCATTAAAACATCTCAGAAAGAGATCAGAAGGCAATGCTCTTTGAACAAAATAGAGCAAAACCACTCAACCTTGCATTTGTGTCCACTGTTTCATTGAAAGGTCATTCTGATATCAAAATAACACACAACGTCAATGCTGCAGGTTTTTGTCTCCAAATCTGTGTAGGCTAAACTCTAAAAATCAAACATGCAATTTTCAAGATGCTTGAAATGACAGTTGAACAGAGTTGTAATTTCAGACCATGTGTATTATCAATGGTTAAAATCAACATTTAAATGACATTAACAACCCATTTTACTTCCTGATTTTTATGTTTTTCTGAGGAAAATAAGAATCAGCAAGACAAAAATGTAGAGTGGGACAGGATTTTATCCATTGCATTGTGAAAAATGGATGTTTGTATACCAGAATAGAGAAAAAAAAAAACGGTTGGCTTTGATTCCATGTTGAATTTAAAATTGAATGGTGAAGAACAATTTAAATTGCAAATGACCATACAATCACATGACCTTTAGTATGATCCTGTTAGCCTTCTGGTGGTTTGGCTTGTGGACACTAAGAGTAACCACACTTTTTACATTATTTACCAGTTATTTCCCAACCATTATGTAGTGGTAAGAAACTATTGCTGAATCATTGTTCATATTGAACGGAGTGTCTAAAGTAGGTGTTTTTGTCATTTTTCCTTTTGTCTTGACTGATGTAGACCCCAGCGCAGTGGTCACCATGAACTCCTCTGAGGATTCCCACCGTCTGTTTGTGCTTTTTTTTTTTTAACAGCCGTGCCACCCACTGTAAAAAAAAAAAATATATATATACAATGAGTTCATTGATCCACCATTTTCAGTGGCTATTGAGTGACCCTGTTGAGGAGCAAGACCTTTGTGGGTCACATTTCCTCTGTGGCAAAGAAGCAAAGGCTTAGGGATTGTGGGATTGGGTCTTGGAGTCATACGCTGAGAAATGATTGCTCGAACTGACACAAACTGCTTCAGTGTGGAATTTCATCAGCACTATTCAACAGATGAGTGTGTCTTGACTCACTCAGCCATTGTGGGTTAAAGCCCTGCCACCGCTACCTCATGAGATTTCACAGTGGCCAGACTCCCTGCGGTTGAACTGCTGCACCCACTTCTTGAGAAATGTATGCATCATTTGTGAGACAATTAATGAGAAGTGTACAATCAGAGCAGGCCGCCAGTTGTGAGCCTTTGGGCGTCATAGAAAAATCATGTTTCTGCTTGTCGTGATGCTTCGCTTTGCCTTTACTCACACTGACTTCCTGGCACACCTGCATTGCGTTACGTCTGAATGCTTAACAGGTTTTTCTCAGGTGCATATGCCAAGTGTCATCTATAGACACCTTTGTTGATTAAAGAAACAGCTGCCATCTGGTCGGGCTGGGTGGCAGGTTTAAGTGTCACCTTTGCCTTGCAGACTTGGCTGGGCTGTGGCACAAACAACCTTGCAGCCCCAGACTTGTCACAGTCCACTGGCCAAGCGGAGTGCTGCAAGCCGCATGGTGAGAAGCAGAAGAGTCGGACCGTTCAAGTCTCATGCTGTAGGGGTGGGACACGCCATTAACAACAGAAGCGGTGGCAGCGGTACAGTCCAGTGTGGGAGGTTAGAGTCGCCCTGCCCTTCACAGGGCTAATCAACCAAACCCTGTGCTGCCTGAGGACTGCCCACACCGTGTTGATAAGAAGGCCTGTTTAAAATACGGTGCAGCGTGGGGCTTTCTGCCTCACTTGACTGCAAGATGAAAAAGCATGAGATGGCCTTGTCATCTGGCATTCTTTTAAGTAGGTCACTATAAGGTTCACTTGATTTCGTCTAAGCGAATCGGGTGCATGGCTTGGAAGCGCTCATACATATTCATCAGCGCTGTTTTTGTTGTGTTGCCTGCATATTTAATCTTTAAAGCTGTAGTATTACAATAACAAATCAAGTAATTTGTGTGGACGCTTTTGCTAAATATGAAAATTAATAATTGCATTGTTGATAACTGAAAGAGTTGCCTGATTTGGGAATACAGCCAGGTTATTAACTGGAACTCAATTCAAGTTTCCCCACAGCGGTGTAAATGGTTACCTTTGATCATTGTCGAACTAAATGCATGAATTATGGATACATAAGATAACAAGTCTTAATTATCATTGTAGACTTGAGTTTGTGCAGTATGTTTTAAATTTGGAAGATTTCTGGGTAGAATTTGTTGTAGAATGAGTTGAGCTCAAACAGTAGAGCAGTGGTGCCAAACATATCTCCTGGAGGACCGTCCCTGCTCCATAAGTGGGTTATCAACATCATTTTCTGGCTGCTGTCCCACATTAGTTTGCAACTTTTTAGGGGGAGTACTTTGTACTTTGGTTTGGGCCAAACCAAGCTCTGAGCCCTCTCCTCGAACAGCACGCCAAATACGTATACCATTTATTCTATCTGACTTATTTGTAAATGTGAACTCGTAAAACATAAGCCACGTTTCCACTGCAGGAACTTTCCCCAGGAACTAGGGACTTTGGGGTGGTACACGATGTGTTTCGACCGCAGGGATCAGGGTCTAAATTAAGTTCTGTGGTAAAAATTTCCCCCTCAGAAAGTCCCTGCTCGCGAGGAACTTTTTCAAAGTTCAGGAACTTTCGGGGGTGGGACTTGGGTGCTGAACATGCTGATTGGTTGAGTTCTCGCAGCATTTTGATTGGTTGACTCCACGCAGCATTTTATTTCAACCATCATTTTTAAAAGTCTGTTGCGGTGCGTGCAGTAAGAGTTGTTTGCTATTCAAATCAACAATGGAGTTGAAAAAATACGACCGAAGGACTGACGACAATGTTCAGGCTTTATTAAGCTTATATGCGGAGGACGAAATCCAGCGGGAACTGAAAAGTCACGCGCAGTCCTACGTCACCGGACTAATTTGCCTAATCTTCACGGTACTTTAGACTGTGATGGAAACACAGACAGCAACAGGTCTGGGGGGAAAAAGTTCCTGGGACAAATTGCTCCGGGGAATTTCGGTGGAAACACGGCTATAACTGTAGTTTTCAAGTAACCCTGAAGAACATGATTAGCTGGATCAGGTGTGTTAGGGTTGAAGCTAAACTCTGCAGGGTTGTGGCCCTGCAACTAAGTTGAAAGTGGCGCTAGCAATGACAAGGTCATGGGTTCGATTCCGAGGCAATGCATGAGTTTATAAAAGGCATACCTTAAATTCAAGTTGGTTTGCTTGCCAAATATACATGCCAAATGCATGTTATTTTCCTGAAGCTGATTTTGCAATGATGGTGTAGACTTTGTAAAGAGCTTCATAAAATAAACACAAAGAGATGAATTCATCCTCTCACCGGTCAAGTTTGTGTGAACATTTATGCCATATCACGCTAGAATAAACACGACTAAACAAATGTGACAGTTTTGGGAACAGATTTTGCTCTATCACTTGTCTCATGCACAAGAGTTGAATCCTTTCAAAACTAAAACAAACATTCTTACATTTTACACTCCACCAACTACAAACACATACCTTGCGGCTGTAGATAATATGATGTACAGAAAACCGAATGTCAGATTTGTTGAACATGAACCATTCTAATGACCGCACTTGAAACAGAGGGATTGTGTGAGGATGGGTTTACTCCTGCCTGTTTTTGAAGATGTTTTTGGCTTGCGAAACTAGGAAGATTATTGCCTCCATTAACAGCTGTAGTGGCGCTAGAGGCAGTGCTTGTTTCCCATGCAAATGCGTTCAGAAGAGGATCCATGGACGTGTCGTCTTAATCTGATATACACAGTGTCATAGCAACATGGTGCTAAAGGAGCCAAATGAACAGTTTTTGCCTGACTTGATTATAATACCAACAGCCATATCAGAAAAAGACATGTTTTTTTGTGTGTGCACCATTAAAGTTATTATTTACTCTCTCTCAGGTCATTCCCAAATTACCCATATTTATTTCTTCATTGGGATACAAAAAGAGATGTTTTGAGAAGTGTTTGAGCTGCTCTTTTCCATACAATGAAAGTGGACAGCAATGTTTAATGCAAACATTCCTATAAAACGAATGATGTGTTGTGGTGCAAAATCATTAGAATCTCAAACTGTGTGGACAAGTACATGTCACAGAATAAACAAGCACCAAGAAGAACAGGTCTCACCTTCTTGAGAATGATTTCCCACAGAGGTGTCAAGTGGGTCAATAAATAAATATTAAAGCAAAACATCATGTAGGGTAAAAGTGAAACATGTGCCCTGCTGTCTGGTTGCAGACTAGGTCATAACTGTGGATTTACAGAATATGTAAATAAATATATGCATAAAATGTTAATTTTAAGTTCTAATTTCTACAATGGAGTCTTCACAATGGTTTTTTGCTTTTAGTCCATGTTTGTTACTTTAAGTTTATCCATATGCTAGTACACTTAAAAATTTATAAAAATCACATAATCCTTTTTTTTAGGAAATAAAACATTTTTTTTAAATAATTAAAAATAAATAATTAATCAATACTACGTAAATGAAAAAAAATTAGGCTGTCTTTTGATGTTAAAAAATACATTAAATGTGTACTTTTTATTTTTCAATCTTTTAAAAATCTGACATTTAATGTGACCCAAATTTTGTACACCGTTTTTTGCAAATGAACATTGAGTGCCTTTTTATCTTTCAAAAAGCTTGCTTTCATCATTGTGGGAAACTGAAGCAAGGTCAAGCAATCAACGGTTCTCTGTGTTTTTTCATGAGTCGTATCAGGCTAGACAGGTTAAGCCACTGCGCTGGATGGGAGAGGATTTCTGAACTTGCAAAACAGGAGATACTCCTGCACCTGGCAGTAAAACGAAGTGCGCCGGGTCTGATAGAGTATCCACAAAACGCATATCAGTTCTGAGAATATTGTTGAGGTCACACTACACCATTTCCATTGTGCAGAGGAGTATTACGTTTTCAAAGTAAGATGAAGGCACATAATGGCTTTGAAGGAGGAAAATGAGTTTGCAGGCAAGTTCTGGGGAGGTTAAAGTAGTATTCTATGCTTGGAAGTTTCTATCTGAAATATATTGCTACGGCAAGCATCACTATCACTATTGCTCATACTTAAGGTTAGGAAATTGAACATAATCGTAACACCAAGTATTGAACTTCAGCATGTCTGTGCTGCATGAATGATACCTGAAACTTCTGCCTTGTTGAAGAGATATACACTATTGCTTTTTGAGCTATCAGACTTACTTTTTTTGATAAGTGAAAGAATCACAAACTTACATGGAAGACTTATCTAGAGACCACAATATCATAGACACTTGGGGCTTCCACACAGATTGCAATTTTGCATGGGCAAAGAAAACTAATTTTCTTCAGTAAATGTAAAAGTATAGTCACAAGATCTATTAATAAGTTGGGCTTGCAACTGTAAACTGTAATGCGTATTGGAAAGAAAGCCAGAAAAGTCGCCTGTAATGATCAGTAATTATTTGGCATAACCTTAGAAAGCAGAAAACAGTCATTAAGAATTTATTTTAAAATGTTTTGCTTTTAATAGACATAAAAATCCCACCAACACATTTGCAATTGTAAACCTAATGCACTTGGGCTAAAGTGCAGTCCTCTAAAATAAATATTGAGGTCCATGGGTTCAGTTAACATTTCTGCAGTGTGTTGATTATAACATTGGCTGCCTGGTTAATAGTAATCAGACTGTCACCTTGATATAACATGTGGCACATATAATGAATTGCTTACTTAAAACAGCAGAAAAAGTTTCAAATTTTCAAATTCAATTTATACATTTTTGTCACCATTTTCCATCACACTTGGGCAGTTTGTACCGGGGGGTTAATATAGGCCTTCTGATGCGAATCGATGTGTTTTTGTAAGAAAAATGTCCATATATAACACGTTATTAAGTAAAATATCTAGCTTGCGGCGGAATGCCTTCCATATTCAACTTACAAAGAAAGTGTAGCGTCTCTCGCAGTTCAAAACGCTTACGCTACGTCCGACATCATCATTGTGCCAGTTACGTTTTTTTTCATAAGTTGAATACGGAAGGCGGTCCGCCGGCAGCTAGATATTTTACTTTATAACGTGTTAAATATCATGTGACGCGTCAGCTCTGGCAGGTCACGTTAGTCAAGCTCGCATCAGCTGACTGTCAGCTGATCACGTCTACCTATAGGAATACGATGTCTATCAGAGCATACAGTATATAAGCTCTTTCAGTACTATCAGCAGCTATCGCGTTTCTCCAGAGCTCATTTGCCCTCCTCCATCCCCAGCTCCTCCTCTCGTTCAGTCAGGATTTGGTATTCTGATTCCCCTTGAATCAGACTAAATTCCTGAATTATTTTGTCATTTTCGACATTAATGATATCTGCAATACATTATGTTGGTTCTGTTCTGTTTACCCTAAGGGGGGTTATTGCTGATCTCCCTGCTCTTATCCATGCTAGGCTGCAAGGTTCTTGCCCAGAACAGAACCATACCGCCAATCCAAACTGTATGCTAATTGTCAATCATCTTTGACAATTGTGGTCCTGACAGAAATGGATATTTTTCATAACAAAAAGGGTTAGGGTTAACCCATCGATTCGCTTCAGAAGGCCTTTATTAACCGTGTGGATTACTTTTATAATGGATGGATACACTTTTTTGGGCTTCAAATTTTAGGCTGCCATTCACTGCCATTATAATTCTTGGAAGAGCCAGGACATATTTTAATATAACTCTGATTGTATTCGTCATAAGATGGCTTGAGGGTGAGTACATCATTGGGTAATTTTAATTTTTGGGTGAACTATCCCTTTAAGTTCAGGCCTGCTGTCACTGCTTGACATGTCATGTCACACGTCTATATGCAATATATGCGCGTGCTCAAATGATAGCTTCTGATGTCACAGAAATGGCTTTAAGGCAAATTAAGTTTTGCTCAACTACTATGAGCAAAAACACGACAGACAAGCTGTATCTTGTTCAATTCAGGCAGTGGTGTTTGTCTTGAAGGGCTGAGGAACTGCATCTTTCTTCCTAGAGATAGCATAGCCAGAAAAAAATACAGTGCTGCTTCATTCAAACTAGTCACAAACAGTCGTACATCTTAGAATTGACTTAAAAGTGCACTTCAGGACAGCTTCGGGTTTGGCTGACTGCAGAGGAATTTCGTGCCAGAAAGTGGATGTTTTTCTTAAATTGAGCATACTCATCCTTCATTTCCATTGTTTTTATAGAAAACCTCTCTGCAACAAGTATGCACTATTTGTTTTGACCACGCTGAGGTATTTTAAAAGTATTAATTAATTTTAACACTAAACAAGAGTCCCAATCTGAAACATTCTCCGTCTGGAAATCATTTTCCACTTTCGGGTTTGCTACCATTAGGGTTTTCTGACATGTCAGTTGAGGCTGGGGTTTAGAAACAGGATGAGGCTTAGCGCTTCCAGCACCTTTAAAAAGATGAACTTGTTTGGCATTTAATGATGGTATTTTGGCTAAGACAGGTAGGACAGTCACCCTTGAGTGTGTTTGTAGTGTTAGGGGCGGCAGGGCTGTTTTATTGGAGTCTCTGATCATGCTGTGATGAAGATCACACGTAGCAAAGCATTGGGTTGGCGGTGTGTGTATGGCCAGACAGGTGTTCACTCAATAGCTGTCCCACTTCTCTGACCTTAAAGCTTTTAATCAGCTCTGTCTGAGAGCCTGTCAATCCTTTCAAAGCATGACAGTGGTGGAGAGATCGAGGGAGGGGAAAGGAGAGGCTATGCATAGGGTTGGCGCTTTGACAAAATGGTAAAGCAGGAGAATGGGTGTCTGTTTCCAAGAATTAACCATTGTGAGACTAAAAACTATACGTTACTGGAACAAAACTATGTATTCAAAATTGACTAGTCGGTGGGATCTCTGAACAGATAACCGACTAGTAGGTCTTGTAGTGGTAACCCTGTATAATTATGTTAATTTTGGGTTATGTCCTCCAGATGTGTTTCTTAAGGGATGATCACATAGAACTAATGGCAAGGTCTTCACATTTTTTTTTTTTTTTTTAAATCTGAAACAAAATTTTCCCCTTAAAAAAACTAAACAAAAACAAGACACTAAAAAGTGGCAATGCAATGACCAAAGATGTGTATGCTATGTTAATGTGTAGATATACATTCATTGAGAATTTTTCATAAATTATATTGTATTATATAAGGATATTTAGTATTAAAGAGATCATTTATTCACTCGCCTAACGCTCCAAAACTGTATGACTTTATTTCTTCTGTGGAACACAAAAGAAGATATTTTAATCAAATGGGTTGAATATTGTTTTGGAACCAACGTTATTCAAAACATACAGGTTTGGAACAGTGTGAGTAAATTATGGCAGATTTTTCATTTTAGGGTAAACTATTGATTAGATGTAACCTTGCCACACATATTCGAAATTTTACTTCACAGCTCAATCAAAAACAGCATATTTTAAATTTTCTCCCCTCTGAATTGCAAATGTGTGTTGATTGCACTGGCAGGCACAGGCTGCTTTTGCATTTTCCAGGTGGGTGCCGAGTGTTGGCAGTGGTTGAAATGAGTTGCTATTATATGCAAAATTTTTTGTGTTTAAAAAAGAGCTATACAAATTCAATAACTTGCTGCTCCTGTGGAAGCATCTGGGGCATGTGAGTCATTTCCACCGGAATACGGTTTGTTCTATGAGACGCAATGATGATGAGTTTAATCCTGTGCTGCTAGCAAGTTTGTGTTGCTTCCTTAAGCTGCAGATTTGCCAAGGCTGTGCCCGATTTTGAGTTCTTTTGAGCTGTGCTTGCAAGGTTCACTTGCAAGGTTCAGTGAGTGACAGTAATTTCAATCCAAGCTAATTGAGTTGTTGAATCTCCCTTTGAGTCTCTTTTCTTGCTCGCTTCAAGGTCTCTGGTCAATAGTAATACACTATTGTGATGTGTCAGCTAGACTTATTTATATATTTACCCCATTCTTTCTTTATCAAAGAGTATCAGGCGAAAAGCAGATGCCTTTCACAAGGGATTGTCTCACCTCGTAAGAATGGCTCAGTAGACCTTTGAGGATGTTTGAATACGTTGTGCGGACTCACACGTTTTGGAGTTTAACCTCAGAACATCTTTGAAACAGGTAATTATAATGTAACTTTGATGACCATTAATGAAAAGAACCGTTAAAAGTGCTGTCAATGCGTTTACATTGAAACTCTCTTGAACTCCACAATTATCCATAGCCTTAGTTAAATCATTTTACTCATATTACACCTTTTATCAACAGAGGGCAATTTTTTTTCCTCTGACATCCCTGCATCCTAAAGCCGAACTTCAAATAAAGCGTGCTGTTTGATTCATCTTAATGTCGTTCTGCTATAATCTAGTTGTTTTGTGGAAAAGAAAATAATCTACTCCTCAAAATCCTTTGATTTTCAGACTCACTGCGTAATCCCACTAGTCCATTTCCTTGTTTTCCAGCCGAGACCCTCCTTTGTGAGCCCACCCACCCTGTTGATTTCAGACAACCAGGGCAATTACCTCAGGCCCAAATTTACAGTGAAGTATGAGGAGCTAGCCTTGCTTTTTCTTTTCCTCAACCACACTGACTTGTGCTATATGCTAACACACATATGCTAACCTTCTACAAGGCTCCACTGGCGAGTTCCTCCATCTCATGGTCTTCATGTAAATATACAGCATTGGACTTCTGAGGTCTTGTGGGGAACGCTGTAACTCATTCCACCCCTCAACTTTTTCAGACGTTCTCCCTCTCCTCAACCTGTGGTTTTGTGGTTCTCGTCTTCATCTCATAGCCAGATACTTTTCATTTAATTGAAAGCCAAAAGTGCCTCAATGTTTAACTCTTCAAATGTGCAATCAGTGCCCCGTTTCCGCACTTCACTTCTGAGAAATCTCTTGTTCTGTGTTTTTTTTTTTTTTAAATGAAATGTTCTTGTTTTTGCTTAGTGACTATGCTACAATAGCTCTACGCTGCTGTTCTGTCATTCGCTTGATGTCCGTAAATCTATTTGGTGAGTTTTTAAATGAAGAAAAATGTCATCCGAATATCACGTTCCACCCATCACACCGCAGACTGCTGGATTTTTTGGCGGAGAAGGTTATTGACGGAAGGACATGCATTATGATAGATGATGTGTCATTTGGATTGGGTTTCCTCTGCTCTTTGATGTGCGACCTGGAATAACAATCTCCAGACTTGCTGAGATAATCTGACAGAATTCTGGAAAGTTTCTGTGATTAGAACAAAAGTCACATTGAAGGTTTATAGAACTATTGTAGAGAAAGTGAAAGCTGGATCTTGGACCTAGACCTGGTGTGTTTTGGACCCGCTATGCATTGAAGTGTATGTGTGTGTGTGTGTGTGTGTGTGTGCATGTGTGGATATGGGAAAAAGCTCTGAACTGTGGTGTGTGGTGAAGAGTTGGAGGAGGGGGACTTGACGTCCCTCTACCCAGCTGGGAAGCACATGCACTGGAGACTAGAGATGTGGTGAGCATTCCATGGGCTGTGTGTGGAGAATGGAACGTTCCCAAAGAGCCATTGGAAAGATCCATTGTGGTCTTGGTCACGGAAATAGTACAGCCCCATACTCTTGGAGCTCTCCCCAGAAACACTGAACAGTTTATACATCATCCTCTTTACTTTTCTAACCTTCTTTGCTCTTTTAGTTAAAGGTGCTTTGAGTAATTTTTATGTTGCACTGGCCGACATGGCAGTCATCTTGGACGTATACTGACACCTAGTGGTGTGGAGGCAGCATCACGTAAACGCAACAGTTTTTGGTTACTCATGCCATTGTATCCACCTTATTTTGCAATGCGGAAGAAAGTGCAGTTAGCAGTAAAACTATTTGCACTACAAACCAGTGTGTTTAGAATTATGACAATACAATAAAACGTGTCTGATAATAGGGGGGTTAGAACGATAATTTATTGGCCGATCATATGATCAACATAGCTGCACCCACTTGTAGAATAAAATAACTTTTTAGGCTACTGATATGACTGAAATATTTATATCATGTGAATGAACGTTATTTTAAACATAATTTTATTACAAAAATGATATTCATTTAATTAGGGCTAACAAAAAATAAATAAATAAGAGGAATTAGTAGCTGAGTTCCCTGAGATTTGCATCATGCCAAACATTCATTTAAATTATGAGTGCTTGCAAAAGTGATAATGATTGCTAACAACTTTGCTAGCGATAACTACGGTGTCTTGACTGAGAGAAAAAAAAGTGATAAACCCTTATGTAACAAGCGCCCTAAAACCTAATTTAAAATCAAGAATATTGGAAACATCATGGTTTCGCCATATTTCTAAGTCGTCCTTACCTTTAGTTGTAGCTTTGCCTAAAATATTCCTAATGTTCTTCCAGTTATAAATCTCTGTGATCTTATCTAGTTCCAGATAACAGATGATGGCACTGGCCGGTCGCATATTAAATGTGTGTGTTAATTGTGAGTGGTCCAGACTCTCTCACTACCCCCTCCAGTGGGAGCGTGAATTCCCAACCGGACATGTTAATGTATCAATCTGCTCTGTTGAAAGAGACCAAAGCGGCCCACCGTCCCAGCTGTAGTGTTTCCACAATACTGGCCTGTTTAAACCCTGATAATCAACCATGCTCTTTTATGTCCGATGGACATTTCATATTTTTTTTTTTACAAATCGTTAAAAATGGATGAATCTCTCAACATGACTTCCCTCTAAGAAATCTTCATAAAACCCTTTCATCAGAGAGACGCAGGAGGGGGCTTGAGGGTTTCAGCAGCACCTCACATCAAATATTGATTATCTGTTCTCTTTTTGTTTTTATATTTTCCCTCCCATTAGGGGGTTGTGCTACTGTTAGTCACAGAAACCTTGGGAGTTTGGAAAGCTAATCATAGGTTAAGTCATAAGGTAGTCTTAATGACAACTGTTTAACACCAATACCAGTATCTACAGAATGTAAAACCTATATGCAATATAAAAATGTAAAGGTAAAATGTGATTAAGAACACAAAGGTGAATTTTTGTTGACATGATCATTGACCATTATTCTCAAAATACCCAAATATGATGCTAATAGGCCTAGCTATTATTTAGGTCTAAGTTATAGGTCTATACATGTATGATGATATTTACGAGGTACTTAAAAGAATGCCATGGTACTTTAATGATATATGTCCAGAAAACATATTATTACCATGGTGCCATGTCCAAAAAAACATGCTTTTAATAAATTATTTTTAATTTTTTAATTTTTTACATACATACCCAACCTGGAATCGTCATGCTCGTTCATGCATAGCATTTAAATCTCTCATCCATGTAATCCATTTAATAATTATACTTACCGCCAATCCGATTTTCCTTGTGAATACTTTGGATTTGAACTTTTCCAGACTAAAATTTTGCCCATTGATGATGATGGACAGGAACAGGATTTGTCATGCATGGCCGCCTTAGCATATTCCCCAGTTCTGCTTTTGGCTGAACTTGAAATACTTTTTTTCTGCTAGATGTGCTGAGTAGACAATGTAGCCCAAGGTGCACTGGGGCCATCGGCTCAGCAGTGGACACAAAACACACCCAAACCCACACTCGACATCAGAGACAGACATGAAGTTGCACCAGACATGATTTTTTTGAGTTTGTGGGTTTGTTGCATTGCACACTGTTGCATGACACTTTACTCTGTCATATGCTTCAGTTAGGGCTTTTAGTCATGCTGAGTGGGTTTGGTGAAATGCTGCAATTATTATTATTTTATACTAGAGTGAATATAATATAGAACAATGCTTCTGTAACTGGTCCTACTCGACCCGCTCCGAGCGAGACTCTAACTGGGGTTGCTGCGGTGAACACGCTAACAAGGACTCTAAAGACCACACCCTCTAGCGTCAGTCGGCAGCGCACCTCTTGTGGCCAAGGGAGTGAGGTTTACACGCACAGCTCTTACTGGCCTATGTTACACTCACCCCCCTAAGCCTCACTCCCATCCGGGTCACAGCACCAAATGTAACCGGTCCTACTCGGCCCGCTCTGAGAGGGATTCGAACTGGGGTTACTGAAGTGTGGTCGGCGGGCACGCTAACAAGAACGCTAAAGACCGCAGCCTCTAGCGTCAGTCGGTAGTGCACCTCTTGAGGCCAGGGGAGTGAGGTTTACATGCACAGCTCTTACTGGCCTATGTTACACTTCTTTGTATGGTAGTATTTAATTACCCTCCTTGGACACAATTCAGTTTGTTCTCTTAGAGGTTTAGTTCACCAAAAATGAAAATTGTCATCACTTACTTATCCTCAGGTTATTACAAACCCATAAGAGTTTGGTTAATTTTTGACATGAGAGTGAGTAAATGGTGACACAATTTTCATTTTGGATGAACTAACCCTTTAAGGTTGATTATAACGTAATAATTCATTATATACAAGCTGTATACAATGCTTATTTCCCCTTTGTCTTTTTCTCTATCCTTGGATTCACTTTAATTTGACACCAATCCCCTTTAGAACCACCCACCAACAGTAACCCTCAGACAAAGGCTGTCTCAGGTGTAATCCATTACTTATGGCCATGGCCACATTATTTATTGATTAGATATTTTTCACATGAAGACATCTAACAGCTGTTATTGATTTTATGCCGGAGGATATCACTGCATTATTGAAAAATTGCCAACTCTGATCATTTAACGCTCGTGGGCGTATTTATCTGGCAATCTGTGCGATAAAAGATTAATTATGTTTTGTTCATTATTTCTAAACTACTTCACATTTGCAATGACTCACAGGCTTGTGCGTTGCAGTGGTCATGTTGTTTGGTTACGTTGGTTGTAAATCACCCGCTGGGAAACGCTGGTCACTTTATTGTTGATATCCACAGGAGACTGTGGTTCGTTAAATCATTTCAGTTTGTTAAAGTCATTTTATAGATGTTTACGTTGTTAGAAGGTAGCCTGCTGTCTTCCTTTTGTCCACAAACCTATCCTTGCGCATACACCAGCACGTTAAACACATTCAAACGCACACATGCAGATAAATCCACTGGCAAAAACACATACATACTCCAAACACAGCATAAGTAAAGGAAGCCGTCACTCTTTCCTGTGTACCACAGAAAAAGCTTTTTACTGAATGGGGACATCAATAATTTAGCTGAATATCATTCTGTGTAAAACTCCTTTATACATTTATGCATGCATTTATGTAATGGTGCCAGCTGAGCTTTTTTCCCTTATCTTTGTGTCTAGTTTCTGTCTCTCTTTTCCAAATAAGCAGGGCAGTTTCTGTGTAGTCATTTTGTTGGCCTTTGTAATCATTAACTACGTAAGTTTTGTCGACCCTAACAGCCCCGCGCTTCCTCTGATGCTGACAGGTGGCCTGGTATCTCGTATCAGTATGATGTCATCAGCTGTTAGGGAAAGTACGGACAAATATTCTGTTTGTTCTTTCTTTTTCCTCAGCCCAACCGAAACCATGACAGTGTCCTTGTTTGCGTTGCAAGAGGGACAGAGAACGTTAGTGAGCACGACCTTGTCTCCAAGTCTTGTATCTTTCTGTTTACACTTTGTAGTTATTGTTGACCTCTTTTGAGCCTGTAGGGAGACTAAACTAAATTTGATATATATTATTTACACTACCAGTCAAAAAGTTGGTATCATTAAGATGTTTTTAAAAGATGTATCTTATGCTCATCAAGGCTGCATTTATTTGATCAAAAATATGGTGAGAGCAGTAATATTGTGAAATATTATTAGAATTTAAAAGAATTTTCACCATCATTACTCCAGTCTTCAGTGTCACATGATCTGTCAGAAATCATTTTGATATGCTGATTGCTCAAGAAACATTTCTTATTATTGTCAATATTAAAAACAGTTGTGCTGCTTACTATTTTTGTGGACACCTCCATTCAGAAGTTTGGGATAAGTAAGATAAAAATAAATAAATAAATAAATAAATAATAAAAAAAAAATATATATATGTGAATAAAAATATTTATTATATATATAATTATTTATATATAATTTATTATATAATGTGTATATATATATATATATATAATAAATAAATATTTTTATTCAGCAGGGACACGTTAAATGAATTAAAAGTAAAAAGATTTCTGTTTCAAATAATTGTTTTTTTGAATCCTAAAAAAAATGTATCATGGTTCCCACAAAAATATTAAGCAACAAAATATTTTTTTCAACAATGTTAATAATAAGAAATGTTTCTTGAGCATCAAATCAGCATATTAGAATGATTTCTGAATGATCATGTGACACTGAAGACTGGAGTAATGATGCTGAAAATTTGCCATCAGAGAAATAAATTATATTTTAAACATTTATTAAAATAGAAGTTATTGTAATTGTAATAATATAAATATAATATAGTATAATATGATTTTTTTTTTTTAATAATATATAACTCATATCTTTTATTGTTGTGGTGGGCACAACATTAATTTTTTTTGGCAAGAAAATGCTTTTTCAAAGTGTAATCTCTATACAATATTTTAATAATCCAACAATCCTGACTGGGAATCTTTTGGAAATTAATTTGTCATAAATTAACCATCATAGCCATCGACACGATCCTAGTATAGAAAGAAATTCTTTGCATTTGGTTGGTTTGCATAATGTAACAAACATTTAAAGTTTGTGCTGCATCCGCTGACCTTTATAAAGAGTGCAATATGCCTGCCAAATAACAGATTCAAAGTCTGTATGCGTGTGTATTACATCATCTATCCTTGCTGTTGGATTGTGGATATACAAATGTAGTGGAAGAGCTGGCAAGCCGAGCTGCGAAAGATGAATCAGTGTGTAAAAAAGAGTGATGGAGAAGAAAGAGAGCAGAACACAGGTATGCTGATACATCCCCTTGACATTTTCACAACGCCTTCAAACCACTCTCAGGGGGAAGCAGCGTGGGCCTGTACTCTCCTTCCTACATCACATTGGACTTGTGCCATGTGGGGTTGGATCCATAGTCAAATATGGATTAAAAGCAACATATGGTTGTATAATCAGTGCCTTCTTTAGATGAGGGCAGTGTCCTTTTAAGCAAGTCATTCGACTTGGCGGCCATCTTGATAATGCCCTCAGCCAGTTATTTTCAAGTTATGCAAGTGCAGCTCCTATCTGCTTCAGTGAGGTAAGGCCAAAATCTCAAAAAGCTGTTTGCTAAGCCTACGCTTAGAAAGAAACATATGGCACATCACCAATAAAATTTGACCAAAATGTTATATTCTTTAGCTCAAATTAGGCTACAGTTTGTGATTACATAAATTAACATTTTTAAGATGGTTGATTAATGTTTAATTTATTTATTTTTACTGGTTTAGACAGAATAGTATAGAATTGTAATATCTGCATTTTATTGGTTATTGGCCATAACATGAAAATAATTGGCTTATCGTATTGGATAGCATTTTAATATTGTGCATGACTAGTTGAAACTTCCTTTTCCGAGTGTTGCAATATTTCCCATCCATTTTTTAACAAATGGCATATTTCCTCTTTAAACTGCTTGTGTTGAAGGGCCTGGAGCTGGTGCTGTTGGGATCAGTACCCTTGAAGTATTAGTTCACTTCAAAATGAAAATTTCCTGATATTTTACTCATCCCCATCTCATCCAAAGTGTTCGTGTCTTTCTTTCTTCAGTCAAAAAGAAATTACGTTTTTTGAGGAAAACATTACAGGATTTTTCTCCATATAATGGACTTTGATGGCAACCAACGGGTTGAAGGTCCAAATCAATGCTGTTTCAAAGGGCTTCGAAGGGCTTCAGAGGGCTCTGCACGATCCCAGCCGAGGAATAGGGTCTTATCTAGCGAAAAGTAAAAATAAAAATATATATACTTTTTAACCTAAATTACTCATCTTGCGCTGCTCTGCGATGCATGTCAGAAAGGTCACACTAGACGTAGGTGGAAGTACCGCCCCAAACGAACGTGCAAAGACTAATACAAATGCTCTTTACCAAAAACAACTCCATCTCCAACTTCAAAATCGTCCGACATCGTTGTTTTACCTTTTTTTTTTTTGCTAAAGGATGTTTGTATTAGTCTTCGCACGTGCACTTTGTAAACACGGGGGTGGTACTTCTGCCTATATCTAGCGTGACCTTTCCGACGTGATTATGTAATCTGTGGCACGCCGCAGAGCAGCGAAAGATGAGCAATTTAGGTTAAAACGTATATAAATTTTAATTTTTTTTTGAAAATGACTGAGGGATAAGACCCTATTCCTCGTCTGGGATTGTGCAGAGCTCTTTGAAGCCATTCGAAGCCCTTTGAAACTGCATTGATTTGGGCCTTCAACCCGTTGGTTGCCATAGAAGTGCATTATGTGGAGAAAAATCCTGGAATGTTTTTGGAAAATTTCTTTTCGACTGAAAAAAAAGAAGACATGAACATCTTGGATGAGATGGGGGTGAGTAAATTATCAGGAAATTTTCATTTTGAAGTGAACTAATCCTTTAAGGCCCCGATATACTTCAAGCGAGATCAAGGAACGAACTGGTTTGGCGTCATTTCAAACAAAATCAGGGCAAAACGAAGTTCGCATGGATCGTTTCGGGAGTTCAAAACAGATTGCCAAAGCAAACTTTCCAGAAAAGCTCCGTCTGGTAAACACTTTCGAACTACCATTGGTCCACTGCAAAGTTATTTCGAACTTCTTTTTTCCCCCTAAACGAAGAACAAAAAAAGAACTTCGCTGTGAGTACACCTTTAGGGTGTGTTGATGATGCGTACCAAACTGCTTGACAAAGAGAATATGCAGAATCACTTCCTGCATAGTGTATTGGTACAGGTAAATACACAGCCTCAGTCAAGCAGATGGTAGATGGTCTATCAGGAAAATAGATATTTAGGGGAAACATTTTGTGTTTTAATGGAGAAAGGGGCGAGAGCAGAGCGCGAGTGAAAGCCGAAATGCTGACCATATGTTGCAGCAAGTTTCTGCTGAAGGTAAATATTAGCTAAGGTTGACACAGTAGATGAAGGAAGCTGGTAAAACAGGAATCAAAAAGCCGTGTATATAAAGGCAGTGCTCAACATTTCAGCATGTCTGCAGAAACATGCGCACACACTCAAAAACAAACACGCTAGAGCGGATCGTACGTGCACAGCCGGCTGTAGGATTCATTACATTCTCCTCATTGACTTTAGAGTTACTCTTGAACTCCACCATCACAGTGTCTTCTCTGTTTTTAGCTGCTAACTTGATACAGCGTTGTAATGCGCCCACAGCGTGAGCGGGATGTGCTGGCAGGCACCGTATCATCACTCTCTAGCACATAAACATATTAGTCTCCTTACCGAAGCTGAGCTCTTCTTTTTTCCCCACTGAAGGACCTAGATTGCTATTAGATTACCCACACACAATGGGGCGTATTTTGTAGACTCTCTAAACAAGCCTTTCTGCGGTTTTCTTAATGAGATGGGCTGAATGCCATCGTTTTTTTTTTTCAGAGGCCTGAAGCCGGTCCAGTGTTGTGCCTCGTGCCCGGGGAGAGATGCGGATCCGGTCAGGCTGCCGACCTGGAGAATGGTAGCTCTGTTTAGAGTGTGCCTCCGCACTGGTGCTGCATCTTACAGGAGGCGTCCTAGTTGCAGTCCTAGTTGCACCCCCACCCCAGCCGCATGGTCCACGTGTGCAATTGAATAAGGCAGATTCTGTGATTCCATCATGAGACGTAGAGCTGGAAACAGCAGTATTTAGTGTTTGTACAATAAAACAGTGGTTCTTAACCTATTTGACTTAAAGTTCTCCTGTTGTCCAACACAATATTCGGCAAGCTACTAATTACTGCTTTTGCTGATATTTGCTCATCACTGGCACCTGTAGGTTCAAAGAATATTTAATCTGAGGTGTGTACGCAGCCTATGGTGGTTTGCGCCACAGCTAATTTGCAAACAAGACTTTGTTTTCTCAGGACATATTAGGCTAGGATATTTAGAGTGTACTACATGTATTTTATGTATCTCATTATTGTGGAGGTCTCTGGTCAGTGTTTAGGCTAGCAAAACAAAGTCTGCCTCGGAGTGGACCCTTCGGTAGGAAAACCACATTCATCCTTGACTTCCACCTACATGCTCAAAGTCTTGCCAGATTCTGTACTTAAAGTGTCAGTGTTGAGGGACTAGTTGCACACTATGTTGGACTTGTTTAATGCCCTTTTGTCTGAGGCATGATTGGTGGATGAAACGTAAGTCGCCGCAACGTGATTAACTGAGATTGTTTAACCTACCTTGAGCAATGTGGAAGGCTTTAGCCTCTTCTGACTTCATACGTATCGAGGTTATTTCTATGCGATTACTCCCCTCCACATTATGAGTTTCTGCATGTAGTCCAGCTAAAAGACCTGGAAATGGAACTAGAGTCAATGTTGTCTGTAACACCACCCTTGGGTGTGTTTGTCAGGTCTACTGGATGATACTTTAAGACCTCAGGATTTGCTCTGCGGTGTGTTAATTCACTTTCATCATTACTCAGATGTCTGCAAGTGATCATCTTAACTTTTTTTTGTGTGTGTGCTTTCGAGGGCACCATTGTGCCAACTCCAACTTTCTCTTGCTGTCTGTTTGCCCTTGCTTCCGTTTCATGGCAACTTAACTTCTTGTATTGTTTACAGAAGTGCTTATATTCTCAGGTTTTCTCTCTGATTGCCCTCCATTGTTAAACTCCACTGTGCAGGCTATAATTACTCTCTATCTCCTACTTTCTTTGGAAGACCCCTTCAGCCTTGAGGTGGAGGAAGAGGAGGTTAAAATGGGTTCAGGGGGCCCAAAGGCTTTCAGATTCTCAATATGAGGATTTGGGTTCTGGAGCCGTAAAATTACCCCTCTCACAACTCCCCCAAAAGCGAAGGCTGATCTTTGTGGTGGTCTAAGTGTATGACTCAGAGAAGGGAATTAGCAAGATATAGTCTCCCTGCTTCCTCTACTATTCCTCTATAGCAATGTCTCTTTGTAGCTAAAGTGAACTAGGCCTATATTTCAGACTCTCTCCCCCTAGATCTGCCTGGGATGGTTTTTGTTGGCAAAGCTGTAAGTCATACTGGTACTTCACAAGGCATTTCCTTTTTTTCGACCCTGTCACGGTAGCAAATGCAGGAGGAAACAGGGTCAAACCAAGGGGTGCAAGGACACAGGTGTTCCCCAAGGTAGCTGTGCAGAGGTTGCCAGCCGTCTTTCTGTCAAGTTCGATTAGTCAATCAATCTGTCGTTTCACAGTGCCTGCTGATGGGTCTATACACTCTGGTCAAAAATATCTCATCCGTACAGGCCTGAGTAAATGAGAAATGAAGGGTTTGGTGTGCATCGGTTAAAAACCTGACACATCACCAGCTGGTCCCCTTCTTTATTAAAGCTAGCATCACAATGATGCGCATACTTAGGGTTAGGGGTGTCTTATGACTTGCCTGAGGTCATGGCAAAAATAAATAAATAATACTTTCATGTTCTTGCTAAACACAAACCTGAAACTCTGCCAGTCTAACACTAAAGACGAAACTACTTCAGCAATAAGAGTTTTTTTTTTCTTCTCCTATTTAAGGTCAGTACTATGCATTCTCTAAAATCATATCTTTCTTTGAAGTTTGTGCTGTGGCGACCGTCTTTTCTTTTCCTGTTTTCAACTTGCAAACACACACACACACACACACACACACACACACACACACACACACACACACACACTCACACTCACACTCACTCACTCACTCACTCTCTCTCTTTCTTTCTAAATCTGTGGCTAGTTTCAACCCCGCTGGTCATGAGATCAATTTTAGTTTTATACTATCAGTGTCTTCTCAAGTTTAACTTTTCCCAGATTGGCTTTCAAATACCTTTAAGTCTTGAACTTAGCATTTAAACACTTGCCCATACTTGTTAAACACTCATGACTGATGTTACCCACAAGCCTGTGCTAAAACCAGTTTTTCAGCTTTTCTTTACATGGCTTATGAATACCCTTATCTGTAGGAAGCTGATCCCTGATCAGTAATTTACCTATTTAAACTATTTTCAAATTTGCCTGTTAAAGTCTAATTTTCAACAGGTATAATTTGAAAATTTTCTGTAAAAATATTTAGACTCATATGGGCAATTCCATGAAACTGGTTCCTTTTACAGTTTGAAAACATGATTTTTAAAAATGCATTTTATATGATTTGAAAAAAGTGTAAATAAATCTCAATCTAAATGAATTCTTTTTTAAATACTACTTTCAATGTAGGAATATTCAGAAAGGTCACAGGGTTGACAATATCTCATTTTAATTTGATATTACAAGTGCTCAAGGTCATGAGACTACTCTTAAAAAGATAATTTAATACTGATATTTCTACAAACATGCACTTTTTAATTATCAGTTGTTTACTATACAAACTCATGGTAACAGGGTTGACATTTTAAGTTGACAAACAACAAAACATAAGGTGAAATACTAAAGGCTATACATTATCTTTGAAAGTTAACTTGAAAGGCGATGATGTCAACATTATAGCATTTTTTTATATATATTTCTATTAGGGATACAAATAACTTTTTTTCCCCTCCAGTATTTACTACTTTTATGAGTGGCGTGATTAAGCACAGTAGTTCAGAGTTACTTCCTCTTTGCTAAGGTCTCTCTGTAGGAGGTAATTACCTCTTTTGCCAGTCATAAATAAGAGAGAGAGAGGGAGAAGGGAAAGAGGGAGGTGAAGGTATGTGGTTTAGTATATGTTTGTGCAGGAAGTGAGGCCAACAGGACAGCAAGGCACCTGACGGCGAGGAGAAATATATCTAATATATCTCTTGGTCTTTTATGACAGGTTTGTTAAAGACAACAGAAGTCATGGACCCTCCAGAGACACATTTGCCTCAGAGTTATTCATGGGTCAGGAAAGCTTCTGTTATGAATGGCCTCTGTAGAGCTAAACAGGAACTGAAAGTGTCCATGGATGCATGGCCCTTCTGAGGAAGCATAACAGGCTGGAAATGTAAGAAGAGCCGGTTATCTGGTCAGGTGTTAAGGAAGTGAAGACAAAGAAAATATGAATGAGATGCAAGGGTGAGGTAAAGGGGGTAGTTAAACAAAAGTATGAGTAATAGCACGTGCAAGAAAGCGAGACGTAGAGAAAAGGAAGGGCGAGAAGGAGGGGTTTGAGTGTTGACACATCATTCTCAGCTGGAGGGGGTAAACGAAGGTCACCAGGGAGACAAAAGACCAGGGGCTTGCCAAAACAAGACGTATTTGACTGTGGGGCACACTGTATTTTGGGTTCTGTCTATAGAGACAAAACCACTATTGTTTTAACTGGGGGCAATGGAGGCATCCTCTGCGTGACAGATACCTTCAAAACTCCTGAAAGCCATTGCAGGAAAAAATAGAAAACCCATTCGTTTACTACTAATTGCCTGCCTGTTTTTTTGTAGCTTAATTCAAGTGCCATCATTGTGGGCACACTCAGACTGGATCCCACATTGTTTCCATTAATAGGTGCTTGAGGCTGTCACCGAGATGTTTACCAATGAGAAATAATTAGGATGGAGTGGTGTGGGAGGGTTGGCAGTCAGGATCAGTGTCGGGGAGGGGGATCTACCATCATTATACATTCAGGGAAAGTCTACATCCGGAGCTCTTGAAGACCTAATGCTGCCTGTAAACACCGCTGCTATGTTTGTAATTAGTTTGGTTTGTCGACGAAGGCAGCGTTTGAAGTAATCTTGTTGAATTGGCTATTTGGACGCACTCGATTGTAGCGTGAAAGCCAGACTTGAGTCAATGAGTTGCTGTAACTTCAGCTAGGGTTGTCAATTTTCAAGATGCATAGTCGATTGTTGTAAAAATAAATATATCAATTAATCATGAATACCAAAAACACATATGGAAGACCAGATACCATGTGCTTGTAGTCCATGTTTTATCTATAATAAAATAAAATAAAATAACAGTGCAAGAGTGCAAAGAGTGCAACGTTTTGACAACTCAGGTCTTCATCAGGCATAAAATCCAAATTTGTCTGAGCCTAAGTTTAAGTTCAGTGTGTGAACATCCATTCTTTTTTTCCGTTTATTGGTGTTTGTGTGTGTGTGTGTGTGTTTTATCCTCTACCTGAGGCTGGGTTTTGGATGTGCACACCTATTTTGTATTTTATTAATTTAATTTACCATCAATTTATTAGCACTAGCTAATAATGTTTATAGAGAAAAATATGACTCTTTCCCCAATAAAACTTAATAACTTACTTAATCGTAAAATATTTCCTACATTAATTTTGACTTTGAACTTAAATTATACCACATAGTGAGTATAGCATTAATCAGTCATCGTTCTCAGCACTGTTTGGTTGACTCATTGTAATGTCCCTCTTCCTGTCTTTCTGCAGCGGGGAACGGGCAGTCGGTGCAGACAGACCCCAGCAAGTCTGGATTTGTGGGTGATACAGTCGAGCTGCGATGTCTCTTCATCAACGGTAAGCCACCAGTGAAGATCTCCCAGGTCACCTGGCAAAAGCTGATAAATGGCACCAAACAAAACGTCGCCACCGCCAACCCAGCCTTGGGAGTATCTGTGCTGCCCCCTTTCAAAGACCGTGTGAGCTTCAAGCACCCTGCTGTGCGCCAGAGGACCCCTTCTTCTCTTGAGGATACCACCATTGTGTTCACCAGCCTGCGGCTCTCTGATGAAGCGGCTTACATCTGCGAGTACACCACATTCCCAGCAGGCAACAGGGAGAATATGGTCAACCTCACCGTCTTTGGTAAGACCACCACACTGGCAGTTGAGACCATACATGTATATAGTGCTGTTCTCCTGTGAAAAGAGCTCATTCACAAACAGAGGATCAATGGGCCTCATTCTTGAAACATGAGCTGAACAAATTTCTGTCATTCATAAACTCATTCTGTAAATTGTCACATTCATGTGACAATGTGCCTCATTCACAAATAACAAGCAGATCTTTTTTTGTGTGTAATTTGTTCAAAAACATTTATATCCAATGCTAATATTTGTGTAAGAATAGTTATACGTACAATTAACAATTATGTAAAAAAAAATAAAAATTCAAGAATGATTTACACAGAATTTGCACTAGAATGGTGTTACAAATTTACACAAAAAATCTAATTGAATGTGACTGAAATTTGTTTGGAATTTCCTTAAGAATGTTTTGCGAACAGTTTTCAACGCAGAGTAAATTGTACATAAATGGTTTTTATATAAAATTCTGCAATTTATATGCAAATAATGGTACATACAATTTAAGTTTAATTGATTTTATGAATGGTTCCAAAACATGAGCTAATTCACATTAAATGTGACAGTTATAATACACTATAATTGTTTTGTTAACAATTTATACGAAATTTCAAATTTAATGGGAAAAAATTGTTGTTTGTCAACACTGTTGGTATTGAATGCTACAAATTGTATAAGATTAGACGTACATACAATTTACATAGAAATCCACACTGAATTATGCAGTTTATGTAAGTATTTTTGTCTTTTTTTACTTTGGTTTTTTTTTGTCGCATCAAAAACGACCGTTTAGAAAAGAATATTACAAACTGTTTACAAAAATTCATTCTGCTCATGTTTCATGAATGAGTTTCATGTAAGAACTTATATTTTATTCACTAAGAATTCATTCATTACACTGAACAAAATTATAAACGCAACACTTTTGTTTTTGCCCCCATTTTTCATGAGCTGAACTCAAAGATCTACACAAAAGGCCTATTTCTCTCAAATATTGTTCCCATATCTGTCTAAATCTGTGTTAGTGAGCACTTCTCCTTTGCCGAAATAATCCATCCACCTCACAGGTGTGGCATATCAAGATGCTGATTAGACAGCATGATTATTGCACAGATGTGCCTTAGGCTGGCCACAATAAAAGGCCACTCTAAAATGTGCAGTTTTACTGTATTGGGAGGGGTCCAGAAAAAAGTCAGTATCTGGTGTGACCACCATTTGCCTCACACAGTGCAACACATCTCCTTCGCATTGAGTTGATCAGGTTGTTGATTGTGGCCTGTGGAATGTTGGTCCACTCCTCTTCAATGGCTGTGCGAAGTTGCTGGATATTGGCAGGAACTGGAACACACTGTTGTATACGCCGATCCAGAGCATCCCAAACATGCTCAATGGGTGACATGTCCGGTGAGTATGCTGGCCATACAAGAAATCGGATGTTTTCAGCTTCCAGGAATTGTGTACAGATCCTTGCAACATGGGGCCGTGTATTATCATGCTGCAACTATCGGTTTGCATAACCAAAGAATTTCTGCACAAACTGTCAGAAACCGTCTCCGGGAAGCTCATCTGCATGCTCGTCCTCATTGTGGTCTCGACCTGACTGCAGTTCGTCATCGTAACCGACTTGAGTGGGCAAATGCTCACATTCGATCAAAAGAAAAGAAATAGGCCTTTTGTGTACATAGAAAAAGTCTTAGATCTTTGAGTTCAGCTCATGAAAAATGGGGGCAAAAACAAAAGTGTTGCGTTTATAATTTTGTTCAGTGTAGATGAAAAATGTCAATAGTTAATCAATAGTTAATAAGTAAGCACAAGGTTACTCGGTTTTGCACTGAGCAGCAAGTTCTTTTACACACATATAATACCGTGGATGGAATGGCAAGAAATAGGTGTCATTTTCTTGAATATTCTCAGCATTCTCAGCCCTGACAAGGTGTCGTCATTGTTAGCAGGTAGTAAGGTGTAAATGGATTTTGTTTCAGCAATATTTTATTCATAACCCTGTTAAGCCCTTAAGAAAAATCATCTTTGTCCTTGACTGCTTCAGGTCTTGTGTGTAATGTGCTTGACTCAAACCTTTCATACACTTTACATGTATTGATCAGTGTTCACCACAACAGAAAGAGCTGCGTTAGTCATCCTGCAGATATAATGTATTCATACATGTTTTTGAGAATAGCTGCACACACAGGCAAAGACAGTATAGTAAAAAACTTGTCATTTTTTCTTTTTCCTTGAAACACAAAATCAGAATGTCCGAGCTGAAAGACAAAAAGCACCATAAAAGCAGTTCATACGACTCCAAATCTTCTGAAGCCATACAGAAGAACAGGGTTTCCCAAACTAGGGTTTGCAAACCCCTGAGGTTTGTGAGTTGATGGAAAGCTAATGGCCCGGTTTCACAGACAGTGCTTAGATTAAGCCAGGATTAGGCCTTAGTTCAATTAGGGCATTTAAAGGGTACATAACACATGCAGTTTCTGCCAATCTCATGTTAATCTTGAGTACCTATTGTGTAGTATTGCATCCTTCATATCTCAGAAGAGTCTTTAGTTTTATCATATTTATAAAAGACAGATACGCTGTACCGATTCTTTCCGAAAACAGCCGAGCTCGTGCAGGCGTGCAGTGGGCGGAGCTAAAGAGACACGAGCACACACACACACACAATACATCATGGCATTATCCCTGGATGACTTTCGATTCACTATACGTTCGTGTTGTTTACATTATGTGCACTTACGCGCCGATTGCCAACAAAACACAGACATTTGATGCAGTTTCACTCACCGCCTGAGGTTTCGACTCATGACCAGGAACAAACAAACACACTTGCAGAACTCCGTTGCTGCTCCGGAAAAACAAACTGCATACTGTTTCCTTAACGCTGGGTTATTTGGGAAGCTGAACAAGGTTATCTTTCCCTCACAACCAGAAACACACTTCTTTAGTGACATTGTTGATTTCGTGGTCTAAAAACAAAAAAACAGCGCTGCCGACAGCTTCCGAAACCCGAACGAAGCTCGTTGATGGCCGTGCTCTTGCTCTCGCTCTGGTTGACATGCGCACACGCTTATTTATCCGGGAGAAGTGCCCATACAAGCAATTCCGCCCTTTATGACGTCATACAGGGCCATACTCGAAAAAAAAACTTTCCGAAACTTATTCAAATCCTGAAGGAGTGTATTTGGCACAGAAATACTCCATCATCCGTCCAACTTTTGACCAAATTTTGACCATGTTTAGCATGAGAATCCAAATCTTTAACAGTGTAAATAAGTCAGAATGCATGAAATAGCATTACCCAACCCATCCCCCACCCCGCCCGCTCATAGGCACCTTGCCTGTGAAATATAAATCATTGTCTGGGGGTATTTAAATCATAAAAAATATTGTATTTATTTACCTGCATCAGAGAATCATAAACATGCAAATCTGTTGTTAAATGATTAAAATGTTAACTTTGTGAATCCCTGCAATAGATCATATCGATCCGTACATCATATGACTTCAGAGGACTTGGAATATAGTGCACAACGGGGTGCCTTATGGTGCCTTTTTAAGCTTGGCTGTTTAAATCCCGACCCACTTTCATTGTATGAAAAACAGATTCTCTGACATTCTGCCTAACATGAAAAATAATATGTGACTGGTGCGAAATGAGGGTGCATAAATCATAAAAATCGTATTGTTAGGTGAACTTTTCCTTTAATAAATAAATGTCCTAACAGACATCAATTGAAGCTTTCCTTTCAGTGATTCATCTCCTAGGAAATTGCACAGGTTAGAAAAAACAACATGATGTGTGTGTGTGTTGGAGTGCAAGAGAGGAGTATCTCGTTAGAGAGGTGGGTTATGCTCCCACTGATTGCAGATCTAATTAGAAATGAAGTGTTGATATGTTTTCCATTAAGCCAGCAAAGGGAGCCGCTTGGCTCAAGTACAGGGTGTTTTTTTATTTATTTATTTATTTATTTATTTATTTTTCACTGGTGTGGCTTGTTAACTCCCAAGCCAATTTTGTCTATCACGTTCACATGCGTCCTCAGAGAATGCTGGCATTGCAGTAAGAGCGAGCAACCTGAATGGAGATAACCAACTCAGTGCTTTCAAAGAGCCTCTTCATGTCATATCAGCTCTCGCCACAAACCTCAGACCCTCTATCAGCACTCTTTGACACGCAATCACATAAACACACATCTTCCCTTTTGATGCGGGCCTTGTTAATTGCTAATTGGCAGCTCATAAAGGATCGAGATTGGATGACTTTGAGCACTGTGAGAAATGAGTGGTTTCTACATCTGTTTGAGTGCTTGACTGATGCTTTTGCTTTGAACATGGGGTATGGGAAAAAAGAAATTAGTAAACGACTTTTCAGAACAGCAAGATTAGTGTTAGAGGAAGTGGATTTTTTTTTTTTTTCAACTCTCAACCTTTGTTGCTCCTTTTCACACAGTGTTCCTTTCCCTGTTTTATTTACTGTTTACTTCTTTTATCCAGCACGGCCAGTGACCAAGATGACCTTGACTTCACCCACCATCGTGGCAAGGACTCCGAAACACAAGATGCCGGTGGCCACCTGCATGTCGGCTAACGGGAAGCCTCCCAGCGTCATCAAATGGGACACCACTCTGCAGGGAGAGGCCACGTTTCAGGAAACGCGCAATCCGAATGGCACCGTGACCGTGCGCAGCAACTACATCGTGTTGCCCAGCCGTGAGACACACCGACAAAAGTTGACCTGCATCGTCACCTACCGTTTAGAGCGCTTTACAGACAGTGTCATACTCAACGTGCAGTGTAAGAACAATGTTTTTCTTCATATCTTTCAAACTCCAGCAGAAACACAAGAAATTATGTGTCATTGATAGATTCACAGTGATACACACATACTGTAGGACCTGAGACCGGTCAAAAGTTTAGAATAATTGATATTTTTTCATGTTTTTTCATGTCTCTTATGCGCACCAAGGCTGCATTTATTTATTTATAACGTAGTGATATTGTGAAATATCATTACAATTTGAAGATCTGTTTTCTATTTTAATACATTTTAAAATGAATTAAATTATTAATTAAAAAATTAATTAATTATTCCTGTGATTGGCAAAGCTGAATTTTCAGCATCATTACTCCAGTTGTCAGAGTCACATGATCTTACAGAAATCATTCTAATATGCTGATAATATTGTAAAATATTATTAGAATTTGAAGAACTGTTTTCTATTTTAATATATCTTAAAATAAATTGTATTCATGTGATGCAAAGCTGAATTTTTAGCATCATTACTCCAGTGGTCAGTGTCACATGATCCTTCAGAAATCATTCTAATATGCTGATAATATTGTGAAATATTATTAGAATTTAAAGATCTGTTTTCTATTTTAATACATTTTAAAATAAATTGTATCCATGTGATGGCAAAGCTGAATTTTCAGCATCATTACTCCAGTCGTCAGTGTCACATGATCCTTCAGAAATCATTCTAATATGCTGATTTGATTCTTAAAAAATATTTCTTATTGTCAATTTTGAAAAAGTTTTTGCTGCTTGATATTTTTGTGGAAACTGATACACTAAAAGTATTCAAAATTTTGAGGTAAAAAAAAAGATTATTGTAAACTTCTATTCAGCAAGGCTACATTAAGTTGATAAAAAGTGACAGTAAAGACAATAACGTTTATAATATTACAACATATTTTTTTATTTGAAATAAATGCTGTTTTTTTTTAACTCTTGATTAAAGAATTGATTTAAAGAATCCTGAAGAAAAAGTATCACAGTTTCCATTAAGCAGCAAAAAAAAAAAAAAAAAATTTGCATCAATAATAACTGAGCACCAAATCAGCATATTAGAATGATTTCTGAAGGATCATGTGATACTGAAGACTGAAGTAATCACGGAAATAAATTACAATATATTAATAGAAAGTTGCAGAATAAATGCAGCCTTGGTGAGCATAAAAGACTTCTTTCAAAAATAGTTTTGACCGGTAGCGTATATATTATACATCACAAAATGACATATATCTGTGTTATACAATATTTTAATCCAATTAATGACACATTTTCATAAAACCCCACTGGAGTGTCTAAAAAGGCTTGTAAATGTATTTGTGCTTGGTAATAAGATAGCTTAAGTTAGCATTTATGCTGTACTGTTACGCAAGTTCTGCGGAGGAGGTTCAGAGCAGGAAGAGATGTGTCACTGGCCTGTCTCAGCCGCTGTTGTTATCAGCTATTGTTTAGGGCAGTTTAGAACAGTATTCCAGCCCCCATAAAGCCCACTGATAGAGGAAATCCACCCATTCTCCCACGCTATGCTATAGAATATATTGTTCTTGTGGTGTGTCTGTGTGAAAGGCCATGTTTAGAGTGACGGTAAGTTCACAGAGAATCACTCGTCCTGATTCTTGATTTACTTTGAGTGTTTTGTTAATCAAGTTACCCTTTTGTATAACATTTCCAAATTGAATTTGCTCAGCCTTATACATGCTCATAAAAGCAATTAAGAATAAATCTGAAGAGACATAGAAATTACTGACCGGTACCATCAAGTATGCAGTGCATTTTAATATCGTCATTAATAGTAAAAAATTGTGCTGTAATGAATTGAAATTTGGCATTTAGCTGAGGTTCTTATCCAATTAGGCCAATTTCTGGAATAGTTGCCCTGGAGTAGCTTGAGGCTAAGTGGGTAGCTAAAGGGCACAGTGGTGGTTGTAGTCTCAGTAACCCTTCACTTGTTGGCTCTCCTCCCAATCGCTTAAGAAATAAACTCTTGACCTTTCAGCTATGAGCCCAGACCATTAATCAGTATTATGACAAGCACCCATCGTCAAGTCATGTGACCCAGAACAGCCATCTGAGCCTCTGCCTAAAGACGTTTTTTGCTTTTATGCAGATGAGCCGGAGGTAAAAATCGAGGGCTTTGATGGGAACTGGTACCTGAATCGCCAAAACGTGAAGCTCATGTGCAACGCAGACGCCAACCCACCCGTCACTGTCTACCAGTGGAAACTGTGAGTTATTCTCTCCTGACCTACTAATCCACATTACGAACAATCGCTTTGTTGTGTCAGCTTATTAATATAATTGGGATGAATGAGTAATGTGTATTGAGTGAAAAGCATAGTGAGGAATAAAAAAGCAATCTGTTATCAGATTTGAAATAATTATTGCCTTTATATATATATATATACACAGTCAAACCAAAAATTATTCAGACACCAGATATAATGTTTTACTAGTGAGTGGAGGACTCTATAGTTCAGTTATGTAAGTGAAGATAGCAAAATAAAGTAAACCGTGACATATTATACCCACAAATTCTTCATACAGTGGACTACCAGTAAAATTTATAAAAATGTGGGATCAAAATTATTCAGACACTTTGACCTGACCATGTTTTGCTTAAGTGTTTTTTCTTTAATTGCTAATGTGACCTTTGACACCACAGACTGAACAAAATGAAGCATTGCTTGGTAATTGGTTGACCTAAATTGGTATTATCTAATTGTGTACTTAAATTTAACAGCTGACAGCTGATTGGTTGATTGTAATCCATTCCATACCTTTCTATCAAAGTTATCTGACATTATAAAGATGAATTTGTTCTGACAGTTTAACTCTGAGTTCTTGTCATATTTTATTACCATTTTCTAAACTATAGCGAATAAACTGTGATAATGTGAGAAAATGTTGAAGGTGTCTGAATACATTTTGGTTTGACTGTATATATATTTAATCTTTTTTTCAAATACACATTACAGTTTTTACTGTACATTATAGTACAGTCTTCAAAACAAATAAATGACACAAATGGATAAAAGTTAAACAAATACATTATTTTATATTACTTTTAACAGTAAGAAGAGTTGATTTGCATGTTGAACACTTGATTTTCCTTCACTTCTAATCCATCCAAACAAAATTTGAGTTTTTATAGAAATGCATAATTTATATTTGTGTGCAAAACTAATGTCAAGCCTTTAGATCAACATTTTTTTAAGTTCATGATGATCAGCGTGTCCAAATGTTTGACTGGTTGTGTATATCGGCATCATTAAACTAAATAAATGATGACTGATGTTTGAAGAGCTCTCCTCTGAAATGACAGCTTTGATGTGTTATGACTGATAAGAGAATAATTTCCTTCAGTAAACTACTTCTTCATTCATTGGTGGTTAGCACTCAATCAAGATAAGTAAAGCCGTTTACAATGGCTCTATTCAGAACTCACGGAGCCATTGATAACCTTTCAAACAAGATCAAACATGAGAAAGTATAAGCTACGCTTTGTGTACTTCTGTATGTTTACCTTACCAATATACCGGTTTGAAAGGACAGTGAAAGAGATATATTCTTATTTGTCATTATGAGTCTTGTGATAGTGATTGTTGTCGAGTTCCTGGCGCTACGGGTTTGGATGCAAACTATGTTGGCAAAAGATGACATCATTGCTTTGCCTACCAAATGAATATGTTGACTGCACAGTTTCAGGTCTGTTTTGCAAACCTTTCTGCGGACAATGCTGGTGTTTACCCCCTGCCACCCCCACACACACACACAGACACAGACACAGACACAGACACACACACACACACACACACACACACACACACACACACACACACACACACACACACACACACACACACACACACACACACACACCCACCCACCCCCACCCACCTACCTACACACACAAACACACGTATAAGAACATTACAAGAATTTCACAGAGCTTGACTGACAAACAGAAACACTTCTATACACTATACATGTTCTGTATTGCTGACATTGGGTTGAATGATGTGTTTTTTGAGGGATTGGTTGTGGAGTAAGGGTGTGTGGTTGAAGTTTGGAAAACATCCCATGGCCAAAATATTACTCCTCAATAATAATAATAATAATAATAATAATAATAATTTATTATATATATATTATTAAACATTAAACTGTGTTCTATATACACTGCCATTCAAAAGTTTTTGATCGGTATGATTTTTAATGTTTTTAGAGGAAGACTCTTATGCTCACCAACGCTGCATTTATTTTATATATATATATATATATATATAAAAATTAAAAAAAAACGTAATATTGTGAAATATTATTAAAATGTAAAATAGCTGTTTTCTATTTGAATATATTTTAAAATGTAATTTATTTCTGTGATGCAAAGCTGAATTTTCAGCATCACTACTCCAGTCTTCAGTGTCACATGATCCTTCAGAAATCATTCTAATATGATTTTCTCCTTAAGAAACATTTATGATTATTATCAATGTTGAAAACAGTTGTGTAAAACATTTTTTCAGGATTCTTTGATAAATAGAAAGTTCAAAAGAACAGCATTTATTTTAAATATAATCTTTTGTAACATTATAAATGTCTTTACTGTCACAATTTAATGCATCCTTGCTGAAGGAGGTGACCTTGCATGTGACTCTGGAGTAGTGATGCTGAAAATTCAGCTTTGCATCACAGAAATAAATTACATTTGAAAATATATTAAAATAGAAAACAGTTATTTTACATTTTAATAATATTTCACAATATTACTGTTTTTTTGTATTTTATATAAATTGTTTTTAATAAAATAAATGCAGCTTTGGTGAGCATAAGAGATTTCTAAAAACATTAAAAAACGTACCGATCAAAAACGCAGTTTGTAAACGCAGTCCGATTTTGAAACGCAGTGTGTATATATACACACTGAAAAATCAGTGTTAAGTGGTCTCTTAATTTTTTCCAGAGCTGTATATATACAGAAAAGTGCTAGAATTAACCCTTATTTTAGACAAATATTTACTCAGAATTCACTATTAAAAATAGAATTTTGACAATAATTGTTAGTTATCCGTTGAAAGGGCTGTTGGCAGATTTTAGAACTTACACACTTGGGCCAAGTGGACTCAGCAAGCTGATGGCGATTAATTGGCCTGACCTATCAGCCTAGCACTGGTTACATCACGTAATTAATATTTATGAGACAAGCTGATAAGGCTTCTAATGTGTTGTTCCAGATTGTTCCTGCGCCCCTGGGTCAGGTCAACTTTGTAAGATGACCCATATAACCTTCTGCTTGAACTCCCTTGTGCAGCATTTTTATTCAGTGCCACGCCGTAGCCGTGTGTGCCACACTTATATGCCAATTAGCACTGCAAAATGTCCTGTCATTCATCACCCAGCTAATTCCCATGAATGCACGTGTAAATGCGCACAATACCGTACGCCACCAACAGCGTTGGACACAGTGGAAGTGCTAGTCGTGTGTTACAGTTAAAAATTGAGAAATTATGCAGCAAAAACTGAGAGATAAATGTGGCAATTTGTTCTGTAATTAGGCAGTGGAAGCTGGGAAAGGAAAACATGTCACCGGACTTCAGCTGTGGTGGATTAATAGCTGGCAATGCCCAGGGTGCACTGCCTGTGTGGACCGGGGTGAGTTTTAATGAGAGAGGACAAGAGAGAGAGAGAGAGGAAAGCGCTGAGCATTCTGGGCTATTCAGGGTATCAAAGGACACATATACAGCAGCCAACTCTGTGAAGAGGGACTCACGGATGGAGCTACGGTCTTCTTGAGGCATTTTTATTAGTAATTGGTATGCTGAGACTGGAAGTATTATGAAAGAGAAGAAAAGAAAGGGATGAAATGAGGAAAAATGGGGAGTGAGAAGGTAAAAGATGAGGTACAAGACAGTGAGAATGAGAAGGAAGTTCAACATTTTTTGGGAAAAAAAAAAGTTTGGCCCTTGTCAGTGCAAAAGTTGACACCATAGTGTAGAGTCTATGCCATTGCTAAAATGTTCTGAATGATTTTTTCTTATGTGATTGCTTATTACTGGTCCAAGTCAAAATAGTGTTACTATGTGTGTGTTTCATTGATGTGAATCAGTATATCGTGAACACAGTCATGTGCACTAACACTGATGACTCAACTCACTTATAAAAGCAAATAAAAGCTTCTCTAAAATTAACAAACAGCACTAAAAAGAGCAAGAATAGTTGTCTCATTTAAACTGTGGGAGTTGATAGAAAAGCGTGAAGATAAAAAAGGTAAGATAGAAGAGAATGGTGTGATTACAGAGCGAGGCGGAGGAGAAGACAGTGATGGGTAGAGACACGGGCGCCGGCGTGACAGATAAGAGGGGACGGCCACAGTAGCATTGCAGAGCGGACACCAAATGTGTTCTGAAGGGTCCCCTGGGCGCTACACTGGAGGTCATCACCGCGCTGTTGCAGAACATTTCAATCCAGAACAACTATGGAGGCACACACTGCTAGTAGTAGTAGTTCAATTACAAATGTGCGGATGTCTGTTACATTGTATAAACACTGAATATTTTACATTATGCATAAATATTACACAAATGCTGTTCTGAAAATGAACAGAGAAAAACATTGGGAAGAACACCTGGGTCTGTGTGAAGTGTGTAATTTTTGCGCCACTAACTTCAACCAGAATTTAAAAAAAATCACTAACATAGCATCTGCCAATGGTTGATAAATATGCGTAGTCCCGCCCCAAACTCACGCTATTGGTTGAGCTGCTGTTGCTATGTCAGGCTGGTCGGATTCTTAAATAAACAGAGAAATGTTTTGAAAGCGCCACAGTGTTTATGCTTTTCAGTCAACATACCAAATAGTTGTCTCTGCATACAAGGTTACAAGAAAGTATTTTAACACAGAGAAAAATGACACACCTCAGCATTAAAGTCTGCATTAAATCAATTGAAACCTATTTGCTCTGTTAGCGCACCTTACTAATCTTGTTGTGAACAATTAATCTGTGCAAGTTAATTGCAAGTCTTTATAATGTTCAGCCAAATGGATTTGTATCTCTGATTGGCTTAAACGTTCTTACCCACATCTGTCTAATCATCAGTCAGTATGCTGCGAGCTCGAGATGGCGAGGATGTACGCTAAAATCAAGAATCTTCCTCTATTTTATCTTATTCAATATTCAGTTTCATCTGGAAACACGTCACAATACTGAAGTCTGTCTCGACTTCCGGTTCACACAGACTTTAAGAAATATAGTCTCAGCCTTAAAGGAGCCACAGTCTGTTCGGTAACCGCTTGATGCATTTTCTGACAAAAATGGAAAGTGCTTTCTTAGTCTGGCAAGCTCTAATCTGATTGTCTGGCTTTATGCAACTAATATGCAACAATTTCAGAGAACCTTGCCTTAAAACTGTGATTTTGCGCTTTACATTTTAGTATTTTTCTTTCTAAGCAGGTGATTCTTGGCTAAAATAAGCTACCATTTGGGACATACTTTATGCCGATACTCAAAAGTTTGGCTAAGCACGAATATAACTCACCTATATTTCAGATTTCACATTGAAATATGATGTAAGTACTCACACAGTCTCTCTCTCACACACACTTTCAGTTTCAGACTTGCGTTAATTTCACAGCTATCAAAACATGCCTGAGAGATTCTTACCATAAATATATCATAAAGCGAGCAGAACAGTCATAAACACTCACACTCAGAGTTTATCTTAGACAGCTCATTGTGACATATTTCCTTATCTATCTCCTCTCCCGTCTTCCGTCTGCAGGATCTTATCAGATTGCTTTGCAGCAGTCAGCATTTAGAGAAACACATTATACCTTATGCATTTTTGGGCTGAAAGCTGTCTCACAGGCCCTGTCCTGAACCAGGTTATGAATATTATAGCAACAGTTTAGAAAGGAGGCAGATGAATTCTGCTTTAAGAGAACAAAAAAAAAAAACAAAAAAAAAAAAACAATACAACCCAAGCCAGGACCCAGCAGTCTAGGCTAAAACAAGGCAAAATATGGACTGTCATTGAAAATCTAAACGTAACCCAAGAATAGACTAGTCATCAACGCATAGAACATGTCAAAGAAATGAAACCAACACCTTGTAATCACTGTTGACTTTGCTTACATGATGGAATATCATACACCTCGCAAGTTATTTTGGCAAAAACTGCATGTAACCAAATTCAAGGTTATTTTGGCTAGAAGTGGGTTACTCATAGCCTTACTATATCGGGTCTATAGTTAACCGAGATGGTGAAATGATGGCTATTGCTATCTGGGGGTTTTGCGTGAAATTGTCTGAGGATCGAGGCAGTGGTGTGTGTTGTTGAGGGTTGTATGTTTGGTAATTAAACTTTTAGTAGTCATTGCTCTGCTTTGCGTCATGCCTGACAAGTCATGGGGCAGTCGTTGGGGCAGTCGTTGGGGCAGTCGTTGGGGCAGTCGTTGGGGCAGTCGTTGGGGCAGTCGTGGCCTAATGGTTAGAGAGTCGGACTTGTAACCCGAAGGTTGCGGGTTCGAGTCTCAGGTTCAGCAGCAATTGTCGGTGGGGGGAGTGAATAACCAGCGCTCTCTTCCACCCTCAATACCACGACTTATTTGGGGTAAAAGGCACCATATTTAACATGATAATCCATAACTGGCTGACTTTTCCATTTGTTGACATGACATGGTTAGATTCAGATTGTTAATATCATATATTAATTTGTGTGTCCACCTTAGAGATAAATCACCATATTTATAATGAAACCATCATATTTAAAAAAAAAAAAAAATATTAATCATATCATATAATAAAATATCATTTATTGTTACTCCTGTAAATCTATATTAAATTATTATGGGATCTCCTTCAATGCTTTCAGAATCTTTAAAATGATTTTGTTTCTATATTTTTAAAATATATTTCTTTATGAACATATATTAATGACAGCATATTTATTGAACAAAAATGAATTATTTTATTTATCAAAATAAAATAGTTCAGACTTTGCTAAAGTAATTGTTTTGAACAAGTATTAACTTAGACATTATTAAAAACATATTATTTTAGCTAAATTATTTGTATCAATACTCTGAGTCTTTTCCCCCGTGTATGTGTGGGGTAAAAGGCCCCCCTCGCCACCCCATACTTTTATAAGATTTTTAAACAAAATAAACCACTTTTATGATTTATTTTCACACAAAATCTGTTGATCCATAAATGTTCAATACAAACATATATTTTTTTCTGCAATCATACATTATGGGAGTAATGAAAAAGCACATTTTTCTTTTGTTTATTTATAATTATACTATAATTATACTAAATTACTATAACATTACCGCAGTTTTGTTTGTTTTTTTCTGTGAGGAAATTCTGTATTTCTGTATTATAATTGATCTTCAAAGATGTGAAGTGTTTTTACTGTCAAGAACTTATAAATTTGGTAATTCCATTATGAAGTGGATGTAGCAGTAAACTGTTTATGTCGCATTTATCTAGAAATGAATGTGCCTAGACAGTTGGGTATTTTGAACAACTTCAGACGTGGCTCATCCAGTCAGGTTGAAAACTATGCGTTTTATAATTGAACACAATGCTTATGCATGATCTATTCTGCTCTGACTGAGACTTCACCTGATTTCTACCATGTTTGATGAACTGAATAAATGGTGCGTTTCATTGTTTGGATGCTTTATTGTACTAGTGGATCGACTGTTTCATATCTCTTGCTCTGAAAATACTAACGTCAGAAGGTTCCTAGTTGAAAGGTCCCTATTAAGGACACCACCAGTTATCCAGACCCTGAAAGACATGGCAGATTGGATGTCATTGAGATGGAAGGAAGGAACTTGTTAAGTGGGAACAAGATGATCTGAGGTGCTTGGGGCAGCATCATTATACTGATCTCTGATAAGAAGCAAGGAGAACATCTGCCACTTGCACACCAAAGATTGTGACCTCTGTCTTGCTTTTGAGGTAGAACGGGGCATGTTTAGACTCACTGGGCAGCTGAACCATGAAGAGTTCAGAATTAGGCCACAATCAGGTAGGACACTACAGTTAAAGTCTCAGGGTAGACTCCACATTTTTCTTGATCGGTTTGTCCTAGTCTCTTGAGATCCAACTTCAGGTGCAGCAGCCCAGAACTGAAAGAGTGGCAGCAAAACAACAGATTTTTTCCACATATGGCATCTCTGCTTTTTGTCTTTGTTTGTTTTATCCATTTCAAATCTCTCCCTCTGTCCTGGGGCAACATTCAGGCCTGTAAGGGCCCGTTCAGTCGTTTTGTAGTACCACCCTTCACGTCTGCTGGTTTGAGATGTGTAGTTCTTGAAGTATGCCTGGTATGTTTGGTTTGTTATAACACGGTAGATTAAATCTGTCCTCATAATAACAGTTGATCTACTGATTTCCCAACCTTACCCAACGTTGAGTTGGTTGGTTTTTTCCATACGGGTGAACTAAAAAATATCATCTGTTTTTTTTTTTCTCAGGTTGAATGGATCGCTTCCCAACAATATTGAAATCAAGAACAACACCCTGTACTTCAAAGGCCCGGTGACCTACGAGCTCGGAGGAACGTACGTCTGTGACGCCACCAATAGCATCGGCACACGCTCTGGATTGGTAGAGGTCAACGTGACGGGTAAGTTGTGGATGCTTATTCCGTGTTTCTGTGTGTGTGTATTGGGGCTGGGAGAGCTTTAACCAGGGCCCAGCCGATTGTAGCTCGAGAAATGTGAGTTTTGTAAGAGTTGAACATTTCATGTAGGCCCTACAGCATATCAACATGAGCCAATGAAAAGAGAATCCTTTATTATACAAACTCATTTTCTATCTCGATACGGTGAGCACAAAAAGTATTTGAACACTAAAAGGGATAGTTCACCCAAAAATAAAATTTTGTCATTTACTCATCCTCAAATTGTTCCAAACCTGTATAAATGTCTTTGTTCTGCTGAACACAGGAAGATATTTTGAAGAATGTTTGTAACCAAAAAGTTGTGGGGTAGCCTGGATGCCAGCTGAACTTAGCCCCTCCCACAACATTTGAGGTCGGGAAGTTCGGTCTGGACTTGATCCGTTGTGGAGAAACTATGCTCGAACCAGAGCTGTTTGGACCAATCAAATTGTCAGGGCGGGCTTTATACGATGATAGACAGATCATCAACAGTAACGTAATCATCCACGTCACCAAAGAGCGCTTGGGTTGAATTGTATTGTCGAGTTCTAATCCTAAACAGAGAACTTGTTCGTATATGCATTCACCTTTACTATTTCTCTCAAAAATGATCGTGTTGGTAAGTACTCCGTGTATCCTTAAATTCTTTTTACAACACCAGCAAAGACCGTTTACACTCATCTTCTTCTTCTACTTCTTCCAGCGTGCGTGCAGTTGAGTTCTGTTGACAACTATGCGTCGCTCAACATACGTCACTTACTCCGTTGCTCTGATTGGTTGTAAGTCTATCCAATTGAGTGCAGAGGCATTTTCTTTCCTGGTTCGGTTGAAACACGCCCCATAATCACAGCCCAATGGAGCAGTATCAGACTCTTATTCTGACTAGAAACGACGTCAGGCTAGTTGTGGGGCACCATTGACTTGCATAGTATTTTTTTTCCCATACTATAAAAGTCAATGGTGCCCCAGAACTGTTTTTTTACCCATATTTTTCTAAATATCTTCTTTTGTGTTCAGCAGACAAAGAAATTCTTACAGGTTTGGAACAACTTGAGGGTGAGGAAATTGATGACAGAATTTTCATTTTTGGTTGAACTATCCCTTTAATTTAAGGGTTTTTGAACCTTTCCAAATGATCATCTTGAAAGGGACCACATTCCTAAAATATAAACCTATATATTATATAGACCTATATATTATAATGTAAATATATATTTGTATTTTTAAATATAATTTTGTTCTGTTTAAAACCAACTTTCAAAAGTGATCCTAACAAATTATTTTTTGTGATAGTTTAACATCTAATGCTGCTGACATTCAGACATTTGTGTCAGTGACTTTAGTGTCAAAATACTTTCCGTGCTGCTTTCTGCATGTTAAAGCCTGCACATACATTTTTTACACCGTGCTGCTCTTGTGGAGGTGGCCTCCTACCTATTGGTCTATTAGTACATCCTGACAGGGAAGAGGAAGAAAATGCTGTCATTTCCTTTTCTTTAATTTCTCAGTCACATCATACATCAGGCTGCCAGCACGCACAATATTCACTCACACACACAGAGACAGATGCTGAGATAAAGAATAAAGCGCCCTGTCATTTTCTCCTCAAAATAACATCACAGTTTTGTTGCCTCTTTAGTATTGATCACAGGCACTTTGCAACAAACTCACATTTCTCCAAGCTACTTTCTTCTCCCACATCTTCTCCGTCTTCGCCGCCTTTTCTTGGGTGAAAACAAGAACTACAAATGAAAACAGAGCAAAACTGGAGCCGTTCCTCTGCCTTCATTCTAATTGTCATATCAAACACCTGTAGTTCACTCTGCAGGCTTTGCAGTACATTAAGAACAAAAGACAGTAATGAAAGGAGGTGATGGTGCTCTAGATTGCCAAGCAGAACCTCAAAATTGGCCCAATATTTGAAGAGAGAGTAGGCATCTGCAGTTTTGTTCTGATAATAGCTTGTACGCTTCTCTCTTTGCTACATTGGAGAGCTTCTAACATGCATTGCTTTGCGTGCTGGAGTCAACGTCTCGCCTTTTCTCTGTCATTGCATTTATTTGTGTGCGTGGGAGTGTTTGCGTGTAAACTTTCAGACCTTCCTCGTCCTGCAGCGTCTCAGCTGGCGTTTCTGGTGATGTGTTAGGGACGCGGTGATGTCATCTCGTTCCGTGACAGGTTTTGATGATACGCTCCACAGGCACAGGCAAAGCGTTAATAGAAGTCTGAATGGCTGATATTGAATGAGAAGTGGTGAAGGAAAATATTCTGCAGGCAGGAAATTTCTGCCGCTGATATGTATAGAGCACCTCTGCTTTGGAAGAGATTCTGTTGATCGTTTTATAAATTTGCAGTGCAGCAATTGGTGAGAGATCAGCAATAGGTCATGATGTGAGTTGACAGAATTTTGGTACTTTGCAGTGAAACATTTTATTGCTCTTTTTATAGCTTAGGAGACTTCTTTGAGTTATCTGGTATATTCCACTTAAGTCTCAACTCAGATGTTTCCATACATTAACCCTTAATGTTTACATACATTAACCCTATAAAGCCTACTGGATCATATTTGATACGCAAAATCCGAAGGCCAATAAATTATCAACATGACCAAAACTTTTCTACTACATGGCTTCTTATACTTTTTTAGCAAGTAAAAGCTAACCCCACCCCCACCGCAATAAAATCTACAGAGCTGTGATCATAAATTAAGCATTTAAAGATCATCCTAATAAGATTGGTGTATACAGAGTGACATATTTATGATATTTATATGCATTTTATCAGAGGTGGACAGTAGTGAAGTATTTTTACTTTCTACTCAAGTACATTTTTCAAGTATGTGTACTTTATCAGTGTTTTTCTTTTTAAAACTTTTACTTTACTACATTCCAATGCATAATGTTGTACTTTTTACTGCACTACATTTCATAAATAAAAGTTTTTCTTTTACCTTTAATACTTAATTACATTAAAAATGTAGTACTTTCTTACTTGTACTCAAGTAAAACTTTGAATTACTTTTACTTGAGTAAAAGTAAGAAAGTACTACATTTTTAATGTAATTAAGTATTAAATGATATTCAATGTGAAACGTAGTGCAGTAAAAAGTACAATATTATGCTTTGGAATGTTGTGAAGTAAAAGTTTTCCAAAGAAAAACACACTGATAAAGTACAGACACTTGAAAATTGTACTTAAGCAGAGTAAAAATACTTCACTACTGTCCTCCTCTGCATTTTATGTAAGCAGTCTTCTACTAAGCTATCAGAATTTCATCTTACTTTTTGACCATATAAATATCACCATATTTTTGGACCTCTGAATAAAACTGAGGTGTTTTTTGCTCCTCAAGGATGAGCTCCATATTCTCCTATATCATACTATACGAGCCATAAAAGCCTGATATATCAGATATGATACTCAACTAAAAACACATATGCAAACTTTTTTAGTCTCAGTTACAGGGTTAATAGTATATTTAAGATAATTTGGTCTTTGAGTTTGGTGATTGAGTTCATATCGATATCTCTAACTTGTTTACTTGATTGCTATTTTGTAGCATGGGAAATCTAAGAATATTTTGAGACATTGCTGAGATGTCTTCTGAAACTGAAAAGACACATTCATGTGAGATTACTGGAGTCATTTTCTTAGGAAACAAATATTAGAAGCAGGAAACTTGAGCAAAAGTCTCCATTTTCACTCTAGGAGAAACAATTGAGCTACATCTCATTTGTGAAACACCTTTCCTATGGGTTCAGAAAACGTCGTTCTCATAAAGTTGCACTTCTCCTCTTCTCTCCTTCTCGCTCGTCAAAGGTCACTAGCAGAACATGCACTGAAAGCCTTATTTGTTCTTTCTGACCTCTGTTTGGCAATGCCTCGGGATTGTTTCCGCATTGCATGTGCCCATTTGATGATAGATCCCTCCTCTACGGCAATGTCTATCCTTTGATGGATAATTCCATCCAGAGGTCGTTGAACCTCTGTCTTTCTCCCTCTCTGGTTGTGGGAGAGCTCACAGATATTGAAGGATTAAAATGACACTTATGAAGAAAGATTGTATTCCATAAGTGTGTAATTTTTCATTTTTGTGTTATGTAAGTAACTATAGCAAGACAGTCGTAGACTGATTTTTGTGTGGAATATGAACACTGGTGTTCAACATGTCAACTTCTGGCTCAACAAGTGGCGTGAGTTTGAGGCTACTTGGTTGGCTGAACGATGAGAGAAATTTCTGGAAATAGTCATTAGTTTTGCAGTTTTGTCTGGTTCCACCAGTGGTGCAGAAATGACACACTGCAGCTTTAAATATTCTATACGCTGTGCTGTGTATGCAGTGTTGAATCTTTCAATTCCATAATGCCTTTTTATGAGTTCATTATAGTTTTATTTGTAGTCACAACTTCCATGGCAGCAGCTGTTCTCCCTTTGTGACTCCATATTAATCTCATTCACATTCCTGTGAGTATTTCATTAATAACCATGACTGAGATATTCGGCCTACGCACAGTGCACTGAGAACTGTAGTCGCTGTGTGCTTGCAGCAGAATCCTTTGTTTTAAAGTCAACATGAAATCAAAATGGACCTATTTACTTTCTTAATGCGCATTCCTGGTCTTATTGTAATGATTCATCATTCCAAAAATGTTTGTAACCATTTATTTAAGTGTAATAACTTGCTCTGCCTCGGAAACGACTTTACTTTTTGGCTGACTTTTCAACCCTACAACCATGTGGTTCCATTCTGGTGTGTAACAGCTACTCCAGTCAATGCCCGATGGATACAATCAAATCCCGCCCTACTTATTTTTTATGGATGAATAGCTTGACTCAAAATTACACCAGTTTATGGAAGTAAAATGGGCTGCAAATGGCTCATGGTAACTTTAAGGCAAGTTTTCATGTAGTTTTTGAGATTTTAGGCTATTTGACTTTACATAACGTGTTGTTTCAGACTAGTTGAAAGAAAACATTTTAACTCTTTCCCCGCCAGCATTTTTTTAAAAAGTTGCAAGCCACCCAACACTGTTTTTGATAATTTTCACAAAAATGTAATGGCCCTAAGAATATTTTGTTGTATGAATATCTGTACAAAGATTTTTGAGATATTGCATATACAGATATATCGCATTTTTACAAGACTACAACGTGCATAAGCTATGCTTTTATCACTTGTTTCGGCTCCTTTTTTGTCTGTTTTGATCCGGAGATTCTACTCTTTCAGAAGATGCGTAATAGCGCCCCCTACCGTATAACAGTGAAAAAGCTGACAGCCGGAAAAAATGTCTTCAATTGCGGGGATGCGTTAAATACACTTTTTAGAGGTAGTTTTCTCTGCTTTGAACCAGAAATATGTACTTAGATACAGCAGTCTTTACAGTTTTATTCATATCTATAATTTTACAGAGCGGTTTGTTTATGTATTATTTGTTTTTGACAGTATTTTCTGATTTATGAAGTGATAAAAAAAGAGAGGCCCAAAAAAAAACTTTGACTCTAATATGTCAATCAAAATGAAAAGAAAATAATTTTGAACCTAGCTTTATCCAGTGTTCAGATTTCTGTTCTGGAAATATATGCAAATTATTGCAAATTTAATTAGATAATGTCTCATTTGCATATTTAACACCATTTCAGAATGTTTGGAATTCTTAATGTAATCAATCAACTGGGGAAGTATGGTGATATTTGTTACACTAAAAAAATGAAGCCTTTTTTTTTAAAGATTTCCGCATTTCAATTAATAGTAAAATTGATCTGAATAATCCTTACACATTTTAATTGAATAATTGATTATTTTTTCAATGTGCAAGGATTATTCAATTTGATGGAATTTTACTATTAGTTGAAATGCGGAAATCTTAAAAAAAGGCTTCATTTTTTTTGAGTGTAGTTTTACCTTATTCACCTGGGATGTAATCTAATCATATTCGGTCCAGATTCAATTCGGAACCTTATTGACTGTCTGTAGATTTTCACCGCCGCAGCTCTGCGGTCCCTGTAGTTTTGTACCGCCGCCCGCATGGCCAAAAACGAGATGCTAATAAGGCTTTTCCATCTGTCCTTATCATGACTAGAGGGAAACCTCTCCACGGAAGAGCACATATGGGATATTACAGCCTCATTCTCATGGCAAGAGTGGAAGTGATACCTCTGGCAAAAGCAGCCCACTCAAACACTGTAAAACCAGTGTTCTGCGCTCATTCAGCTCCACACACATTGCCCCTAAAAGGGTCCGCGTGAGAACCAAAGCCTCCACGTGACCGACTCCCACAGTAATGGCAAATGTGGAGTCCGTGCCAGAGGGACGCAGCTTATGCCGAGAAACACGTCTCTGCGCTGGCTTCTTGTGAACTGCATAAGCGGTTGTCCATTGTTCGCCTGCCTGCACCTGGGAGAGGGAGAGCTTTGTGTGTGGAGAACGTGGCAAGGCTGGTACGCCTTTGCAGGAGCTTGCAACAGCTGCGCGACTGTGTGGAAGAGATGATAACATTGTGAAGAAGAAGCTGTGGAGATCTCAAAGAGAGAGATTCTCAACTCTTCAACAGCTGTGCTCTCTTTCTCGTTCTTTCCGTCTGTTTCTTTTGCTTGTGACCAACACGTTTTTCTTTCTTTCTACCAGTGTTAATCCCGTAAGCAAAATTGCTGTTAAAAAAAGTTTGGTCGTCTTTTCTGTTTCTGCAAAAATTAAGATGCGATGAAAGACACATCATGATGACAATAAAATGATCTTAAACAAAGAAAAATGTAGATAGAATTCAATTCAAACAATTCATTAACATTACATATAAATAACATAATATAAACTTAAGTTTGCATACACAATATCTACACTGTAGAGTCAAAATGTTGGAATAATTAAGATTGTTTAATGTTGTTGAAAGAAGTCTCTTATGCTCACTATTAAGGCTGCATTTATTTGATGAAAAATACAGTAAAAACAGTAATATTGTGAAATATTATTACAATTTTAAATAACTGTTTTCTATTTTATTATATTTTAAAATGTAAATTAATATTGTGATGGCAAAGCTGAATTTTCAGTAGCCAGACTTCAAAATCATTCTAATATGCTAATTTTGTGCGCCGTTATTAATAAGTGATTATTAACTTATTATTAATAAGACTAGATTCTACTAGATTCTATTTACACTAAGTGAAAATAACATATTTTCTAAGTGATAGATGATATTTACACTAAGTGCAATAGCATACTAAGTGAAAATAGTGATATATTCTATTTACACCATGTAAAAGTAGCAGTTCTTTGTAATATGTGTAAATAGTAATCAGATGCTATTTACACTTTATTTTGGCAGATACATACTATTTGCACCTCAGTATTGTTGTACATAAACAGGATGCAATAATAACAGTGTAAATGATTATATTTATTAAAATTATTAAATGGATGCCGCCTTAATGAGCATATTAGAAGACTGGACTAATGAAAATTCAGCTTTGTCATCATAGGAATAAATGACATTTTAAAATATATTAAAGGGGACATGAACTGCATTGTTTTATTGTTTTATAATGTTTCCTGTGGTGCACATAATGTTAGTATGATTTTTACATTTAAAAAAAATCTAAATTTAGAAATAAAAGGCATTTTTCCTACCCTGATTTTAGCCTCTGATTTGAATGCTCTGTTTGAAGGGGCGTGTCTGCTGTGAGACTTCAGTGTAAATGCTGCTGTGATTGGCTAATGTCTTTGTATATGAAATAGCTAAGTATTACATGTGGAACTCTCTTGAAAACGTTTAGCACATTTTTACTATTACAGCTCTCATGGTTAACTAATCGTGAAAGTGTTGATTATAGCATTATATTTAGATTGTGGCATGAAAGGCTGCAGTGATGAGCATTGTAGCAATCACAGACATGTTGAGATCATGAATGTAGTGATTCCGTCATTGTAACTCAATTTCTGCACACTAACGAATGCTTTCATCACAACTAACAGTGCAAACACAATGTAAATAAGAGATTCGTTGATTATTACTGGAGTTTTGGCGTGAGTCCAGAACTCAGTCACTGATAAACTCGTGGTGTTTGATTGACAGCTCCAGTGATTGCAAAGGGAGCGTTCTTTGATCGCTTTCTATATATAATTTAATCACAGTTTAAATAACAATAATCATCCTACTAAGAGAAACAATGTGAAGTTGACCGTTTAGTCACTGTTTTGATTTACTGACACATAGAAAAAGAACATCCGACTGTACATGAATCATTACATATCAGAAATCACTGGTCACAGATCAGGCATTAGAATTAACACGGTTACTTACATGAAGTCGCATTACTGTCAAGTCCATAACGTCTGTTTGCAAAGTCTGCGCCAAAATTGCGACTGATTTACCAAAGAATCCACAGTGAAATGTACAGCATATAAATAAATAATGCTCAACTGAGACATTCACATTGTTGAAAATAAATAAAATAACCACATTCCTAGCATTAGGATTTTTTGGAAGGTAATGTTATTTGTAGTCCATCCTGTATCGCTCTTCTCTCCTCGTCATCTCACTAACACACCAGTGGGTGGAGCCAAAGTTGCAATGATGAAGTAGGCGTTGATTTTCTTCTGCAGAGGCGCTCTTTCACCTATCTATTAGATAGGCACATTCCACAATGAGTCGTTCTCTGGGCTTGGTAACAATAAAAGCTGTTTTTGGACTAACAAGGAAGTTTTCAGTTCTGAAACTTACAAGATATTCTTATAGTATGATGACCTCTTATATGTCAAAAGCTCAAGGAAAATTTGATTTCTCAGTTCATGACCCCTTTAAAATAGAAAACAGTTAAATTGTAAATAATATTTCACAATATTACTGTATTTTTTGTTTGTTTTTTTACTGTATTTTTGATCAAATAAATTCAGCCCTGGTGAGCATAAGAGACTGCTTTCAAAAACATAAAAAAAAACCCATTATTATTTCAAAGTTTTTACCAGAGAAACTTCTGCAAAGTTGTATCCACTGGGAAAGCCACTGTGGCTTACACATTTCCACCAGTTTTGCACATTACCTTTCAACAAAAATGTTTGAGTTTTGAATGTAATGATATGCCATCTTAGTCAGAGTGAAATGAACTAAAATGAATTAATTCAACATGTCAAAATATTAACTAAATTTAAGATTTCTTTACAACAAAAGACAAAAACTAAGACTAAAAATATGTTAAAATGAAGAGGGCTAATACTCTCTCTCTCTCTCTCTCTCTCTCTCTCTCTCTCTCTCTCTGCTTTTCTGTGGTTTTCCTCTCTCTCTTGCTCTCTCTCTGTGCTGGATTGAATTGGCAGTAGCACTGGAAGGCTCAGTTAAAGCGTGTGCTGATGCTTCATAAACTTCAAACGCATTCTCTCTTCTCCCGAACAGCTATGGACAGGCCTTGCTGAGGTCGGGCAGATTTTTTGCTCTGCTTCTGACTGGATTATACTTAACATTCAGCAGGGCAGAATGCGAAATGAGGTGTCTCCAAATAAAAAAAACAAGTGACTATGCAGTAGCTGTCTTTCGTTCTGGTGGAAATTTACCCAAACCCTGTTGCCACTAATGCATTCCATATGACCCGTGCTCTGCATGCATGGAACCACCGCATTCGGTGCCCAGACATGGAGTAATAAACATCTGGTTCCATTGAAATTCACCTCGTCAAACGTGGTTATTCTGCACACAATTGAATGGAAAGCTACAAACCGGCGTCGTATACAGTAGATTCCACTAGATATACTGGGTTGAATCTCAAGTACCCTGACCCACCCTAGCACATCTTGATTAAAAATCTGCTTCAGTGGACGTTCCCCTTTTAAAAAGCTCTGAGGAGCCGCAATTTGTCAAGCAGTTTGATCGCTTGTCTCATGCGCTGTAGATTAACAGTAGGGCTTTGACAAAGCTCTTCAGAACTAAATCTTTCATCTTATCTCTCTTGCTAACTATCTCTCCCTCTCTCCCTCTCTCTGGAGATTTGAAGATAAGAGAAGTGAATGCTTTATAGCTGAAGTTGAATGCATGAGGAGTGTTAAACAATTTTACGCTAGGTTCATTTTCAGGCCACCTAACTATGCTAGTGGTTTCCCTAATGTCACAACAAGGGTAAAAACAAAAGAAATGGATCTTTCCTTGTTCTTGTATTCTGATACTGACCAGCAGTGGCCATTCTGCTTATAATAATATGCAGTGAATGTAAATTACAATGTAAACACATGAGCGTAAGAGCAGAGTCATGCTAGCAAGTTAGCAATACAGTTAAGATAGTTATTATTGCACTCTTTACTCTACTGAATGTTTCTCAGTTGTTGTTTTTTTGAAAGTAGACACAAACTTCAAAGTATAAAGCATTATTGAACATTTCCAGGAGTAAAGCTCAGGAAAAACAAGATAGAGTTCATTGAACACATGCTGACCTTTTGTAAACATGCCATTAAATAGCCTATTCAGGGCCGGCGCCAGGGGGAGGGGTCATTCACGGGCCATTACAAAAACTTACCTGAATATTTCTACCTTCTTTAAATCTGTGATCTTGTCCTCTGGGAAATGGTTGACACAAGTACAAACTTTACAGCTTAATCTGTTAATTAATGTTTTATTTTCTATTTTTTTAAGAGCAGGCTTGATTGCATTATCTTTTTTATATTTTTTCTTTTGACATGCCTGAATTTCCTGAAAAGGTCTAGGATGTTTTGAGGAAGCGGTTAGCCTTCGAGAGATTGCTTCATCAGAGGAACCGTGAGGATCTGTAATTAAAGAAATAAATACAGAGATTTATGTCTTTTCAAAGTGTGTGTTCAGTTTTTGTGTGGGAAGTGTTGAAGACCGCTGGTCTCATCTTTATGTGAACAGTGAGTAAGAATGAGTGGTGTAAGATGGTCCCGTAATTATCTCATTATCGTGCCTGAGAAAGAGAAGAGGGCAAGTGTGTGGTTCTTTCCATCTGTTTTCTCTCTTCTCTTTCTGTCTTTCCCTCTCTCTCTTTTGCTGATCTCACCCTCTGAACTACTTAATAAACAGTATTATGACTGTTTTGACCCCGTCTTTTGACATATTAACAGCTTTGTCTCTATTTGCAAGAGTTTAGTTTCTAAAAAAACATTTGAGTTACAATTATTTAAAAATGGGATATCTTCAATCACTGATCCGGAAAATATCTGATGCTGCTGCAGCAGTGGCCGAGCTGTCCATTATCAGACTTTCCTTGTTTGTTTGTTTATGTATTTATTTATTTATTTATTTATTTATTTACATCAGATGTGATGCCAGCAGTACTTGAACCACTAAGTTATTCAGAGAGTTGCAAAAAGGTCAAAATCCATAATGAGGGCACATTGTGCAGCGCAACAGAATTTTAAAACGAAGGTCAAAATAAATGAGAAGTGTCGTGGAAAAAAATAATATACAGATATTCCTGTCAGAAAAGACAGAAAAAAGAATAAAAAAATAAAATAAAAAAGTTTTTGTCCCCTTTGACATAAATAATAATATTTTAAAAATTATCCTTTTGTGTTACATAGAAGAAAGAAAGGTTTAGCCATAGGTTTAGCAGGAATCTGTCAATCAACCCCCCCCCCCCCCCCCCCCCCCCCCAACCAACACAAACACACACATTTTGATGCTTAAAATAAATTTTAGAATAAAAAACATGTTTTTGCTATTGAAAATCTATGGAAATATAGGAACTTTAACTTTTTGGGCCCTCTGAACTCCGTTTTATTTTTTCACAAATTCCTTTCCATTTTAATTTTGATGGATTCAGTTGTATTAGTTAATTTAAAATGTAATAACCAAAAAGCATGTCTAATAAATTCATAAAACTTCAACAATTAAATTATTTATTAACATTTTTACAATAATAGGGCCCTATGAAATATTTTATTTTTCCAGAAATGTTGTTATCTGTTGTATTTTGTTTCTGGATTTATGATTTAATACACATTTATTATCAAAAATATTATTATTATTATTATTATTATTATTATTTATTATTACTTTGAGAAGTACATACTATTGTACAATGGTAATATATTTCAATTTTTTTAAGTTTTATTTTGAATGAATTCATGAATTCCTTTGAGTTTCTGTGTGTATATGATATGACGATAGTTTTTATCTAATTAAATGGTGAAATGCTGGTTAAGTGACTTTGGAGATAAAGTTCATGTGGAGTGTCCTCATGTAACCAGTCCTACTCGACCCGCTCCGAGCGGGATTCGAACCCCGGTCTCCGGTGTGGGAGGCATGCGCGCTAACAAGGACGCAAAGACCACAGCATCAGTCGCTAGCACACCTCTTGAGACCAGGGGAGTGAACTGGCCTACATCCATTAGACTCACCCCCCTAAACCTCACTCCCAAATGTAACCGGTCCTACTTAACCCGCTCCGAGCGGGATTCGAACCGGGGTCTCCGGCGTGGGAGGCAGGCATGCTAACAAGGACGATAAAGACTGCGCACCTCTTGAGACCAGGGGAGTGATGTTTACGTGCACAGCTCTTACTGGCCAACGTTACACTCACCCTCCTAAACCTCACTCCCAAATGTAACCAGTCCTACTCAACCCGCTCCGAGCAGGATTCGAACCGGGGTCTCCAGCGTGGGAGGCGGGTGTGCGCTAACAAGGCCAGGGGATTGAGGTTTACACACACAGCTCTTGCTGGCCTACGTTACACTCATATATTAAGACAGCAGATCCTGACGTCACAACAGTATGTGTAGTACATGGAACGCACCGTTTTTGTGACATTCCACGTTATACTGTAAAATCCATTTTTATGACTGGATTCTGTGATTCCACCCACATTTTCTACATCGTGGAAATCATAGGGCCCTAGTTTAGAATGGCATGAGGGTGAGTAAATTATTACAATTGTTTGTAATTGTACAATTATTTCATTTGTCTACACCTTTAAGATGAGTTACTGACACTCTCAGACTGATCAGGAAGGCCCATGATGTCACCTATTTGCGGCTGTGCTGCTCAACTTTGGTTAATGTGGCATAGGTGACTTGGCTCCCCTTCGTTTAGAGAGCCAAGACCGCTTAGCTTAACACCACTACACGCCGCTGACAACTGTTCACGCTCGCCTGAGCAAGCAATCCCTCACACCACGGCGAGAAAATGAAGTTCAAAATGAGAGGAAGAATCAGAAGGGGAGGGAAAAAAAGCAGAAGAAAGGTAAAAAAAAATGCCCACCACAAGGTGAAAATGAGATGAATAAAACATAGCCACACCAACGAAAGTATAAATAAATAAAGTAATACTTGTTGCGGGAAGTAACGCCTGAGTGGACCCGATATTGGGATTTGTTTGAGACGATTGAATAAAATGGAAACGTAAATGAGCCCTTGAGGCAGGAGGGTGAATGTACGGATGAGGGGACGGGGGGTGTTTACTGGCTTTTATATAAGTGGTTGAGTCAAGCCTTGGCATCTCCCTCCTATTCTTTTGCTCTTGTCACATACTCTGTCCTCCCAGGCTTGACAAGGGAGCAAAATGTGAAGGATGAAGAAGAAGAGAGCGGCAGACAGCAAAATGGCACAAAAAAAGAAAAGTGAAACACGACACAAAGAAAAAGCGAGAGATAGCTTGGGATATGAATTGATAAGAAGTCATTTGAGGAGCGTTTCATTTGCATGAAAACGTCGGGGCTTTTAATATATTGATAGCCTCCGCTCACATCACACAGGCTTCATTTAAAATTTGTTCACGCCACGATTCGGAGCAAAGGGCTGATTCGCCATACAAAACTCCAATTATACAAATCCCAGTGAGTGTAGAGCTGGTCACACATATGAGAATTATGATTCCTGCTGTTCTTATGGCCCCTGAAGAGGACAGAGAGAGAAACACTGTCGCACACGTCGGCTGTCATTCAGTCATCATAAAGACAGAATGGAGTCACAACTTGACCCTATTATGTTCTTAACAAATGCATGTTTTTACCTCAGAGTGAAAATAAATAAAGTGCAAAAGTAATTATATCTTTATCATAAATTGCAACCTTGTGAATTTCCATTTTATTTCTAATAATTATAACTTTATTTTGTATAATTTTATTCCTCATAATTGCAATTATATTTCTCCTAATTGCAGTTTTATCTAACAAATAGGACTAGTTCTCATAATTGCATCTGTCATAAGTAACTCTCACAGTTACTTTATTTCTCATAATTGTGACTGCATCTCATAAGTTCAACTTTATTTCTTATAATTTCTTTATTTATCATAATGCAATGCAATTCTACTTTTCCTAAGTGCAATTTTATCTCACTAATGGGACTACTCAAAAATGTTACTTTATATCTCATAATTTCAACTTTACAGTATATCTCACAATTGTTACCTTATATCACACAATTGTGACTCTAGGGCTGTTCACAACAAGATCAATAACTATAACGATAACTATATTAGCATCCATACCAGAGGACAATATCGTTCTGTACTCAAATAATACAGCATAATCTGCATAATACATTAAAAATATGTTAGGAGAATTTAGCTAGAAGGAAGCTGTTTCCCCCCTTTTTAAAGTTATATTGTCAGGCATTTTGTCATTATTTTTTACATTATTACAATATCGTTCTGTTTATTCTAAGCACACGCTGCGGTTTTGTCGTCTGTCACTTTAAATGCTCAAGCTATTTGCTAATTGGCAATCAATTTTTTATCATTCATCAGCTGGAAAAAATAAATCAAAAATGTCTAGAAAATAGTCTAGAAAATCCGAAAAATATTTGTTACAGAATGCTGAACACATTTACAATTTATTATTGATTCAGCTTATATAGAGGTCTAGGTTTTAGATGAATATTTTGCCCATACAGACAAGCTGTGGCTGGATATTACTGTAAATAATATTAATAAGACCAGTAATGTGTATTAAGAGAGCAAATAGGATCAGTTTTCATTTCACATCGACTTGCGTTTACTTAACCTGAAATTAGCTTCATTCCTTCTCACTTCCACTATTTTGTGCTCCCTGTCTCATCCCTCTCTTTCATCCTCTCCTTCTTTCTGAGTACCAACCTGATGAGGCATTTTAATGTCTTGCTTGGTGTGACATCCCTCGAGCGATGTGAAATTTGTTTGTCTTGCTTGTCATTGCGGAATCGGTCTCAATCGGACTGATATGACACTGTGAGCTCCCACACGCTGCCTGCTGCATAATTCATCCCTCCGCAGGATGTACATGTGGATTTTGTGTATCATTAAACTCTCACCACAAGGACAACATGGCTGTCAAGGCAATTGAAGAGCAAGCTCAAAGCTGCGTTTCGGGGGGTCTGTGCCGCCCAGCCATGGGCAAACGCTGCCACGTCCCACGAGTCTCGGCGGGCGAGCACCTGGACGAGTTTTGAGTGTGCTGGACTGATGGAGTGTGAAGTCAGGCCTGCTCTGCTCTCTACAGGAAGTGACTTCCACTTTGAACTCCCACTAAGCTTCTGCCTCATTATCCAAATGAGATATTAGCATGTGCACATCGTCCTCTTCATATTTTTTTTTCGGCCTCTTTCTCAGCTGGGTGTGTGAGAAAGACTTTTTTTGGGGAGAGAGAAACAGCTACAGCCAATCCATTTCAAGTTGCTTGATAAGTGCACTTTTCTGTCCTTTGTTGACATATTTCCTATTGAAACAGGAAGTTTGTGTGGGACATGTATGTTTTTTAATAGCCAATAAATAGCCAATAGGCTTTAGTTACATCACACCTATAAACTATGATTTTCTAGCTGGCAACTGGTGTAATTAGAGGGAGGGACATTGTCATGCTGGAGAACATTTGATTGGACAAAATCTGTAGTGCAACATGAGTCATCTTCTTTTTTTTTTTTTTTTTCCCAGAGTAGAAAGACTGTACATTTTAAATTTGTCTACTTTTACCAGTACACTAGCATATAAATGACCTTAGAGTTAATGCACATGGCTAAAAGTACTTTTTTTTTCTTTAAATTTCATGGGGTCTTTTAAGGCAAGCAACTCACCGGCTGTTTTGTACTTGAAGGTAATAGGCCTTCAAGTACAACTCCTCTTTACTTAAATGATCGAAGTCTGAAATCTTCAAAACTGTTTGCTAAGCTTACAATTCAATTATTATTATTTAAGTCAGAAAAAAAAATGTCATAATAAATGGTACTTCCTTAGAGGAAAAGACAGCCTTTTTAACAAGCAGAATTTAGCTAGTGAAGCAGGACAGTTTGAGGAGAGACAGAAAGCATTAGGAGAGTAGAAAGGGGAACGGGATAATGAAAAAACCTTGAGCCAGGACTTGGAGCACAATATGACAGCAATCTTCCTAATTAACCTTATTTAACAAAGACTAGTTAAAGGTGGGTAAGTGCTTTCTAGTAACCGATGTTGATATTTCAAATCACCAAAACAAACACGCCCCTACCCCAAAAGGGTCTCGCCCCTATTTTGATAGCTCCGCCCCACACATACGTATGCAACGCAGGCAAGGACAATGGCAGAATCTGCTGTGCCAGCCGGCCGAGGCTATGATGCCATCAGTAAGTGAAAGCAATGTGTGTTACTATGGTAATCCAGATCGAATGTTCAATGAAAAAGTCATCCCTTACATCCCAAAAACACAAACACGGTTCTCACAAACAACTCGATAGCATGAACACGACAGTCCAACTAACGAATATATTACAATTGTGACAAGATTAGAGGGTTATATCGATCACTAAAAGAGGAACCAAAGGAAACAAACATATATTAGGAGTTTATTATCTTACTTTTCGGACACACTTCGAGCTGACGCTTGAAACAGACAGTGGTTTATAGGATGTGGAAATGAATGAGTCTCTATCATAGCTGAAGTGAACGACGATACGATTGCAAATGGACAAACAAGCGAACATGACACACGAGCATATTCAAGCAAAAGCCAGCATATATTAGTTCTGTGAAACAAAACAAAACCAATGTTACTCGCCTATCGAGAAGAAATAAAGCAACCTCAGTGTCCGATTACAGGCCTTAGCGCTCCTTGAGTTCTCTCCAGCGCTGGAAAGCTGATACTTCTCGCCTGATCGTAAGCCTTCTTTTGTTCCACAGACATTTTCCACATTTGTTTTTTATCTGCCATCTCTCTATTTATGTCGTTGCTCGGCTAATGTCCGTCCTGTGTGTCGTGTCTTTTGAATAATGATGTGCACTGAGCGCTCTCTTCTCACCATCATTAGTAGACACGCCCCTTACTGCTGATTGGCTACAAGTTTGTTTTGGTACTCGGCCCAAGACACTTTTAATATAACACTTAAATATAAATAACACTTACCCCACCTTTAAGCTAGTTAAGAAAGGAACATTCACCACTATATATTCAACTTTATATATATATATATATATATATACACTCACCTAAAGGATTATTAGGAACACCTGTTCAATTTCTCATTAATGCAATTATCTAATCAACCAATCACATGGCAGTTGCTTCAATGCATTTAGGGGTGTGGTCCTGGTCAAGACAATCTCCTGAACTCCAAACTGAATGTCAGAATGGGAAAGAAAGGTGATTTAAGCAATTTTGAGCGTGGCATGGTTGTTGGTGCCAGGCGGGCCGGTCTGAGTATTTCACAATCTGCTCAGTTACTGGGATTTTCACGCACAACCATTTCTAGAGTTTACAAAGAATGGTGTGAAAAGGGAAAAACATCCAGTATGCGGCAGTCCTGTGGGCGAAAATGCCTTGTTGATGCTAGAGGTCAGAGGAGAATGGGCCGACTGATTCAAGCTGATAGAAGAGCAACTTTGACTGAAATAACCACTCGTTACAACCAAGGTATGCAGCAAAGCATTTGTGAAGCCACAACACGCACAACCTTGAGGCGGATGGGCTACAACAGCAGAAGACCCCACCGGGTACCACTCATCTCCACTACAAATAGGAAAAAGAGGCTACAATTTGCACGAGCTCACCAAAATTGGACAGTTGAAGACTGGAAAAATGTTGCCTGGTCTGATGAGTCTCGATTTCTGTTGAGACATTCAGATGGTAGAGTCAGAATTTGGCGTAAACAGAATGAGAACATGGATCCATCATGCCTTGTTACCACTGTGCAGGCTGGTGGTGGTGGTGTAATGGTGTGGGGGATGTTTTCTTGGCACACTTTAGGCCCCTTAGTGCCAATTGGGCATCGTTTAAATGCCACGGCCTACCTGAGCATTGTTTCTGACCATGTCCATCCCTTTATGACCACCATGTACCCATCCTCTGATGGCTACTTCCAGCAGGATAATGCACCATGTCACAAAGTTCGAATCATTTCAAATTGGTTTCTTGAACATGACAATGAGTTCACTGTACTAAAATGGCCCCCACAGTCACCAGATCTCAACCCAATAGAGCATCTTTGGGATGTGGTGGAACGGGAGCTTCATGCCCTGGATGTGCATCTCACAAATCTCCATCAACTGCAAGATGCTATCCTATCAATATGGGCCAACATTTCTAAAGAATGCTTTCAGCACCTTGTTGAATCAATGCCACTTAGAATTAAGGCAGTTCTGAAGGCGAAAGGGGGTCAAACACAGTATTAGTATGGTGTTCCTAATAATCCTTTAGGTGAGTGTATATGTATATGTACAGTCAAACCAAAAATTATTCAGACACAAGATATAATGTTTTACTAGTGGGTGGAGGACTCTATAGTTCAGTTATGTAAGTGAGGATAGCAAAATAAAGTAAACTGTGACATATTATACTCAAAAATTCTTCATACAGTGGACTACCAGTAAAATTGATAAAAATTTGGGACCAAAATTATTCAGACACTTTGACCTGACCATATTTTGCTTAAGTGTTTTTTCTTTAATTGCTAATGCGACGTTTTACACCACAGACTGAACAAAATGAAGCATTGCTTGGTAATTGGTTGACCTAAATTGGTATTATCTAATTGTGTACTTAAATTTAACAGCTGACAGCTAATTGGTTGATTGTAATCCATTCCATACCTTTCTATCAAAGTTATCTGAAATTATCAAGATGAATTTGTTCTGACACAGTTTAACTCTGAGTTATTGTCATATTTTATTACCATTTTCTAAACTATAGCGAATAAACTGTGATAATGTGAGAAAATGTTGAAGGTGTCTGAATACATTTTGGTTTGACTGTGTGTATATACAGTGGGGAGAACAAGTATTTGATACACTGCCGATTTTGCAGGTTTGCCCACTTACAAAGCATGTAGAAGTCTGTAATTTTTATCATAGGTACTCTTCAACTGTGAGTGACGGAATCTAAAACAAAAATCCAGAAAATCACATTGTATGATTTTTAAGTAATTAATTTGCATTTTATTGCATGACATAAGTATTTGATACATCAGAAAAGCAGAACTTAATATTTGGTACAGAAACCTTTGTTTGCAATTACAGAGATCATACGTTTCCTGTAGTTCTTGACCAGGTTTGCACACACTGCAGCAGGGATTTTGGCCCACTCCTCCATACAGACCTTCTCCAGATCCTTCAGGTTTCGGGGCTGTCGCTGGGTAATACGGACTTTCAGCTCCCTCCAAAGATTTTCTATTGGGTTCAGGTCTGGAGACTGGCTAGGCCACTCCAGGATCTTGAGATGCTTCTTACGGAGCCACTCCTTAGTTGCCCTGGCTGTGTGTTTCGGGTTGTTGTCATGCTGGAAGACCCAGCCACCACCCATCTTCAATGCTCTTACTGAGGGTAGGAGGTTGTTGGCCAAGATCTCGCGATACATGGCCCCATCCATCCTCCCCTCAATACGGTGCAGTCGTCCTGTCCCCTTTGCAGAAAAGCATCCCCAAAGAATGATGTTTCCACCTCCATGCTTCACGGTTGGGATGGTGTTCTCATCCTTCTTCTTCCTCCAAACACGGCGAGTGGAGTTTAGACCAAAAAGCTCTATTTTTGTCTTATCAGACCACATGACCTTCTCCCATTCATCCTCTGGATCATCTAGATGGTCATTGGCAAATTTCAGACGGGCCTGGACATGCACTGGCTTGAGCAGGGGGACCTTGCGTGCGCTGCAGGATTTTAATCCATGACGGCGTAGTGTGTTACTAATGGTTTTCTTTGAGACTGTGGTCCCAGCTCTCTTCAGGTCATTGACCAGGTCCTGCCGTGTAGTTCTGGGCTGATCTCTCACCTTCCTCATGATCATTGATGCCCCACGAGGTGAGATCTTGCATGGTGCCCCAGGCCGAGGGAGATTGACTGTCATCTTGAACTTCTTCCATTTTCTAATAATTGCGCCAACAGTTGTTGCCTTCTCACCAAGCTGCTTGCCTATTGTCCTGTAGCCCACCCCAGCCTTGTGCAGATCTACAATTTTATCCCTGATGTCCTTACACAGCTCTCTGGTCTTGGCCATTGTGGAGAGGTTGGAGTCTGTTTGATTGAGTGTGTGGACAGGTGTCTTTTATACAGGTAACGAGTTCAAACAGGTGCAGTTAATACAGGTAATGAGTGGAGAACAGGAGGGCTTCTTAAGGAAAAACGAACAGAGAGCCGGAATTATTACTGGTTGGTAGGTGATCAAATACTTATGTCATGCAATAAAATGCAAATTAATTATTTAAAAATTATACAATGTGATTTTCTGGGTTTTTGTTTTAGATTCCGTCTCTCACAGTTGAAGTGTACCTATGATAAAAATTACAGACTTCTACATGCTTTGTAAGTGGGCAAACCTGCAAAATCGGCAGTGTATCAAATACTTGTTCTCCCCACTGTATATATATATATCCAAACTATTAGTTATTTCCATATCATGAGCCAAAATCACATAATACAGCATAATCTGCATAATACATTAAAATTATGTTAGGAGAATTTAGCTAGAATTAAGCAGTTTTTCTCCCTTTTTAAAGTTATGTCATTATTTTGGCAGGATGGTTTGAGGAGAGACAGAAAGTGTTAGGAGAGGAGAAAGGGGAATAGGATCATGAATGAAACTCAAACTCAGTACATCTGAAGCACAAAAATGTATATATATATATATATATTAGGGCTGTCACCGTTAACGCGTTAACACATGCGATTAATGTAAAGTCCTTAACGCGTTAAAATAATTTAACGCAAATAAATTACAGAAGTACGTGAAGCTGCGTCATTAATGTAATTTTCATCACGCAGTTAGATGATCTTACAAGTCGGGAGTTTATCACAATCACACTGAGCATCTACAAACACCTGTAACCCTGGTAGGAGGAAATTTCCATTCTAACTCTTTAATCCGATTCTGCTTCTCTGTTTGTGATCAGGCCATTTTAAGTCGTTAAACTCTGGGAAAGTTTTCAGTGATCCAGTAATTGAATTCATTCAAACAGTCCAAAACAGCGCTAATGTAAAGAAGGCCAGGCTGATTACATCAGACATATCAGAGAGAATAGAGACTCACATTGCATTTTTAGTGAATTATTCATTCCAGTGTGTGCTTTGCTTTAAAACACGAGCTCTGTCGTATTCTGCTATTGTTTCTGAAGAGCGCAATTTTGGTGACATACAGGAGTCGTACAGTAAGTGCGAGAGAGTCTGTTATATTGATGTACAAAGAACAAACCATGTATGTGCGCACTCTAGATCACTGATCGCACGCTGCATTCATGTACAGACACATTTCAGTACATTCACGTTGTTTCCACACACACTCAGGAAGGATAATGTTTGATTTGTCATGTGTACGTTGTTGTGTTTAGTAATCGTAGGTTTATGCAGTCAAAGCGGTTCATTTAGGAGTTTTGTTGGCGTCTGTGTGGTCCTGTTCGGTATCGCAGCTTAACTCGTCTAAAATTAAATTAAAATAGTCTTGTTGTTGTTGCTCTGTACACATACTATACACTGAATTCTGTAGTTTTTTTCTGTATCCTTCATGGGTGCTTAGGTGTGTATAAATGTATTATATAATAAAATATATAAAAGTGTGATTAATCGCGATTTAAATTTTTTTTATCGATTGACAGCCCTAATATATATATATATATATATATATATTTCAAAGTTAAAAACTATTATTTGAAGTGTGTTTTAAAAGAAAACACTGTCTTTTTACTTCAAAAAAGTATAATTCAATGTTATTTGCCATTTCTTTGTAATTATTTGTGAAATTTACTGGAAATTTCTGAGTGAAAACTGTTTCAAAGTAAATTCTACAAATCATTTCTCCCATTCATTTCAATACAAGTCTGTTTACTCCCCCTCTTCCTGCTACCGTCTCTTCTCCATCACAGGCAGATGTGCATGTTCCCGAAGGGAGCAGCACAACTGAAGACATCCACGACGCATATCTGCGATTTATGATGCCCCTGTCCCCTCTTTCCACAGAGGCCATTTTCTGCTCTCTGTGGGAGGAGATTTGCTGTCTGTGATAGAGTATTCACACTGCAGGACACACAGCCAGTGCAGAGTTTTCTCTGGCAGTGATCAGCCCCCTGTGCTCTTCCCCCTGTTGTCTTCCCTTCCCCTCCTCCTGTCATCACGCTGTCTGTTACTGTTGTGAGCATCAGTCCTGGGAGGGTGTGTAAGTGGGTCAGACAGTAACCCAGGTCAGAGCCTCAGCAGTGAGTCACTCATTAGACAGAGCGTACCAAAATTATCCAGGAAAAAACAGACCCAAAAACAACACAGAGGAAAGCTAGCATACTGCTTATTGTGTAGTATCTACTGCACACGACATACTATATATTTTAAATATGCAATGATAAGCATAGACCTCGAAACAAGGTTGTAAGGGATAGAAGTACAGTGGTGTTCAATGGATTGTGCTGTTGTTTAAAGTCACCATGAAATCAAAATTGACAGTTCTTTTTTTATGGAATATTGCTGTATTTATTATAAATATTTTATCCATGTACATCTTAAAAAAAAAAAAAAAAAAAAATTAATGTGCCTTATAATCTTTAATCAAAATAACTTCCCTTCCCTCTTGCAGCCACACCTCTTCTCTGATGACGTGTTTACTGGCGCGAGGGCGGGGCAACCTCACATGAGATCAGCCAATAGCAAACTACAACAATCCAATAAACTCCCAATGGGCAATCAAGTCCCGCCATATTTTTTTTCTTGTTCAAGAAGACGTTTCTCACAAATATGTCACAATAGAGAAGAAAAGACTCTTACAACTTCTGTTTCATGCTGACTTTAACAACATACCGATTGTTTAGCTGACTTTCAGTATCCTCAATAAAACAGCTTTGAAAGTTGTGAGTTTTGAAATGAATATGTAATCTAGGACCTTTATTCACTGCATGACAATGTAAAGACTGTAAGTCTATCCCTCACAGTCTTGTTTTCATCCATGTAAAATTCAATATGGCATCTACCATGATGAAGGTCTATTGGTAGTAGTCTCGCGTAGCCAGACCTTCAGACTGACGGCAGAAGGTCTGGACTCCATCGCAGCTTTCATTGGTCAAGGACCACCAAAGAGGACATTTGACTGACATGTAACGCAACCAATCACAGTTCGTTTTGTTCCGCGTCATCTTTATTGGTGTGAAAATGTAAAGTCGATGTCCCTGCAATAACAGACCGCCGTGCATCTATAAATTATTTATTCAAGAACGTTGTGCAAGGAACTTCACATACTTTTGAAAATCCAGCGTTTAGTTGATCCTGGTAAGCGCTCATTGTCACAGTTGTAAACACGACGGTGTTCTTCTTCCACAAGGGAGTTTGGAGTCGCTGCATTAGTTTCCAGGCGGACCGTTAAAGAATGCAACACACACGTCTCGCAGATATCCTGTAGAATTCAACCAATCAGATGACGACTTCGAAACCCCTGAAGTGTTTCCAGATAAGTGTGCCATATGCATCAGACGTTCAGCCAACGGTCCGTGGGCGTGACGTCTGAGGCTGAGGCTATTTGGAAGTAGCCAAGGAGGTCGATAATACTTATGTTAACCAAATTTTAACCAAACATTGACCCCTTGGTATAAGGATCAATGTTGTGACCTCTCTATTAATTTGCTCAATCAATCAATCAATCATGAGCATCAGGTTTTTTTTTTTTTATTTCTTAAGTTATATACATTTTAATAAAGTTTGTTTTGAGGTTTTTTACTTTAAAAGGATGAATGCAATTTAAAAAATTATATATCTTGAAGGAAAACCATTTTAATTAGTTTCGCACAATCCTTTGTTGTTATTTCTTAGAAAACAAAACAAAAATTTGAACAAAAATCTACAGTGCTTGTTAATATTTGAAAAAAAAAATGGTCAAATTGGTCATGTGGTGCAACCAACAAATCAAGAACCTTTTTCCTAGTTAAATAGTTCATATGAAAGTTAATCATGTCTAGGTCAATAAGTCTCTTAAAATATCAGATAATTTTAACTTATAACATGGCAAGGTCACTCTCCAAAAACTTATGAATTAAGAATTAATTCAATATTCAAAAATGTTTTATTTGAAAAACATATTTAAAATATTTTTGAAAATATTTATTTTACTACATTTTGCATGATGGTTGATTTAAGATGATTTGAGGTACACTGAAAAAATGGTATAGGATTTACATTGAAACAGTTTTTACTCAGAAATGGCGAATTTCACAAATCATTACAAAGAAACTGCAAGTAACACATTGAATTAAACATGACATTTTGAAGTAGAATGACAAGAGTCTTTGTTCATTTACAACTTCAAAAAATGTTTTAGCGTATGTCACACAAACTGCTAAACATACTATATATGTTAAAGTGTATCACGTACGGTTTTGGGGGTTTGTCTTTAACCTAAGCGATATCAATAGTGATGCTCGCCTCACTTCTCTCCTCACATAATCTTGCTTCCTTGTCTCCTCTCTTCTGACGCCAGCTGCTTCTGACAGCCAGACGAAGAGGGCATGTTTACATTTGACAAACAGCACAGCTCATCTGCTAAAATGATTATTAATTCAGTCTTGTTTGGATCAGGATCTCATGCATATCAGCTTAGAAACGGCGAGCCGCGCATTTACCGTGTTCTGCAAGAGCTACGCATGTGCCGTCATGACGCTCGGTCATTCCGATTATCTATCAGGAAGAGAAGTTGTTTGATACGAGGAAGCCACAACTAAATGAGATTAGACCAGCGCTTGGTTAGTATGTCTGAAAATCCAACCCGCTCTTTGGAGAAAATCTCTTATGAGTTGCGGGTGCCAGCAAGAGTTCAGGTCAGAGCATAAAATGTGTCATCATCTCTCTATGTCAACAGTTTTCCGTCATGTTATCACTCTGTGAGTGCAGGCTCACATTCAAAGGTTGAAATTTTACAACTGACAGTTAACGGGATAGTTCACCCAAAAAATGACAAATCTGTCAACATTCACTCACCCTCATGTCATTCTAAACCAGAATGACTGTTGTAGTTAACTAAAACAGAAACCAAAGGGAAAAAAAAATGTTTGATAAATTAAATAAAATTAAATAAAATAAAATAAAATAGAATAAAATAATGTTAACTAAAATGAAACAAAATATAAAACAAAATTAAACATTTTATTTCAGGTAGTTGCCATATTTTTTAGTCTTGATGTATAAAACTATAATAAAAATAATAAAAACTTTAAAGATATATTTAAAGGTGCTGTATGTAAGAATGACAGCTAGTGGTTGAAATGGGTACTGCAGTCCAAATTCAAAATATTGTTTGCCCCGCCCCCTCCTCCTCAGACTCACTCACGCTGGTTTCCAGTTTGAGGACACGCAACAGGAACGATCACAATTGGCGAGGCGAGGAGACTTACACACTGTAAGTTGATGAGTTGATTTATGCGCGTTTTAATGTGCTTTTTTAGATTTTTAGATGGATGCAGAGGCTTTTTAGGCCGGGTAGAATCTGTGATCTCTGACCCAGTTTGTTTGCTGGCTTCCATGGCTGCAATACGCTGTTTTCCGCCAACTGGCAACCTGTGGTGTCGAAATACTATTGGGTAAATTGGCGACGTGCGTAGCATTGTAGCATTGCTGTAGCATTGTTTTTCGGAGAAACGAGTATGTGAACTCAGCATGTTTCCTAAATATCTGCAAACATATTATGGTATTTTTATGCTTTAGGACAGTCACAAACTTACATACAGCACCTTTAAACACACACACAACCAAATTACTAAAGCTTTATCCAATTAAAATGAAAACGGAAAGTATAAAAATGAAAAGTACTTCATAATATTATAAAAAAAAACAATATTTTAGTGATACTAATATTTCTCCTTTGGAGTTCCACAGAACAGGATAAAAGCAAACATTTTTTTTACTCATTGAGGGTGAGTAAATAATAATTTTTTTCTGTAAATACTTAATTGTCAGTGCGTCATTACAAACTGAGGGACAAGTCGAAATAATTTTCTGAGGTAATTGGCAGCACACCGCAAAAATTGTCAATAGAGCTTAACTTTGAACCCGGAATATTAGGCCATATTTGGCTAAAGCGCAAAGCCTTGTAAGGAAGAAAGGAGGAAAGGAATGGTAGCATGCTATAAGAGGATGGAGGAAAAGTGAGAGAGAAGGAGCCTTTTGTGTGGTGTTCTGGAGAGAAAGTTTGCTTGTTGAGTTTAGCTCGCTGATGAGGATTTATCCTTTGTGGCAGCATTACATTTCCATGACTTCACAACCATGGGCAAATCCAGTCAGGAGAGTAACAAGCAATTTCTCTCTCTCTCTCTCTCTCTCTCTCTCTCTCTCTCTCTCTCTCTCTCTCTCTCTCTCTCTCTCTCTCTCTCTCTCTCTCTCTCTCTCTCTCTCTCTCACTCACTCACTCACTCACACACACACACACACACACACACACACACACACACACACTCTCTTGCTCTCTCACTGTCTCTCACTTGAATTACTGAGTAAACACATCCTCCTCCATTACTGGCCCTCCCTAACTCTCTTTTCATGTCACTCTCTTTTTCCTATTCTCCTTTTTTTTTTTTTTCGTCCATTCACTATATTCTGCTCACATCTCTCGCTGCTCGATTTCCCTGTCTTTATATTGGCTTTCATCTAGTCTCCTTGCCTCTGTTGGACAGTTTTCTATATCAGAGCATGATGGTGATAGAGGTTAGGAATGTGAATGGCCTTCCACACTGTGATGCTTCTTGTATAGACACGCTCATACACATCAAACAGCTGCAAAACCTTAACCAAGAGTCACCTAGTAACAGGTTTTATTTCAAATATTTATGCATTGAATGCAATGAATTAATGCATTACTATATATACTATATATATATGAAGAGTTTAGATGCAAAAGCCACAAATGATGACATGAATGATAAAAGATGTAGATGATAAAAGCCATTATCAAAAATTAGATAATGATATTGAGCGAATGCTCTGCGCACATAGTATACGTTCATCAAATACATTTCAGCCCAAAAGCGTTAGTTTTGTTGGCAGAAACTGCTAAACGCCACTTCCCTTTGTCAGCAAAATCCTCTAAGTCCACAGAAACTAATCGGAAGACGCGAATCGAATCATATGATTTCAAGATGAATGTCGGTGTGCGTATGAGCAGGCTTTCAATTACTGAGCTGCAAGTTTTTATCTCGTTTTGTTCATCGCAATGACAGGATTTTACGAGTAGCAAGTAAACAGCACAGTGTTCCTTGTGCTGCCGTAAAACTCTGACAGGTACGTGGAAGTCATCACAGCTCCCCCTACTGTGTGGATCAGTTTCGTCATCGTTACATTTTGAATTCTGTTTTCATCTTTTGCAATGTTTCCAGTTGCATCTTTAGTGATTTTGCAACTGTTTACTATGTCTCATTGTCCAAAGATGTGAAAAAAAAAAACTATAAGGTGGAAAAAAATGACTAAAGGCCGGGAAACACCAACCCGACATCACTTGATGTCAGGTTGGTGCACTTGAACACACCGAGAGAAGTACAGCCGACTGTCAGCTAGCATGCGCATTCTCCGCCTGCGTGTAAATGAGGCAACTGTCTATTTCTGCAGATATTCGTCTATATTCGTCATTCAAAAGGGAAACCAGCGCTCCAGGCTGCAGATACACAAACCGTAAACAAATCAGCGCGCACTTACCTTTTTGAATATCAATCCTGCTGATCACGTTCTTTATTCCACTCCGCTCATGTTAATATTAAAATTTTCACCCAGGAACACTCGGTAAGATGACGCAAAATTTGAACAGCCTTCTATCTGTACCGTTTTGACTTCTTTGCTCGCTGTTTTCCTCTTATTCTTGTGCACTGACCATAGACTGTAAACTGACTCATTCACTAAGCTGAACAGCCAATCAGAGTTCTCTCTCTCACCGACGGCCTGACGCCGATTCTCCATGTTGAATCGGCCCAAAATACCCTGATGGTGTCCGACTAGAGCCAACGGTGCAGAACACACCGAAAAAACTAAGTCGGCCGACGCTCAAAAACGGCCCGACGTTGCCCGACGGCCGATCGTCGGCTTGGTGTGTCCCGGGCTTAAGGCCACAATCAGACAGGACGTGTTTTTTGCAGTGAGAGGCGCCTTTTATAAATTGATTTCTATTGGCAGTGAGCAGTTTGCGCGCTGTTTATGCGCCCCGGGCGCCTCGTGTTTTAGCCACCTGCTGTGCCGCACGTTTTTGTAGGAGCGCTTTGAGCGCCTGAAGTTGAAAAAAACAACAACTCTGAGCAGAAAAGCGCCCGATGTCATTCGCGTTTTTTCCATTGTCCAATCGAATGAATGGGGAGGCGGGCGTTCCGTTGTGGTGACGGTTACCTTGATTAGACTGACAGGACAGCTGATTCGGGGGTTGCCTAGCAACATTAAAAAAAACGCAGCGCACTGCTCTTTTCTAAATTAAAAAACGTCAACCAAAAAAGGCAGTGCGGTGCGCCTCGCGTTTTCAAACCTGAGAAACGTGTTCTGTCTGATCGGGGCTTAATAACCTTTTCATTGCCATTAAAGTGAAATTACTGAACCTAAACATAGGAGCCTGATTAAAAAATGCTCATTTAAAAGAAAACATATATATATATATATATATATACTGTATATATAATTAAATAAAATATATTCATTATTTCAATATATTAACTGTCCTAATATTCCATAATTAAAATTCCATACTTGAGCTCTGACTAAACATAGAGGTAAGAGACCATGATAGTCACATCTTTTTTTACATTAGTTTCAGCAACATCACAATTTCTTTTGGGGGAAAAAAAAAAATCTCTAAACCATTATTTCCTTCACATGAGCCAAAGTCACATCATTCAATTTTCTCTAAGGCATTGGAAAGGTGTTAGGACTCAGGACAATCATGAGAATGAATGCGATGGGCTACTGAGGACAAGGCCGTCCTTAGGCCGGTGCAACCGGTGCGACTGTACTGGGCCCTGCGCTTGAGGGGGCCCTGCGGCTAATGGACCTACAACGCTATTGGACTGAAGGGGGCCCCGCTTCCACTACCTCACACTGGGCCCCACCCCATGCTTGGGATGGCCCTGACTAAGGATACCCAAATCATGATTATGATTCGGTCATGACTAGTACTAACTGTAAGTGGTGTTACTTGTGAAAACTCATTGACAGATATGTGGTTAAGGTGTTGTGATTGTTGTATAGTTGCTATGGTGTTCTGGATGGTTGATAATTTTGTAATCACACTTTAAATTATGGTTAAAAGCATAATAACTGGGAGTGTGTGAGTGAGAAAATATTCCCTAGTTAGTAAGCAGCAACAGTATCCCATACTCCTCCGGAGACTTTCTCTCACACACATTACAACATAAACACCCGCACATTCGCACAATGCTGTTCTTCACACACATCTTCGACACTATCTGGTGAGAGCTAAATTCAGAAGTGTCGTCAATCTCACATGAGACGAGCAGAGCAGCTCATCAGCTCATTTAGATTTATGACAGTGACGGCAGCCGACTGATCCCTGACTGACTGAGACTTTTTTTATATATACAAACCCGATTCCAAAAAAGTTGGGACACTGTACAAATTGTGAATAAAAACAGAATGCAATGATGTGGAAGTTTCAAATTTCAATATTTTATTCAGAATACAACATAGATGACATATCAAATGTTTTAATTTTAAGGGAAAAATAAGTTGATTTTTTTGATTTGAGCATATGTTGTTCTAGAACTTGGATATACCTTTCAGCATTGATGGTGTCTTTCCAGATGTGTAAGCTGCCCATGCCACACGCACTCATGCAACCCCATACCATCAGAGATGCAGGCTTCTGAACTGAGCGCTGATAACAACTTGGGTTGTCCTTGTCCTCTTTAGTCCGGATGACATGGCGTCCCAGTTTTCCAAAAAGAACTTCAAATTTTGATTCGTCTGACCACAGAACAGTTTTCCACTTTGCCACAGTCCATTTTAAACGAGCCTTGGCCCAGAGAAAACGCCTGCGCTTCTGGATCATGTTTAGATATGGCTTCTTTTTTGACCTATAGAGTTTTAGCCGGCAACGGCGAATGGCACGGTGGATTGTGTTCACCGACAATGTTTTCTGGAAGTATTCCTGAGCCCATGTTGTGATTTCCATTACAGTAGCATTCCTGTATGTGATGCAGTGCCGTCTAAGGGCCCGAAGATCACGGGCATCCAGTATGGTTTCCGGCCTTGGCCCTTACGCACAGAGATTGTTCCAGATTCTCTGAATCTTTGGATGATATTATGCACTGTAGATGATGATAACTTCAAACTCTTTGCAATTTTTCTCTGAGAAACTCCTTTCTGATATTGCTCCACTATTTTTCGGCGCAGCATTGGGGGAATTGGTGATCCTCTGCCCATCTTGACTTCTGAGAGACACTGCCACTCTGAGAGGCTCTTTTTATACCCAATCATGTTGCCAATTGACCTAATAAGTTGCAAATTGGTCCTCCAGCTGTTCCTTATATGTACATTTAACTTTTCCGGCCTCTTATTGCTACCTGTCCCAACTTTTTTGGAATGTGTAGCTCTCATGAAATCCAAAATGAGCCAATATTTGGCATGACATTTCAAAATGTCTCACTTTCAACATTTGATATGTTATCTATATTCTATTGTGAATAAAATATAAGTTTATGAGATTTGTAAATTATTGCATTCCTTTTTTATTCACAATTTGTACAGTGTCCCAACTTTTTTGGAATCGGGTTTGTATATATATATATATATATATATATATATTATTCTGTGTATTTGTAGATGGTTTTCTGTGAATACATGTAGCTGTCAAGTGTCTGTTCAAGTCAGTCTCTTTATTAGTGTGCAAGCTTAGTGTTATTTATTTACTTAATTTACTTGTTTACTCCATGGTTCTCAGAAAACATATGTTGGACCGTGTTCCTTCGCTAGTAATTGTCACAACATATTACACACATTTATAGACTTGTTGGTATGGAAGAAAATTAATGTAAATAAATGTAAACACTAGCTAGAGATGAATACAAAATGTTGTCACAGCATTTTAAAGCCGGTTAATGATTAGCCAAACAGGAAGACTGTGTTGCTGCATGTCACACATTATAAATCCATGCGCTTTGATTGAATTACGGTTTTTCATGGTTCTTGGACCAGTTAATCTCACTAGGGTTCTGGCTGTCCATCGCAACTCAAGGTTACAACAATATCTGCATATTCCCAGAGGCTTGTTAATAGGCGGTTTATTTTGTCAGCTTTAATGGTATCAGGGCAGTTGGAGACACACTGCGAGTGAGGTTTTATCTATCTTCTGGCAGGTGTAGCCTTTGGCGACATGGCATTGAAGCCTGAGATCCCCCACCGCCCCTCACGCAACCACGTTACGTGTCTGTCACCTCGCTCCGCTTCCCTGCCATCCCATGAAGAAAAGCAGCCAAAGACTGCTGGATTATTAGTGTTGTGGTAATATGATTACTCCAGCGTGATTAACAACAGGCCCACACACAATGTATGTGGATTTGAACGACACCTAAGTAGCGTAGCAGTTTTTGTTTAATAGCTCAGTGCTTAGTAGCTCCCTAGCTAAAAAAAAATTTCAAAAAGTGTTTTGCTAACATTCCCATTTTATGCAAACGTTACTTCTGAATGTTCTCTGAACGTCTGATTCAGTTTGTGGTTATACGAACGTTAAGGAAACATTCCATTTTATCATTTTTGTAAACATTGTGGGAATGTTACTTTTGAGTGTTCGCTGAACATTACGAACCATGTAGTAACGTTTAAAAAATGTTAGACGAACATCCAACTAAAACGTTTCCGAAAAAATGCTCCATGAACGATCTATAAATAACGTTTTTGTGCAACCATTTTGAGAGCATTATTAAAGTCCCCTTGAAATTAAAATTGAAGTTTGGCTTTTAGTATGAATATGTTAGTCTAACTATTATCATAAGCTAGTGTGCTCCAAAACAATGACAAAATTCGCATATAGAAGATAAAAGCATTCAAAACTTACAATCTCTCACTTCCGCCAATATGGATCAGTGATTTTGATGACATCACTCTGCACTTCAGTTTCTCATCAGATTTTCTGTCCAATCAAATACTTTCTAGAATCTCAAGCTCCGCCCCCTAAATAGACGCTGAAGCTGCAGCTAAAATTGGTCACTTGTTCACACATTTACATGTTGAATGGCACATAGTGCACTATATAGGGGATAGGGAACGATTCAGATAGTGTAAATATGCTTGCCATTGGGACAAATGAAGTCTGGGTTCACGTTAGTGTTACGCAAACTGCCACAGCTTGCACACAGTCTGCTCTGGTCCAGAGTCACAATAGCACAGAGTGGATCACATGCGCAAGGTGGCGCATACCAGAAAACGTATCGGACCCATTTGAATTCTGCACAGAATGCTATATTTTAAAGTGATATGGAGGAGATTAGGAGGAGAAACTGCGGCTTTACTGAGCTCAATGGCTCTGGCCAGGCTGTGATATAAACAAAACGCTATTGGTTGTTTTAAAAAAGGGGAGGAGCTGTTTGATATGTTCCGCCCTATCTTGCTGTTTCAGTGGAAATTACGTCAACACATTGAATAATGCTGCACGTTTGAGATTCCGACTTGTATAATGCATTCACATCCTCGTAATTACAACTTGTAAACTCTGTACCACCTGTACTTGTAAACTGTACCACCTGACCAGCTCAGACTAGAGCATCACGTGTTGTCATCTTTTAATTACGATGTGGCGTGAACGCACCAATAACTTGCCAGAATCTTGCCAGAATGTTAGCTAAAGTTCTGAGAATGTTCCCTGTGCTAATTATATCAACAGAGCTAGCGTTGAGCTACCATAGTTCAGCTGAAATAAAATGAATTTTCAAGGATATGTTTTTGATAATGTGATAGGAAGATAAGGATGGATATGGAGAATCAGAGTTGTGAAGTGCAGTGTGGGATTATCTTTTTTTTTCATGGATCAGTACTTTTTCTGTAAGGCAAATACTGCCATTGATTCACTCTGCAAATCAAGTCTTCAAGGGCTTCGTCTATCTTCTCCAAATCTTTGATTATCTGAGAGCTCCTGTGTGCCTGATGGAGTCATTTTAAACATCTTTAAATTAAAGGATCTTAGGTACAAAGGAGCTAAAAGCAGACCTTTAGGAAAGTCTGCATAGTGTATGATTGCAGTAAAAAAATGTATATATCATTGAATTGAAAATTGATAGATGTGGTAATGGGACGGGGCCTTTTAACCTTAATGGGCTGGTGCAAAACAAGCACCATTTTTTGTTTATTTTAATAAATAATTTAATTTACTTTTATTCAATAAATGCATTGCCATTTTTGTTAATTAAAACAAATCTTATTTATATTTTATATGATTAATATCATATTTTTAAATATTGTTTAATTATAAATGTGATTATAATTACTTTGAAATTAACAAAACTGAAAATAATTAACAAGAATTTTGGCTCAAAATATATTTGGTAATTTTAACAATTCTCATGTGTGAAATAAAATAAACATTAACTGAAATAAAATAAAATATAAAAAATGTAATGTTATTTTATGTCAGCTAGTTCCCATGCTCATTTAATTTAACCTAATGTAATAAAATAACTAAAACTAAAACGGAAATAAACATTGATAAAAACGAATGGTACATACAATTTCATTTTTATTAATTTTTGTAATAAGATTTTGCATGGATAAGGCTTTTTATGTTAAAACACACACACACACACACACTTGGGTGGCAAATGTTTATAGGCTTCATAAGGGGCCTCCGGTTTGAAATAATCAGCTATAATTTTTCATGGGGGTCGTTTTGCAGTTTTAATGCTTCTGTCTGGTTGGAGATAGTTATGGTGTGTCATAAATATAGTAGCTGTATAAACACACGCCTTCAGCAGTAAAAGAATGAGGGGCACGAAACGAGTTTACCAATTAGAGTGATGGAGCGAGAGTTGAGGAGATACTGACAGAAAGGTGCACTGAAGGAAAGGGGAACGAATTAGAGAAAGAAGACTGGTCCTTTCAACTCTTCTAGTCCTGTGGATTTCTCTCTCTCTCTCTGTATAATGAAGCCCCCAGTTTCTCTAATCCCATTAAAGGCCAGATTAATACTTGAGAGCTGATAACTGAGAGAGTAATCGCACCACCACCAGCGGCCAAACCACAGTGTGGACACTCTCAGACTAAACCGAGAATAGAAAGAGCAGAGGAAGGAGAAATGGAGACCAAGAGATAGAGGTAGAGTATACATAAATGGGTTCCTGTGCTTGAATGGCTTTAGCCGTGGAGTGTCACAGTAATTAAACTTGAGAGAAAGACTTCAGAAGTCAAATTGTTCCCTTGACCCGCCAATATGAGAAACTGCAGCCTGTTGGCGTTAGCATTTGTCATTAACATTAATGAGGAGTGTTTGAGAATTTAAAATAATGGTTTAATAAAGTTAAAGCAGAAAATGAAATCATTTGTAAGCCCATTATATTGTTAGACCTTTATTTAACCAGGAAAGAAACCTTGAGATTAAAAATGTTCTTACAGGAGTGTCCTGGCCAAGATAGGCAGCTAATTAAGATACACACAATAGTTAAAAAAATAAAATATGTGAAGACCATGCTAAAACAACATTTTAAACCAGCCTATGGTGGTTAACTGGTCTCCCAGCCTCGATAGACTGGTCAGTTTGCTGGTTTTAGAGCGGTTTGGGGGCACCTGCCAGTTTGCCGGCATGGCCAAGCTAGGAAACTAGTTAAGCGACTTGAATGCTAGATTGGTCAGGATGGGAAATCAGCAAAACCAGCTTATACCAGCAACAGACTGGTTTAAGCTGTTTTTTATTCCAGCAGGGGTGTGTGTTTTCCCTCTTTCTCCTTATTTTATGTCCTAATAGCGAATTACAAAAGTAGCAAAGTCATTGTTTGGCCAGAGACATATTGCAGTGGTAACAACCCTCCACACTCTTGGGGGCGATATAGTTAGCTTAAAATAAAAAAAAACTGTGGCTGTGTCCTAAATTGCCCCCTATACCCTCACTATTCCCTATATTAGTCCACTAATATAGTACAGTTGAGGGAGTGAATGAAAACGAGTAAGCAACGGACACCGAGTGCCATTTTTTTGCTTTTGTTATGGAAACTAGCATGTATAAACCTTAATTAAACGATTTAATAATCAATTAAAAAGGAATTTATACATACAGTGGGGAGAACAAGTATTTGATACACTGCCGATTTTGCAGGTTTTCCTACTTACAAAGCATGTAGAAGTCTGTAATTTTTATCATAGGTACACTTCAACTGTGAGAGACGGAAACTAAAACAAAAATCCAGAAAATCACATTGTATGATTTTTAAATAATTAATTTGCATTTTATTGCATGACATAAGTATTTGATCACCTACCAACCAGTAAGAATTCCGGCTCTCACAGACATGTTAGTTTTTCTTTAAGAAGCCCTCCTGTTCTCCACTCATTACCTGTATTAACTGCACCTGTTTGAACTCGTTACCTGTATAAAAGACACCTGTCCACACACTCAATCAAACAGACTCCAACCTCTCCACAATGGCCAAGACCAGAGAGCTGTGTAAGGACATCAGGGATAAAATTGTAGACCTGCACAAGGCTGGGATGGGCTACAGGACAATAGGCAAGCAGCTTGGTGAGAAGGCAACAACTGTTGGCGCAATTATTAGAAAATGGAAGAAGTTCAAGATGACGGTCAATCTCCCTCGGTCTGGGGCTCCATGCAAGATCTCACCTCGTGGGGCATCAATGATCATGAGGAAGGTGAGGGATCAGCCCAGAACTACACAGCAGGACCTGGTCAATGACCTGAAGAGAGCTGGGACCACAGTCTCAAAGAAAACCATTAGTAACACACTACGCCGTCATGGATTAAAATCCTGCAGCACATGCAAGGTCCCCCTGCTCAAGCCAGCGCATGTCCAGGCCCGTCTGAAGTTTGCCAATGACCATCTGGATGATCCAGAGGAGGAATGGGAGAAGGTCATGTGGTCTGATGAGACAAAAATAGAGCTTTTTGGTCTAAACTCTACTCGCCATGTTTGGAGGAAGAAGAAGGAGTACAACCCCAAGAACACCATCCCAACCATGAAGCATGGAGGTGGAAACATCATTCTTTGAGGATGCTTTTCTGCAAAGGGGACAGGACGACTGCACCGTATTGAGGGGAGGATGGATGGGGCCATGTATCGCGAGATCTTGGCCAACAACCTCCTTCCCTCAGTAAGAGCATTGAAGATGGGTCGTGGCTGGGTCTTCCAGCATGACAACGACCCGAAACACACAGCCAGGGCAACTAAGGAGTGGCTCCGTAAGAAGCATCTCAAGGTCCTGGAGTGGCCTAGCCAGTCTCCAGACCTGAACCCAATAGAAAATCTTTGGAGGGAGCTGAAAGTCCGTATTGCCCAGCGACAGCCCCGAAACCTGAAGGATCTGGAGAAGGTCTGTATGGAGGAGTGGGCCAAAATCCCTGCTGCAGTGTGTGCAAACCTGGTCAAGAACTACAGGAAACGTATGATCTCTGTAATTGCAAACAAAGGTTTCTGTACCAAATATTAAGTTCTGCTTTTCTGATGTATCAAATACTTATGTCATGCAATAAAATGCAAATTAATTACTTAAAAATCATACAATGTGATTTTCTGGATTTTTGTTTTAGATTCCGTCACTCACAGTTGAAGTGTACCTATGATAAAAATTACAGACTTCTACATGCTTTGTAAGTGGGCAAACCTGCAAAATCGGCAGTGTATCAAATACTTGTTCTCCCCACTGTATACATTTATACAATCCAGTTGAGCATTATTACCGTGCATTGAGGGATTGAATGAGTGCACTCGATAACGTCTACTATGGTTTCAGACACAACTACAAATGGCTGTGCCTTTAAAACTTGCCCTACTTAACGGTATGGGGCGATTTCGGACACAGCCTGCGCCTTTAAACCAATGTGTTGTTATACAGCTTGCTATAAACATGTCAACAGTTTACTGACTAATTTGACTAACTTGCTTACGAGGGTTATCTTCAAACTGTTGCTGTCATGACATTAGTTCACTTTACATTAGACTTTACATTTTGACATTAGAAGCAGAAAATGTATGCTAAAGCTCACTATAGTTTCATTTGCAGCAACTATGAGCGTACTAAAATGCAACCATTTTTGAAATTGAGCTTGTGTAGCTAGAAAAGTTTTCGTTTGTGCACTTTGTGTATCTTCTGGAAGTGTGTTATGCCTTTTTCTCTTCCCTATTAGCATTTAACTTTATATTCTTAGATTAAAGGCCGAGATGGATTGAACCCCTAGAGGTTTTTGCCTTTTATGACCGTAATCCTTCACAAGCTGTCTGAGCGTGTCAATGAGAAATATTTGACCATCACCGCGTGTGTGGTGGGTACCAGACGGTGCTCTGCCAGGTCTAGAATGGAAGCTCATTAAGGAGCTGGAATATGTCAAATGCAGCTCACCCTGACCGCCTTATTACTGCCTATATCCAATAAGTCACTGTCGCATAAGGCAGTCAGAAAACCTTCACAATGCACCGGCTGACCTTTTTAACCGGCATATTCTATTAGCACATGTAAATGGCATAGACTTCAAACTGAAAAATATGACGCAGAGTGTCTAGCGTCTACAGTTTCATTGTTGTCAGAAGTTGTATTCTGCTGCTAACTATGCACAACTGTTGTGTGTGTGAACACAACCTGTGAGAAACATATTTGAAGGTTGTTTGGTGAAGCTGATACAAGACGTTGTTGGATATCTTACATTGTTGTGTTACATTGACAATCACAGCCAGTCAAACATTCTGATTTGGAGTGGGATTTTGCATGAGACGCAAATAGAAATGAAATGAAATGTGGCTTCTTGTTTTGTCGCATTGCACCTAGATTCAGAGTGAATTCTTCAGGTATGTTATATGTTATATTTGAGCGTTGGTAGATTCTTGCACTGACCTGTTGTAACACTTGGAGCGGTTTGGTTATGTTTACAAGGAGTGCCGCACAAAGAAAAGTCTTCAGAAACCGCATGTAAGCGTATAAGCTGTTAATCCAGCAATTGTGAATGATCCGATGCTGAAAAAGTTGTGTCTCGGTTTTGTGTGTGTGTGTGTGTGAGCATGTTTGAATTACTTCTCCAACTCTAATTGCTGTTTGCAAATCGCGGTGCTTTGGGTACTTTTAAGAAATGGCTTACCGACTTTTTGCATGGGCTTATTACATGCTGTGTCACTTGCTTTCTGTTGGATGCATGTCTTTTATGTGCTTTGAAAACAAAACCACAAGCAGTATGTCAGCTGTAACTATGTACAGTAGCCTTGCAGGGGATTCATTATTTTCAGCATGACTATAAAAACCACATCACTGATTAGAAAGGCGCTATGAACTTTTGAAAGCAGTAGTGCTTGGTTTGCCTTTCACCTTGCAGCATTAGGGCTTTTAATCTGTACTTTAAATTATTGAGTAAAAAAGAAATACATTTATTTCATGAATGGTTTAAGAGAATAAAAAAGTATGCTATAAAATGTATTCAATGAAAGCCAATGAGGTCAAGCACTTCAAATGCAAGCAACCTGTGCTTATGTTGAATCATAATTTTTGAGGTCAATCAGATTTGAGGAGCTGTCTAGTCTATTGTTATTGGTGCTGATTGTTACTTTTAATGCAAGTTTTACTTCCAGACAGATTCAAGTGCTACAGTGAATAACCTACATGATCAAGGATGCCTAAGCACTAGAGTTTACACAGTGTCAGAGAATGCTTCAAATCCATTGATTTTAATAGCGATTGTGTAGCAAGGACATAGAGAAAAAACTTTTTGCAAGAAATCAACCTAAAGTTGAGAAAAAATTGAACATTTATCAATGAGATGGCGGGTCCATAAATCACCTATTAATATTCAACCCATTTTCACTCCCAAGGCATTCAATGATGGTTAAGTGCCTTCAGCGTCATTATTAAGATGCCAAAGATAACCCAGGTAGTCGCTATATTGACAAACTTGGAACTCCATTGCTTTCAATAAGAAACCTTTGACGTCAATACACAGTTGTGAAGGGCATGGGAAATTTATTGACATGAAATTATTTATTGGGGTACAATTTTGTCATTATGGCATGTTGGGATATGATTTTCAATTTAAACTGCCACAATAATTGATTTCTACTTTTACAAATTCATGCAAAGAAATTCATCAAAGACATTTTTTAGTTCGTCGATATAATGACGTTTACCTTTAGAGTCTTAATAGTGATGCACAAGGTGATTGACCATGCTTCAGTTTTTGACACCTTGGGAGATAGAATGGGTTGTAAATTATGTAAATGTAGCCAATCCAATTGAGTCATACCTTCCAACTTTTGTATGTGAAACCAAAGTCATGTGGTGCAACCAATAAACAAAAACATATGAACAAAAAAATTTAGGTGGGTCTTTCCAAATGGAAACATTACGCCCCTGCTCTAGTGTATAGGTGCCCGAAGATTCAAGACTTTTGTTCGTTATTGATTTATTCAAAATGGTTTGGGTGTTTGTTCTTGTGTTCTTTCCATAAAATGCATGATTTGACTTAACATTCAGCTCTTGCTTTTCTATGTGAAGCCGTCCTAATGGGTTGGTTTTGTAGGAGTGGGTGGGTTGGTGGTTATGGGGCGGGGGCTCCTTCCTGTCTTCCCTTTTGTTTCTCCTCCCCTATATTCCCTTCCTCATCAAAAATGAGCACCTGCACAAATGCACCTCCTTCCCACCTGAGCACTGACGCACTCTCCCCTTCCATCTGTGTTTTCCTACCCAGAATTCCCTACTGTCCCGACTTATGGTGGCCGTGAGATCCCATTGGAGCCGCATAGTTCTGGCATTGCCATCGGCGGCGCGGTTGGTGGGGTGGCCCTGCTGGTGGCCGCCATCGTGCTGCTCGCCTTCTTCCTGCGGCGTCGCCAGCGTACCTTTAAGGGTGACTACAGCACCAAAAAACATGTGTTCGGGAATGGATACAGCAAGGCCGGTGGCATGCCCGCCCATCCTCCGATGCCCAAGAACCTGCAGTACCCTGACGACTCGGACGATGAAAAGAAGCCGGCTCAAATTAGCGGGCCCGGCGGTTTCGAGGGCGGCGATCGAGATTTCGACGGCAACTCTGAGGATTTGAAGAGACCCTATTTCACTGTAGATGAAGGCGAAAGTCGTGATTACGACGAGCGGACCCTTGCCTTCCAGTACGACCCCGAGCCCGAGATCGCCGACGACATGGTCTCCCAAACCGACGGCTCTGTTATTTCAAAGAAAGAGTGGTATGTGTAGAGTGGCATGCAACGACAAGAAAAAAGATCGACCTTTTGTCCTCTCCTGCATCCGACCACACCCACCCACCTCCATCACTAGAACCCTCCCTCCATGTGTTTATCCTTATCTGCACATCCCAACCCTGACCCAGTAACCTCCGCCCCCATCAGAGTCCATCGAAAACAGCTGTAAAAAAAATAGCTTGCGGCATCAACACGTCAACATCATTGCACATCCACATGGTTTTAGATGAACCTGCTACAACAACAAGAAGTTTTCTCACTGACTGATGCCGATCAACATCCAGTAAGGCTGGACAGGGAGGTCGCTTGAAAATATTACAGTGTATTATCCTTTTTGTCTCATTTTGTTGTTATTATAAATGTATTAAATGTATAAAAAGAGACTGTAACTGTTTTGGAAAGGGGTATATTGCTGATCATGTTGTGAAAGTCTTACACTGGATGTACGATTATTTTTTTATTGTTTGTCTTTTTTTTATCTCATTAGCATATTACCATTACTTTTACGTTAATAGTTTTGTCCATTTTTATATAGTCTTGTTTTTTATATGGAGTGTTGGTTACCGGAAAATGTGGAACTAAATAGTAAAATAATTATTCTTGCCCAAACATGTGTCATTATGAGGTCAAAGGTCACATTAACACTATTGTGTTTAATGGAAACATCGTAATTCTGCAGTTCTTGGCACAAATGCTGCTTCCAACATCCTAAAGGGTCCAGAACTAACAAGCGAGGTCCGAAAATGTGGCATAGCCTGAAAGCGTACAATCCAATGAAAAAGAAAAAAAAAAGCATGTGGGTTCTGACTGCTCTCCAAAAACAGTATTTATTTTAAGACCCGGCTATGCTGAGAGCTGAGGAACACATCTGCAGCGTTAGTCATATGCACACTGCAGTCAAGCATGCAGAACGGGGCCTAGACAGATGTACTACACCTACCCGCCCGCCCCTCAGTCTCCATGCCAGTCTTAGTCAGTCTCCATCCATAGATCCACCTCGGATGTGCCTTCACATGTAGTGTTTTCATTGCGATGCTTTCCAAAATTCATTTCCTCTGAAACTCTTAAGACGCAAAAGGATAATCCTCTATAATGTGGTGTTGTTATAAAGACAGGGTGTTTGTTATTTAGAGTTGGTGATGTGGAGTGGTCAAAATGTCTTTAAGATCTTGTAAATATGAACAGGTTCAACGGTAATGTTTAGTTCCACAGGGGATTTTTGTGTCAACCACCATTTAGAGCCTTTTGATGGAAGAACCTTTTCCGAGAGCAGGTAGCGGTAAAGGCATGGGTCATGGGAATGAAATTGCGGGAAAAGTCTCAAGCCAAAGTGAAATCAGAGGTAAACATGGCAGCAACTGGGCATCGCAGACAGGCCTGGATCTTTGAAACCACAGGATCTGCTGCGAAGCCAGGAATCCTTTCCAAATCCTTCCTGATCCTCTATAAGGAGCAGATCTGTTGGCTACAAATTAGTACGTATTTAAATCAATAAAATGGCTGTTCATCAAGATACTGACATACCTGTTTGGCTGCAAAATGTACAAGCATTTTTAATGCATGTGTGTCTTTTTTTTAATCATTCTTTGTTTGGTTCAGCCCTTTCTCACTTTTTGCTTCAGGATTTTATTTCCAGAGACAAATAACCTCCCTAACTGCATCCATATCACCCTACAGGGGGAAAAAAATGCATTAGTGGAATTTATCATGGCTTGTCCATGAAATATTTAATTCTCTTGCCAGCCTTAAACGGGACTCTGTACAAGACGAGAGATTAGGAACCGCTGTAATCACATAGACAATCCAGGAGGATCTGTAAATGGAGGAAACTCCAGATGACCGCCACTTACTAAAGAATCCTTGCCCATGAGCAGGTCATTAAAGCTCTGAGTACCACACTCCTTTTGGTGGATGAAGCCATTATCAAAAGAATCGACATAATAAACATACTAGAACTTGCAGCCGCAGATTCCTCATGGTCCAAACCCATGAGGAAAGTCGTAATAGGCTAACATCGAAGCTACGTATGAATAAAAACCTTAATGGTAGATCCATGCACATCTTGATTTGACCTAAAACTGACCACATTATGAATAACTGTACATTTGTTGCTTAGCAAACCTTGTATTTTAGCTTAGTAAGGTCAATGTGCAGCGTTTTACAAATTGCAGTGCCTATGACGTGTGAGATGTAAGGTTTTATGTTTTTTTTTTTAGATCTGAATCCTGTACATATTGTTTTCTTTTTTCTTTTATTTTTAAGAGTTATTGTGTCTTGTCTGCCCTCACTGTACATTTTTACGACATTGACATGATAATTGTATGAATCTACACAAGTTGGCCAGCGTGGTGGGAAGCGCATCGCCTGGACTTTGAGTATTATAGAAGCTGTATTTTTACCAGGTTTTTTAAACCATCATAAATAGAAATATTCTCTAACTGCTTCATATGACATGACAAAATACAAAAAGCAGCACATCGCCGTCAGCACTTTGTTACCGTGCTGCATAATCATGGCCGCCATTGAAGAGACTGGCATCACTTCAGCTAAAGCACAAGTTTTTGTTCCAGAAATGTATTTAGTATTTCATTTTATATGTAGTTATTTTCGTATTGCTTTCATATCTCTTTCATTCTTTCATTGACAACGTGCTCCCAGGATTTTGTCAATTTAAGGACCTTTTTTTTCTTCTTTTTCAAGCTAAGCACAAGTTACACAGCCACCAAATAGCTATTATGGCTTTAAATATCAAATAAGAGATTTCAATTGACTACAATTAATTTTCATGACCCATATCAGCTGTGTTTTTGGTTTGTTGTCGTTTTTTCTTTTAATAGAGTAGTCTATCTGGAGTGATGTTGAGGCTTCTAGCAACATTAAATAGCATGGGCGTACTAAGAATATATATATATATATATATATATATATATATATATTTTTTTTTTTTTTTTTTTTTTTTTAAATACTGTTCTACAGACAAAATATTCCTTCTTTTTATATTTTTCTCATTTTCTTTAGATACAAAGATTTTAGGTTTTTCATTCCAGAGTCCCATGTCTTTCTAACTGCCCACTTCAAAGCCTGACATTCCACTGTAAATAATGTATGTACCTTGGAAACTATAGCTGGGTTTACTGTATGTAGGAGGGACAGAAGTGGTGGAGTTTCAAGTCTGGACGTTGACTGCAAACTGAACTAGAAAATAAATTAGACCGCTCAGACGGCTGGAGATGTATAGCTTATTGCCATAAATCTACTTTGACATTGACTTGGGTAGATAGGTTTTGATATGTTAATGGGTTCTGTATAGAGATGTGGGGCTGATGCATTACAATGACTTTGTACATAACTGCAACAAAACAAACAAACAAACAAAAAAACATAAAGAAAGATCTTGTCTTCATGCAGCCGTGTGAATGTATGTCTGCTGAGGTCGGTAATGATATGAAAAATATATATATTGTTCACATGTGTTGACCCAGTGAAGTAAACTGTATTTGCTTTAAAACATTAAATGATTTCAATGTTCAAAGATTTCTTTTATTTATCTTCTCTTTACACTTCACAAATATGCAACATTGTTTTACTGTTACGTTATGTATAGATATAGTCATAATATTGAATCTAGCATTTTAATGTTCAATTCATTTTAATATTTAATCTATTATCATATTTAATAATGTTACAATGAAGGCCTATAATTAGAGCATACTCTAAATATTGCTATAATTCTATTGTCTAGCTTAATTTTTTTGTTAATTTACCTTTTTTATTGTTATTTGAACATGTTTTTCTTCATGTGTTGAATTCTTACAATAATGCAATAATGACTAATATTAATTATTTGTATTTATTGTTATTATTTTGTTTTATCATACATACACTTTTTTTATATTTTTTATATAAACATTTTATATTTTTATATAAACATCTTTGTTAACCTAATTCATAATCTAACATGATCTCATCAGTATTTTTAAACAAGTCAAAACAAGCCAAGTTTATTGTCATTCCAGTCATAAAAAAAAAATCATGTAGTCTGCCGTGTAACTTACAGAATGTAAGCAATCTTCACTGTAAACAAATATGCACTATACACACTGTAAAAAATATTGCTGTGATTATCACAACTTAAAATTCCACATTGGAATAAGAAACAATGTGTTGTTTCAACTAAAAAAAAAAGTATGTGTTTGTGCTTGACTTAAAATATTAAGTTTAGTAAACTTTAGTTTAGTTGGATTTTTAAGTTATCTCAACAAATATTAAGTTGTTATAACTAATTGCAGTTAGTTTACAGGGTTAGTTTAGTTGGCTTAATTACAAAGTGGCATGTGAAAAGTAACAAACTATGTACTGAAACTGCAAAAATAATAACTATACAATGTACATGTAATAATGTACTCATATAGATAGTATTGATTGTAAAGCAATAAGCCACGAGAGGCTGTGTTAGAGTGACCACATGTAAGGGATCAAAAACAATATCATTAAAGGTACACTATGTAACTTTTTCTTGTTCAAAATTAACAAAATTTAAATAATGAATCAATACATCATCAATCCTTCTCCCAAAACGTGTTTTTGCCTATATTTTAGACCTAGCAGATGGTTTTCATGGTAAATTGAGTACATACGTCACTCGCCCGTGCGTGTCTCATCCGTAAGTTTTTTCTTTTTATTTATTCTTTATTTGACAGGGACAATGGACAGTAAGAAACTGCCCCAGAATTAGCTACAGAGCTAAATTTCAGCTGCTGTCCCTGGGCAGGAGAATATCAAAACATATTACATACCAAAACATCGATATAATAGCATATACAATAAAATCCCCCCCACAAATGTAAAATATATGACATAAAATCCATCAAAAAACTACAATTCAAATTACTACAAAATATCCCCCAATATACATACTGACATCACACAGTAATACAAATTGAATCCCTCAAAATTATGAAATCATAACAAAACACAAAAATATTCAATGACCACAAACCTGACTCATCTTTAACCATATTTTCAAATAGAGAAAAGTTGTTCTGGCTACTTTTACGCATGTATGGTGTTGGAGTGGCATAGGTTAGTTGTCACAACAAGCGAGAACGGCAGTTGAATCTCGAACCCCCGGGGAATCACCCGTTTAAAAAAAAAAAAAAGAAAGAAAAGAAAGAAAAGCCAAACAGAGAATGAAAAGAGAATGCAGCAGAGCTCGTAATAAAACGAGAATCAAGATTGGCTTGGCTTTTCGGAGATCTGAAATGTTGTAAAAGCAACACGGAGATGGTATTTTATTAAACAGATAAATCACCATATAGCTCTCTAACAGAGTTCATTGTAAACATTATCTATTGTGAAGGGTCATTTCCTTATAGTTGTTGTAGCGCTGTGCGAAAATGTTTTTATTTTCAACGAAATATCGTGTACATTAATGGGTATAGCAACAGTAACGTCTTCAGCTAGTCAGCTTGAGATCCTTTCCATCTAAACTAGTTATATCTCTTAAGACAGTAAATGTTTTATGAGCATAGGATAACCATGTTCATCCGCACAGTCACGCAGAGCCGAAGCACAACCAAAACAATGTTCTTCCCCAAAATGCATGCAGTTTGTTTTTTTAACTGCTAGAGGGCCAAAAGTTACATAGTGTACCTTTAAAAAAAAAAACACCAATTTGCAATAAACAGTAACATTTATTATTAATAATTAGCAGAATAAACAATTCTTTGTTTATTGCAATTACGATTGTGATTTAAAATCCCTGCCGAAATTATACCATTATTTCTTAAAGGTGCTGTATGTAAGTTTTTGACTGTACTAAAGCATAAAAATACCATAATATGTTTGCAGATATTTAGGAAACATGCTAAGTTCACATACTCGTCTCTCTGAAAAACAATGCTACAGCCAGTTATTCTACTTTGAAATGTGCATTCTGTGTTGGAAATGTCTGTTTTTGTTTTGGTCTGTGCGATAACGCATAATGCACGTTGCCAGTTTACCCAAGATCCCAAGAGATCACAGATTCTACCCGACCTAAAAAGCCTCTGCATCCGTCTAAAAATCTAAAAAAGCACATTAAAACGCGGATAAATCAACTCATCAACTTACAGTGTGTAAGTCTCCTCGCCTTTTATTGTCAATTGCGCTCGTTCCTGTTGCGTGTCCTCAAACTGGCAACCCGCGTGAGCGTCGAGTCTGAGGAGGAGGGGGCGGGGCAAACAATATTTTGAATTTGGACTGCAGTACCCATTTCAACCACTAGCTGTCATTCTTACATACAGCACCTTTAAGTAATTTTCTTTCATTATTAAATCAGAGTGCCGTTGAGGGATTTGGTCACCTGCGGCAGTCCAGCAATATCAGTTCCAAACAGTTGTTCATACCAAGAAAGGTTTTTGTTTTAGATTTTGTCAATATGTTGATATATGTTCTATTGCCCATCCAAACATCTTATGTATTAATACCGATGAGTGTACATTAGATCGCACTGGCTTGTTACTCTTGCATTTGACACTGCTTTTAAGAGCTTTTGTCTGTAAAATGTATAATATAAATATAAAAGTCATCTGTGTACAATAGAAATGCAAGTGTAAGCTCTGAAACCCAATAGCAGTAACAGCTGGATGTTGCCTCCTTACCGCGCAAACCAATAGTTCTATTGAGCAATGCAAATTATTCACTTTTTTCACTTAGGAATCACAGTAAAAAAAAACAAAAAAACAAAATTATAGAACTATATTTTTTCCTTATTCACTGTGAATAAGTGATACAATGTGCATGGTATATTTTCACAGCGAGGGCAATTACTTTTCCATCATCCAGTGCTTTTAAATTCAGCCCTTGATCAGTTGAACCACCCCTGAAAGAGCATTCGCAGATGGGAACGAGAGAGTACAGACTTGCTTGCCAGGGTTCCTGGAGAGCAGCTGTCCCTGTCTGTCTCCTCAAAGCTCTCTTTGTAGCCCCACGGGCCTTTGAAAGCATATTCACTCGTGATAAGCCTAAATGATACGGAATCAGCCCCATTCCCTCCAGAGCGAATGTCCATCAGCAGTGCAGGGAAAGAGAATTCGGCTACATGAAGACTCTCCCATGAACGGCACAGCCAGGGTCATAGTAAGATTGTGAATTTCATATGAGTTATTGGAACAGTTCACCCAAAAAACATTTACTCGCCCTCATGTCGTTTTTGACCAAAATTTAAGTTGTTATTCACTGCACACCAGCATTCAGATATTAAATATAGGAATATGTTTAAATAAATGACAGGTCAAATTAGACAGCTTTTAAATTTTCATGATTGTGCAAGTGTTTTACTGTACCTCTTTTATGATTTCTGTTTAACCGGATTCATTATATGCACACAGTGAACACATCCTGTACACTTTGCTCTCTACTGTTTGTTTAGCTGACAGTTTATGATAAGACCGCAATTAACTGTATCGTTTTCAGGAGCAAACTGTATATATGTATTAATGATACACGAATATACCAGAGCAGAGCTTATAAAAGTTTTACAGTATATGCACTTTCAATGTACTTACAGTGTACTTCGCCACAAAAGTACTGAGAAGTGTAAAGTAACTACATGGGTTAAGGTTTAGGGGTAGGTTCAGGGTTAGTACCTAGTTATTACCTAGATAGTGTCATTACTACAATTATTAGTAGGTTCATGCGAAATAGGAGTGTAAAATAAAGTGCTACCAGTTATAATTTAGTCAATATAATAATACAATTATTTATTTATGTATTCTGAGTCACATGATTCCAATGTCACTTTGATGTTCCATGATATTTTTAAAGTTTTTTTTATTTTTTTTAATGTCTGTACTCTCATACCAACCTCAGGGTCTTCTTAATCGAAATGTCTGTCTCAAGGTGTGACAGACTTTTCAGTTATATATTGTAAGACTTTATCAAACAAATAAGACATACAGGCAGACAAAATGATCAAAGTTGTTGTAAGAAAACAATGATCAAACAAATTATCAAATAAAATGAGCAAAGTTAATGTACAGACAAAATGATCAAAGAAATTATCAGACAAATAAATAAATAAAATGTTTAGATAAGTTATTGTAAGACAGAATTATCAAACAAGTGATCAAACAACAAGTGATCAAACAAATAAGCAAATAAAAAGACTAGACAAAGTTATTGTAAGAAAAAATAAACAAATGATCAGATAAAGACGACATTGTTTACATATTGTAAAGACGACATTATCAAACGATATGATCAAAGTTATTGCGAGAGCAAAATGATCAAACTAATGATCAGGCAAAGTTATTGTAAGACAAAATGGTCAAACAAAAGGATCAAACAAGAAAGTTATTTTAGGAAAAAAGTGATCAAACAAATGATCAAAGTTGCTGTAAAGACAAAATGATCAAACAAAATGATCAGTCATTATAAGAAAAAAAAATTAAACAAATAATCAAACAAAAATCAGACACAGTTATAAGATAGAATGATTAAACAAAAAAAAATAAATAAAAAAAAATAATATTATATAATAATATATTAAAATCAATAAAATATGACCCTCACTTAACAAGACCCTATTATGGAAGCTTGTTTCCGCCACAGAATAAAACATTTTAAAAGATAATTATGACTTTTTATCTCACAATTGTGTTTTCCTCAGAATTGCAAGATAAAAACTTGCAATTGTGAGTTATAAAGTCAGAATTGTGAGATATAAAGTCAGAATTGTGAGATATAAAGTAAGAATTGTGAGATATAAAGTCAGAATTGCATGATATAAAGTCAAAATTGCGAATTATAAAGTCAAAATTGTGAGATATAAAGTCAGAATTGCGAATTATAAAGTCAGAATTGTGAGATATAAATTCAGAATTGTGATATAAAGTCAGAATTGCGTGATATAAAGTCAGAATTGTAAGATATAAAGTCAGAATTGCGAATTATAAAGTCAGAATTGTGAAATATAAAGTCAGAATTGTGAGATATAAAGTCAGAATTGCATGATATAAAATCAAAATTGCGAATTATAAAGTCAGAATTGCGAGATATAAAGTCAGAATTGCGAATTATAAAGTCAGAATTGTGAGATGTAAATTCAGAATTGTGAGATATAAAGTCAGAATTGCGTGATATAAAGTCAGAATTGTAAGATATAAAGTCAGAATTGCGAATTATAAAGTCAGAATTGTGAAATATAAAGTCAGAATTGTGAGATATAAAGTCAGAATTGCATGATATAAAATCAAAATTGCGAATTATAAAGTCAGAATTGTGAGATAAAAAGTCAGAATTGTGAGATATAAAGTCAGAATTGCGAATTATAAAGTCAGAATTGTGAGATATAAAGTCAGAATTGCATGATATAAAATCAAAATTGCGAATTATAAAGTCAGAATTGTGAGATATAAAGTCAGAATTGTGAAATATAAAGTCAGAATTGTGAGATATAAAGTCAGAATTGCATGATATAAAATCAAAATTGCGAATTATAAAGTCAGAATTGTGAGATATAAAGTCAGAATTGCGAATTATAAAGTCAGAATTGTGAGATATAAAGTCAGAATTGTGAAATATAAAGTCAGAATTGTGAGATATAAAGTCAGAATTGCATGATATAAAATCAAAATTGCGAATTATAAAGTCAGAATTGTGAGATATAAAGTCAGAATTGCGAATTATAAAGTCAGAATTGTGAAATATAAAGTCAGAATTGTGAGATATAAAGTCAGAATTGCGAATTATAAAGTCAGAATTGTGAGATAAAAAGTCAGAATTGCGAATGATAAAGTCAGAATTGTGAAATATAAAGTCAGAATTGTGAGATATAAAGTCAGAATTGCATGATATAAAGTCAAAATTGCGAATTATAAAGTCAGAATTGTGAGATATAAAGTCAGAATTGCGAGATATAAAGTCAGAATTGCGAGTTATAAAGTCAGAATTGCGTGTTATAAAGTCAGAATTGCGTGATATAAAGTCAGAATTGCGAGATATAAAGTCAGAATTGTGAGATATAAAGTCAGAATTGCGAGTTATAAAGTCAGAATTGCGAGATATAAAGTCAGAATTGCGAGTTATAAAGTCAGAATTGTGAGATATAAAGTCAGAATTGCGTGATATAAAGTCAGAATTGCGAGATATAAAGTCAGAATTGTGAGTTATAAAGTCAGAATTGTGAGATATAAAGTCAGAATTGCGAGTTATAAAGTCAGAATTGTGAGATATAAAGTCAAAATTGTGAGATATAAAGTCAGAATTGTGAGATATAAAGTCAGAATTGCGAGTTATAAAGTCAGAATTGCGAGATATAAAGTCAGAATTGCGAGATATAAAGTCAGAATTGCGAGTTATAAAGTCAGAATTGTGAGATATAAAGTCAGAATTGTGAGATATAAAGTCAGAATTGCGAGTTATAAAGTCAGAATTGCGAGATATAAAGTCAGAATTGTGAGATATAAAGTCAGAATTTCAAATGATAAAGTCAGAATTGTGAAATATAAAGTCAGAATTGTGAGATATAAAGTCAGAATTGCGAATTATAAAGTCAGAATTGTGAGATAAAAAGTCAAAATTGCGAATTATAAAGTCAGAATTACGAGATATAAAGTCAGAATTGCGAGATATAAAGTCAGAATTGCGAGTTATAAAGTCAGAATTGTGAGATATAAAGTCAGAATTGCGTGATATAAAGTCAGAATTCCGAGATATAAAGTCAGAATTGCGAGTTATAAAGTCAGAATTGTGAGATATAAAGTCAGAATTGCGAGATATAAAGTCAGAATTGTGAGATATAAAGTCAGAATTGCGAGATATAAAGTCAGAATTGGGAGTTATAAAGTCAGAATTGTGAGATATAAAGTCAGAATTGCGTGTTATAAAGTCAGAATTGCGTGATATAAAGTCAGAATTGCGAGATATAAAGTCAGAATTGTGAGATATAAAGTCAGAATTGCGAGTTATAAAGTCAGAATTGCGAGATATAAAGTCAGAATTGCGAGTTATAAAGTCAGAATTGTGAGATATAAAGTCAGAATTGCATGATATAAAGTCAGAATTGCGTGATATAAAGTCAGAATTGCGAGATATAAAGTCAGAATTGTGAGTTATAAAGTCAGAATTGTGAGATATAAAGTCAGAATTGCGAGTTATAAAGTCAGAATTGTGAGATATAAAGTCAAAATTGTGAGATATAAAGTCAGAATTGTGAGATATAAAGTCAGAATTGCGAGTTATAAAGTCAGAATTGCGAGATATAAAGTCAGAATTGCGAGATATAAAGTCAGAATTGCGAGTTATAAAGTCAGAATTGTGAGATATAAAGTCAGAATTGTGAGATATAAAGTCAGAATTGCGAGTTATAAAGTCAGAATTGCGAGATATAAAGTCAGAATTGTGAGATATAAAGTCAGAATTTCAAATGATAAAGTCAGAATTGTGAAATATAAAGTCAGAATTGTGAGATATAAAGTCAGAATTGCGAATTATAAAGTCAGAATTGTGAGATAAAAAGTCAAAATTGCGAATTATAAAGTCAGAATTACGAGATATAAAGTCAGAATTGCGAGATATAAAGTCAGAATTGCGAGTTATAAAGTCAGAATTGTGAGATATAAAGTCAGAATTGCGAGATATAAAGTCAGAATTGCGAGTTATAAAGTCAGAATTGTGAGATATAAAGTCAGAATTGCGAGATATAAAGTCAGAATTGTGAGATATAAAGTCAGAATTGCGAGTTATAAAGTCAGAATTGCGAGATATAAAGTCAGAATTGCGAGATATAAAGTCAGAATTGCGAGTTATAAAGTCAGAATTGTGAGATATAAAGTCAGAATTGTGAGATATAAAGTCAGAATTGTGAGATATAAAGTCAAAATTGTGAGATATAAAGTCAGAATTGTGAGATATAAAGTCAGAATTGCGAGTTATAAAGTCAGAATTGCGAGATATAAAGTCAGAATTGCGAGATATAAAGTCAGAATTGCGAGTTATAAAGTCAGAATTGTGAGATATAAAGTCAGAATTGTGAGATATAAAGTCAGAATTGCGAGTTATAAAGTCAGAATTGCGAGATATAAAGTCAGAATTGTGAGATATAAAGTCAGAATTTCAAATGATAAAGTCAGAATTGTGAAATATAAAGTCAGAATTGTGAGATATAAAGTCAGAATTGCGAATTATAAAGTCAGAATTGAGATAAAAAGTCAAAATTGCGAATTATAAAGTCAGAATTACGAGATATAAAGTCAGAATTGCGAGATATAAAGTCAGAATTGCGAGTTATAAAGTCAGAATTGTGAGATATAAAGTCAGAATTGCGAGATATAAAGTCAGAATTGCGAGTTATAAAGTCAGAATTGTGAGATATAAAGTCAGAATTGCGAGATATAAAGTCAGAATTGTGAGATATAAAGTCAGAATTGCGAGTTATAAAGTCAGAATTGCGAGATATAAAGTCAGAATTGCGAGATATAAAGTCAGAATTGCGAGTTATAAAGTCAGAATTGTGAGATATAAAGTCAGAATTGTGAGATATAAAGTCAGAATTGTGAGATATAAAGTCAAAATTGTGAGATATAAAGTCAGAATTGTGAGATATAAAGTCAGAATTGCGAGTTATAAAGTCAGAATTGCGAGATATAAAGTCAGAATTGCGAGATATAAAGTCAGAATTGCGAGTTATAAAGTCAGAATTGTGAGATATAAAGTCAGAATTGTGAGATATAAAGTCAGAATTGCGAGTTATAAAGTCAGAATTGCGAGATATAAAGTCAGAATTGTGAGATATAAAGTCAGAATTTCAAATGATAAAGTCAGAATTGTGAAATATAAAGTCAGAATTGTGAGATATAAAGTCAGAATTGCGAATTATAAAGTCAGAATTGTGAGATAAAAAGTCAAAATTGCGAATTATAAAGTCAGAATTACGAGATATAAAGTCAGAATTGCGAGATATAAAGTCAGAATTGCGAGTTATAAAGTCAGAATTGTGAGATATAAAGTCAGAATTGCGAGATATAAAGTCAGAATTGCGAGTTATAAAGTCAGAATTGTGAGATATAAAGTCAGAATTGCGAGATATAAAGTCAGAATTGTGAGATATAAAGTCAGAATTGCGAGTTATAAAGTCCAATTCTCAGGGGAAAAAAGAATGACTTTTTTCTCAGAATTGCAAGTTTATATCTCACAATTCAGACTTTATAACTCGCAAATGTGACTTTATATCACGCAATTATGAGAAAAAAAAAATCAGAATTGCAAGAAAAAAAGTCGCAATTACCTTTTTTATTTTTTTATTCTGTGACGGAAACAAGCTTCCATACCCTATAGAGTGACAGGTTAATTTAGGTTAAAGGTGGGTAAGTGCTTTCTAGTAACCGATGTTGCCCCTATTTTGATAGCTCCGCCCCACACATACGTACGCAACGCAGGCAAGGACAATGGCAGAATCTGCTGTGCCAGCCGGCCGAGGCTATGATGTCGTCAATACTTGAAAGCAATGTGTGTTACTATGGTAATTCAGATCGAATGTTCAATGAAAAAGTCATCCCTTACATCCCAAAAACACAAACAAGGTTCTCACGTGCAACTCGATAGCATGAACACGACGGTCCAACTAATTAATATATTACAATTGTGACAAGATTAGAGGGTTATATCGATCACTAAAAGAGGAACCAAAGGAAACAAACATATATTAGGAGTTTATTATCTTACTTTTCGGACACACTGCGAGCTAACGCTTGAAACAGACAGTGGTTTATAGGATCTGGAAATGAATGAGTCTCTATCATAGCTGAAGTGAACGACGATACGATTGCAAATGGACAAACAAGCGAACATGACACACGAGCATATTCAAGCAAAAGCCAGCATATATTAGTTCTGTGAAACAAAACAAAACCAGTGTTACTCGCCTATCAAGAAGAAATAAAGCAACCTCAGTGTCCGATTGCAGGCCTTAGCGCTCCTTGAGTTCTCTCCAGCGCTGGAAAGCTGATACTTCTCGCCTGATCGTAAGCCTTCTTTTGTTCCACAGACATTTTCCACATTTGTTTTTTATCTGCCATCTCTCTATTTCTGTCGTTGCTCGGCTAATGTCCGTCCTGTGTGTCGTGTCTTTTGAGTAATGACATGCACTGAGCGCTCTCTTCTCACCATCATTAGTAGACACGCCCCTTACTGCTGATTGGCTACAAGTTTGTTTTGGTACTCGGCCCGAGACACTTTTACTAAAGCAGTTTTGAAATAACACTTACCCCACCTTTAAATCTAAACTGGCACCTATACCATGAAGTCATTCTTATGTTTATTTAATGTTTATTGCTAGAAATTGGCCTAGTCTCCCTCTCTCTAACACAAACGCCCGCGCGCCAGGCACATGGTCCAATAGGGTTATACCTAGTCTCTTAATGAGTAATGGGTGTGCTTTGGGCATTAAACGTGCATTAAAACAATCAGAGTCTCATCTCCCATTACCTTTAAAAGCCAGTTGCGCTTGCACCATGGCGGATTCGCTATTTACATGGCTGAATTTGTGGCGGAAAGACTGAACGCTTCTGCAGAGAGGAATCCTTTTATTTTTCATATTTAAAAATGTTTGTGTGCTGCTGTGCATCCCTGTGTGTGTAACAAGCAGAGTGTACGCGTGTTGTGCAGTCGCCTATAGGCGCATATTACTAACACGCCCTTTAAATAACACAAAAAATACTGCGTACTGTTTTGTTGGTCAATGGCGCAGTCGTTTTCAGTTGCCTCAAAATAGCAACGCATCAACAATGCGCCTGAACACACCTCGTTTTCAGACCCGCACGCCCATTAGCGAACAGATGGGTGCGAGTGCATTTGCTATCTACACAACGTGGTGCTGGACGTGAAAATGATGCGTCGGGCTGAAACTAGCAAAAAACACTTGTGTCGCATTGTGCTGGGTGTATGATAGGGCCCACTCACACACACACGTTGGGTTTTCATGTTTTATGGGGACTTTCAATAGACATAATGATTTTTATACTGTACAAACTGTATATTCTATCCCCTAACCCCTAAACACAACCCTCACAGAAAACTTTCTGCATTTATACATTTTTTAAAAAAACATCTTAGTATGATTTATAAGCTGAAAACAGCTGAATAAAGCTGAAAACAGCTCATTTAATATTTTTGCCATTATGAGGTTGACACATTACTGAACATTTGATGAAAAAGTAAAGGGAAAGAAAAAAAACAAAAAACTGTACCCTATTATGGAAGGTGCCAAATATCACACAATTTTGTCAGTGTAATTTGTAATCATTGTGTCAGAATATCATCGGTGCTACAGAGTCACTTCTCAACTCAAGACAAGAAGAGTCTCATTAATCTGGCTTCTGCTTACAGGTTTGCACTTACATACTTTTATGGCAGCAAAACCAAGATGTGTTTCATTACAAAAAGTCAAGTGACATTATGAGGCAGTAAATCTGGTCATTCTCTGCTATCCTGCTGCATTTGCTTTTTCTTGCAAAGCGAGTGGATTGACATCTTCCCATGTACACATGCTGCCATACGCTCTAACTGCAACACAAAATATACAGATCGTCTTTTACATTATACATGCAGCTAAAGAGAACCGCATTACACAGTCCACTCAGATTCTCAGCCTACATGGATTATGCAGAAATATTAATTCCCTGTATGCAGTGTTTCATGTAGAGACAAATTGAGATATTTCCATACTGTCCCAGAGAGGAAAAATTATGTTATGAAACATATGCTTATTATCCGGTCATGTAGTTCCCTTTCAAGGGAACTCGCGCTGCGTCACCGCTGCGGGACCGCCTCTGCGTGATTGCGTCGTGAAGCACGTGTGTAACCAGTCCAATAGCAAGACGGAACGTCATAGGCGGGTGACGTCATGGACCCGGAAACTATAAGGCACCCGTGAACACAAACAGAAGCTAGCTTCTGTGCCTTCAGTAGCGCTCTGTGTAAATTTTGTTCGTCAGTTCTGGTGTTTTTTCCCTCTGTTCATACATAAAAACATTTACACTGACAAAGCAGACACATTTAAGTTAAATATGGCGAGCGAACAACCACATACCTCTCTGTTCAATAAATGTGTTCATCCCTGCCCACGCTACATCACGGGTGGGGATACACATCCAATGTGTGTTGTTTGCATGGGAGTGCAGCATGCCCAGGCGGCTCTCGAGGGGGCTGCCTGCGAGCATTGTGAGCGTTTGCCGTTGAGAACGCTGCGCTCCCGCCGAGCGCTCTTTGAGGAGGGCACTTCGGCTCGCGTTCCCCGTGGCTCTGGTCCCGCTGCTGCCGAGGCAGAGCGTCGACTGCAGTCATGGGGATCGCAAATGGATCTGACAGCGGGGTTAGAGATGGGCTCTGCCTTATCTCTGCCCTTACCTGCCAGATCCAGTGCCTCCACTCAGGGTTTGGAAGCCCGCGCTGCGGTTTCTTCTGCCCCGATGGAGGCATCGATATTACAGCTATCTAGCTCCGAGGAGTTAGATGTTGTTAGTATCGAGGCAGGTGGAATCGGGGACTCGCCACTCCGTTCCCCTGCTAGTGAGGAGCTTATGGAAGTGTTGAGCAGAGCGGTGGCCAGGCTTAGTTTGGATTGGCCACAAGAATCTCATGAACGCCCGTCCATAAAAAGCAGATTGGACGAGCGTTTTCTTCCCGCGCACTCTGCTCAGCCTCCACGTCGGGGCTTACCGTTCTTTCCCGACCTCCACACCGAGGTGTCGAGGTCGTGGAAACGTCCGGTTTCCTCTCGCATTTTCAGCCCACAAACAAGTACATACAGTGATATAATGGGTCTGAAAAAGCATGGTTATGGTCCGATGCCGAGGGTGGAGGAGACGCTTGCGAGCCATCTCTCTCCCGATTCAGCATAGGCCATCAAAGCCCCGACATTGCCCACCAAGCCACTTAGAGCAACATCAGCGCTGGTGGGCAAAGCGTACTCTGCGGCGGGTCAGGCCGCGGCATGCCTGCATGACAGTATGGGCCCAGCTCATGAGTTCAGGTCTCTCAACTGAGGTTGTGGAGACCATTCTACAGTCTAGAGCTCCCTCCATGAGGAAACTTTATGCCTTGAAGTGGAAACTTTTCACTTCATGGTGTGGGGATCACCAGTGGGACCCAGTTAACTGCCCAGTGGGTGCAGTGCTGGACTTCCTGCAGGAGAGATTCTCCACAGGGTTAGCTCCCTCCACAATAAAGGCGGCCTTAGCAGCTTACCACACTCCTTTTGGTGGAGTTTCTTTGGGGCGACACCCGCTTATTACTCGTTTCCTTCGTGGTACTTTGAGACTTAGACCAGCGGTTCGCACCAGGGTGCCGGCTTGGGACTTGGCCATTGTGCTACAGGGCCTGTCTATGGTTCCGTTTGAGCCAATTGAAGAGGTTCCTGAGAAGTTTCTCACCTTAAAAGCATTATTTTTGCTCGCTATCTCGTCTCTAAAAAGAATTGGAGACATTCAAGCTTTATCTGTGGCACCCTCGTGCTTGGAATTTGCGCCCGGCATGGTTAAGGCTTTCTTATTTACCCGTCCGGGTTATATTCCCAAGGTCCCTACTAATGTTGTAGGACCTGTCATACTGCAGGCCTTTTGTCCTCCTCCCTTTCGGACGTCGTACCAGGAAACACTCAATCTGCTCTGCCCGGTTCGGGCCCTAGATGCTTATGTCCACAGAGCTGCCTTGTGGAGGAAAACTGAACAACTGTTTGTGTGTTTCGGGCCACCCTTGAGAGGGGGTCCAGCATCCAAGCAGAGAATGAGCAAGTGGGTGGTTGAGGCCATTTCACTTGCCTATGAGGCGGCCGGTCAGCCCTCACCTTTGGCTGTACTGGCCCACTCTACTAGGAGCATGGCGGCTTTTTTGCTATCAAAAACCTCACATCACTTTTGTGAGGTTTTACGAGCTTGACCTCAATGCCACCCCTGGAGCTAGGGTGCTCGTTCCGTAGCCAGAATAACGGACGGGCATCTGGCTCGTATGGGGGCGTTGGGATTGTCGTTCCCGCAGCGGTGGCGCAGCGCGAGTTCCCTTGAAAGGGAACGTCTCGGTTACGTATGTAACCTTAGTTCCCTGAATAGGGAACGAGATGCTGCGTCACCCGGCCATACTCCCTGCATGCCCCTGAGCGCTTTCTTCAGGGTTTTCAGAAGCTAGTTTCTGTTTGTGTTCACGGGTGCCTTATAGTTTCCGGGTCCATGACGTCACCCTCCTATGACATTCCGTCTTGCTATTGGACTGGTTACACACGTGCTTCACGACGCAATCACGCAGAGGCGTTCCCGCAGCGGTGACGCAGCGTCTCGTTCCCTATTCAGAGAACTAAGGTTACATACGTAACCGAGACGTTTCACATATTTAAAAACCAAAATGCCTTTGCTGAGGCAACACCCTTAAAATGACTAAGATCACAGTGGTGTAAAAATTTTTTACAGCATTTATTCTGTTTTTACTAGAAATGTCTTAATCAGTATGTCGTTTGTTTCAAATAGAGCTTTATCTTAAAACAGATAAATGTAACCAGAAAAGCTGCATAAGATGTAAAGATATTCAATTGGTAATCCCCATTACTTTAATACAGTATTTGTTGATGAATAACAGTGTATTAATTTTAAATAATTTTAAATACAGTCTTCTGTATTAAAGTATTATTATATTATATTTATCTGGGGTTTTTTTTTTTTTTTTTGGGGGGGGGGGGGGGTTGCATCACGGTAATGATATTTGGGGTAAAAATTAGGTAAAATTTTTTGCAAAATACATATTTTTAGGCTAAATATATAGTATATAGAAGGAATATTATAATATATATATATAGAAGGAATATTTCCTTCTTTCCTTCTGAATTTGCAGAGAAATATGATGTTGACATGTTCTTGACAGGTTTCATGAGATTCACCCATTTCATCTAGTCACTTCTCCAGTTTTTTTTTTCTTCCACAAAAAAAACTTGCCAATCAATCACAGTTAGTTTTAATGTAAGATCAAATTCATTTAGGTCATTTAGGTAAATACTGTATACTAAATACTGTATGTTTTTGCATACAGTGCAAAGCATTGGTTCTCCAACCCTAAGAGGAAAAAGTAGTCTTTTTGTCTTCATACAATTTAATGTAAAAGAAAATCTTCACAGTCTCACAAACATGACATGTTTGTGTTTTTCTTTATAGCACCAGTGTCTGAATGGTTTTCAAAAGATTCCAACTTTTTTTCATATATATTTTGAACAAATACTGTAGAAAAATGTTTTATTACTCACTCAGATTTATATATATATATATATATGTGAAGAAAAATGCTTTTATCCTTTATGAACTGAGAAAGAGAATAGAGTTAAAAGCATGAAAGCGAGCCAGCGTGCAAAACCAGGACATTCAAAATAATAACGAGAACAACAAGCACTTTGCAAACACATCAGAACAGTCATTCTTCATGTTTTAGTAATTTGTCGTATTCCCCAGTGATTTCCCAATGAAATCAGAAAAGCATATTTTCAAACATATCACTATAGCACAAGCTGTACTTCTTTGTTTTATATACGATTTACAGTTAAGAACTTATACAAAACATTTTTTGGTTAAGTAGAATACTCATTTCAAGAGCTTTATTATGGTGACTATAACTGTATTATAAACATATGCTTTTATAAAATCCTTAATTTTCATGTATGTTTTTTAAAAGTCTTTACTTTGTTATATGTATTCAGATCCTTAGTTCATAAATAAGCAACATGCTTCCACATGCATCTCACCATGAATCCAAGAAATATACATACATTTTGTTGATCTAATCGGCAGGCCATATCATGTTTCATGTCAGTTCTTTTCTTTAATTGAAAAGCTTTGGTCTAGCATGATAAAAACACATAGGCATTAGCTTGTCTACACAAAAACTGGGCTTACATTTCAGCTTTCTCCTGTAGAGTCAAGAACATATTTTATCAGTAGCACCTGCTATGGTGAACATCACTACTATATATATATATATATATATATATATATATATATATATATATATATATACTTAGAGTTAGGCATTTCAATAAATCCTTTACATCACCATTTAACAGTGAGCATGCGTCTTTTGAATTGCTAGCTGATTTTTAACTTAATACTGAGCACTCCCAGCCCTACACATTTTGTATGTCTCCCTTATTTGACACACCCACTTCAGATCTTGCAGTCTCTACTAATGAACTGATGAGTTGAATCAAGTGTGTTAGATGAGGGAGACATACAAAATGTGCAGTGCTGGGGGTGCTCCAGGACAGGTTTTAAAACCACTGAACTAGAGGATTCAAATGCAAAACAATGCCTTGGTAACCACGCACAAAACCCTAGCAACCACATAGCAATGCTCTGGCAACCACCTGCAACACCATAGAAACTGCATAGCAATGATCTAGAAACCACCCGCAACACCCTAACAACCACATCTAAATGCCCTGGTAACCACCTACATCACCCTAGCAACTACATATAAATGGCCTGGCCACCACCTGCAATACCCTCACAACTAAATAGTTACATCCTGGCAACCACTGGCTATACCCTAGCAACCACATACCAATGCCCTGGCAACCACCCAAAATGCCCGAACAACTATTTAGCAATACCCTGGCAACCACCCACTACACCCTAGCAATCGCATAGCAAAACTCTAGAAACTGCATTGCAATACCTTGACAACCACCTACAACACCCTAGCAACCACATAGCAACGTCCTGGTAACCGCCCACTACTCTCTAGCAATCACATAGCATCATGCTGGAAACTACATTGCAACGTCCTGGCAACCACCCACTACTCTCTAGCAATCACATAGCATCATGCTGGAAACTACATTGCAACGTCCTGGCAACCACCCACTACTCTCTAGCAATCACATAGCATCATGCTGGAAACTATATTGCAATGCCCTGGCAACCAATCACAACACCCTGGCAACCACCCGCAACACCCTAGCAACCACATAGCAACGTTCTGGCACCAACCCACTACTCCCTTGCAATTGCATAGCATCATGCTGGAAATTACATCGCAATGCTCTGGCAACCCACCACAACACCCAAGCAACTGCATATCAACACCGTGCCAACCAGACGCAACACCCTAACACTCGCATATAAATGCCCTAGCAACCACCTCCAACACCTTAGCAACCACATATAAATACCCTTTCATTCACCCACAAAACTGCAGCAACTGCATCACAATGACCTGGCAACCACCCGCTACATCTTATAGCAACCACCTGGCAACCACCCGGAACATAGCAACATCCTGGCAACCACCCGGAATGTCCTAACAGCTGTATAGCAATACCCTGGCAACCTCCCTCTACACTCACATATACTGTAAATACCCTGGCAACCATCTGCAACACCCTAGCAACCACATATAAATACCCTTTCATTCACCCACAAAACTGCCACAACTGCATCACAATGACCCGGCAACCACCCACTACACATCTTATAGCAACCACATAGCAACATCCTGGCAACCACCTGGAATGCCCTAACAACTGTATAGCATACCCTGGCAACCTCCCTCTAAACCCTAACACTTGCATATAAATGCCCTGGCAACCACCCACTACACCCTAGCAATCGCAAACCCTAGAAACAACATTGCAATGCCCTGACAACCACCTACAACACCCTAGCAGCCACATAGCAATGTCCTGGCAACTACTCCCTAGCAATTGCAAAGCATCATGCTGGAAACTACATAGCAATGCCCTGGCATAACACCCACATATAAATGTCCTAGAAACCATCAACACCCTAGCAATTACATACAGTACGGCAACCACTAGCTAGTCCCTAGCAACCAAACAGAAATGACCTGGCATCGCCAGGCAGTTTTGCACAAGCAAACATATTAAAATCTATTTAATATGTGCTTTGTTGTGAGTAGCGATATGCTCTCAAATTGAACAATTTAATCTCTTTGGTAGCTTACATAGAAGCTTATCAGTTTTGTATAAATGTAGATTTGAAAGGGTTTAAATGGGTATGTGTTTGCCTTGTGCACCATCATTATTGTTATCATCAGAGCACCACCTCTTAGTTGTGTGTTTATTTGCATCTCACTTACAGCTCTGTAAATGAGCTGCTAAGCAAACAAATGGATCAAGTCTCGAGGATTAATTGGTTGGCATCTTTGAAATGAAGCCACCATTCCCATCCAATCAGTGCTTCAGTAGCAGCACATTAAGAGCTGGACATAACTATTATATTAAAGGCTGCCAGCTAAGAAAGAAGAACTCAAAAACCAGAGCCTCCATTGAACCGCTGACGCCTCTGTTCTGCTAAAGCATTCTGGGTAGGCTGGGGATTCGAACGAGAAGTCTCTAAAGTATGTCGATTTTGAGAGATTTAAGTAAGTGTGTATGCGAGAGAGAGAGAGAAAAAAAGAGAGAATGTTTACATGTCAATATGACTTTGTGTTAGACACTTGAGACTATGGTATTTGTTTTTCTCACTTTTACTTAACAAGCAGAAACAAAACTGTACAATATAAATAACTAACGTAAAAGAAGTTTCCCTTCAACAAAAATGTTGAGTATTTATGTCAAAAGCAGCTTCCTGTCAGTATATGCTGTATGATTTATAGCACCACATCTTAAATACACACACAAGAAACACACACTGTTGCTGGGTTAATTGCAGGTTGCAAACCTTTCTGCACTATTAAAGTTAGAAGTAGAATGATTGCATAAAAATAAAAGATTGTTTCCAACAAGATGCAAACACACCCTTGTTCCCTTTCGATCAGTCACTCCGAGTAACGTCAGTGACTGACGAATGGGGGTTTCGCCTAGAAGCCTATCATCTTCGAGATCTAGAAAACGCCCAATGGCAGTGCCAATGCCATGGGCATGCGGAATTTGCATAGCGTAACTCCGCCCCACAGTGTGGGTATATAAGGAAGTACGCTGGCAACATCGCATTATGTTTCTGCTTCAGAGCCAAGAGCATCTATCTCTTCACTCCTTAAGCCTTGTTGAGTATATCGTCAAGCTTCTTCGAGACGAGCAGCTTTCCAGTCGGTGTTGGTGTTACGGCGCGTTCCTGCCTGCTGATCTGTGCAGTGATCTGCATCCAGCTGGTATTCGTTCCCTGGGCGCTTCGGCATCGCTGTGATGCTCCCTCTCACAAAAGAGCTCGCACGTGGCACGTCTTTTTAAAGACGGTTTGCCCGTGCACTTCTGGGGCGGTCGATCTCTGTTGCCATCTGATGGGCACAATCGCTGCGTGACGTGTTTGGGCTTCAGCACGTTCAAGCAGCATTTGTGGGTGAGTCATGTTCTCACTGCGGGAACATGACCATCGCGATGTTGCGGTCGAGACTCAATGACCTCCGCAAGGAAAGAGAGTCCCCTCTGCCACACCCCAATGTACCATCTTCGAGAGAGATGGTACTTTGGCTGGTGGCCAGGGTGACCCGAGGGTTACGGTGTGGCACACCCCCCTCTCGCACATCGCTACCCACGAGTGATCGGACTGAAGCAGCGGGACCGTCTGCGGACGCCCCATGTGTTTCATTCGGCGCTCCAGTTGGCGATGAGATGTCGATCGCCGCATCTCAAGGTGGGCTGGAGTCCCCTGGGGATGAAGATTCGGCTATGCTGCTGCCTTCGGGCGTGCCAGCATTGCCCGAGTCCGACCTGGAGTTGACAGCCATGTCATCTCGGGGGATGTTTGGTCTTTGGGTGCGACGCGTCCTGACAGCTGTTGGGCCCCGCCCCCAATTACTTTCTCTCCTGGGATACATGAGGAGGTCACGTGGTCCTGGAAGTCCCCGTTGTCTTCCCGCGACCGTTCGGTGGCCTGCGCCTTCTCTGCCCTCGATGGGGCCGCGGCCAAGGGTACACTGGGGTCCCCCCTGTTGACGCTCAGTTGCAATCACGGTCGAGACTCAATGACCCCCGTATGGAGGGAGAGTCCCCTCTGCCACACCCCAGTTATCCTCTCCACGTGACGGGATGTTTGGCTGGTGGCCAGGGTGACCTGAGGGCTGCGGTGTGGCATAAACCCCGACGAGTATTCCTCGGGCCACACCCCCCCTCTTGCACAGAGTGCTTCAATGTGGCGCGGTGATCCTAAGCACCCCTCCAAGGCCTGTAGTTCTCGTCTACTCTGGTGGCGAGGGACTACAGAGCTGCGGGGCAGGCCGCCGCCTCTCAGCACGCCATGGCCATCCTTCAGGTCTACCAGGCCAGGATGCTCATGGCATGCACGAGGGTAGAGCTGTCCCAGGGCTCTTAATGAGCCACGTGCCGCCACCGACCTCGTTCTCCGGGTGATGAAGGTGACCGTGCGCTCCCTGGGTCAGGTGATGTCCACAGCTGTGGTCCAGGAGAGACGAGGCTCAGCCTGGTCGATATGAGAGAGACTGAGTGAACCCGGTTCCTCAATGCTCACATATCCCAGGCTGGCCTCTTCGGCGGCACGGCCAAGAACTGCGCCCAACAGTTCTCGGCCGTCCAGTAGCATACTAAGGCCATTAAACGTACTGCCCCGGCGGCTGTTACTCAGCCGCCGGCTCAGTCGCCTCAATCTGCTTGCCGCCGAGGGCGCCTTCCTGCGGCTTCGACCCTCCCGCCGCCCTTTCCGGGCCGTGCCGTAGGGGTGGTCGCAGGAAGGCGCCCCCGTCCGCTCCCAGCCCCGCAGCCCGCCTAACGCCAGGCTAGCGGCGCTCCTGACGCGGACAGCTCAGGGATGGGCAGTTCTTCCAAGGAGTTGGTAGCAGGGCCACTCCTTCCCCCGGTGGAGGGCCGGGGGAGAATCTTCTGTTCAGTTGCTGGCCCCCAGGTCAGCAGCACCCTATGTGGAAGAACTAACTCACCCATCCCTGAGCACCCAGAGACCGATGGCAGTGTGCGCCGCCCCCGGGCCACACCACTCTCGTCCCTCTCTGACGCCAGTCTCCTCTCAGAGCAGACCCCAGTGGAACGCGCATCCTTCCCTGGTCTCCTCTGTCAGGACGCGGCTGATGACCGTGCCCCCACACCGGGACGCTATGCCTCCCACGTCCGGGCCGGTCACGCCGCCTCGCTGCCCCACCCAGGGTACGTCTGTGGTCCGCATGACCCCGCTGGTGCAGTTTTTGGGAGCCTGGCTAGAGCTTCCCGGACTGTTCCGCTGGGTCGAGAAGACCATCAGGCTCGGCTATGCGATTCAGTTCGCTCAGGCTCCTCCCCGCTTCCGGGGAGTCCACCACACAATGGGGGGGCCCAACGCCCCTGTCATGCGTGCGGAGGTTGCTACCTTGCTGGCGAAGGGTGCAATCGAGCCTGTCCCTCCAGCCGAGATGAAGTCCGGCTTCTACAGCCCTTACTTCATTGTACCCAAGAAAACCGGTGGGTTACGACCGATCCTGGACCTGCGCGTCCTGAACCGATCCCTTCACAGGCTTCCGTTCAGGATGTTGACAGCGAAGCGCCTTTTCGAATGCGTTCGTCCAGTAGATTGGTTTGCAGCGATCGACCTGAAGGACGCCTACTTCCATATCAGTACGCAGTCCTCCCATTCGGGCTAGCTCTGTCCCCTCGCGTCTTTACGAAGATTGTCGAGGCAGCCCTTGTGCCACTCAGGCAACACGGGGTTCGCATCCTGAACTACCTCGACGACTGGCTGTTCCTGAGTCACTCTCGAGAGCAGGTGTGCGAACACAGAGACCTGGTGCTCCAGCACTTAGCCCGTCTGGGCCTTCGGGTCAACTGGGAAAAGAGCAAACTCTGCTAGTGCAGAGGATCTCTTTTCTCAGTATCGACTCGGTCGCCAGGTGCGTGCAGCTTACGAGCGAGCGCGCGCAGTCACTGCTGACTTGCCTCCATCAAATCAAGAGCAAGAGTGTGGTTCCACTGAAGTTATTTCAGAGGCTCCTGGGGCATATGGCATCTGCAGCCGCGGTAACGCCACTCAGATTGCTTCATATGAGACCGCTTCAGCACTGGCTTCGCGATCGAGTCCCGAGATGGGCATGGCAGTCGGGCACGCTCCGGGTCCCAGTGACTTGGGCCTGCCTGCAGACCCTCACCCCGTGGTCGAACCTCAGCTTTCTACGGCCGGTGTGCCCTTAGAACGAGTTTCCAGGCATATTGCTGTGTCAACAGATGCCTTCACCATGGGCTGGGGTGCCATGTGCAATGGACATGCTGCCGCGGGTTCCTGGACAGGACCCCAGCGCCTCCTGCATGTCAATTGCCTCGAGTTGCTGGCAGTACGGTTCGCCCTGCACCGCTCCCGAGCACTGCTCAAGGGTCAACACGTGCTAGTCCGGTCAGACAACACGGCCACAGTAGCGTACATCAACCACCAGGGTGGTCTACGTTCCCGCCGCATGTCTCAACTCGCCCGCCATCTCGTCTTATGGAGTCAGTAGCACCTGAGGTCCCTTCGTGCCATCCATGTCCCGGGAGTCCTGAACCGTGCAGCAGACGAGCTCTCACGGCCTCAGCCACTTCCTGGAGAATGGAGACTCCATCCCCAGACGGTTCAGCTGATTTGGAAACAGTTCGGCGACGCACAGGTAGATCTGTTTGCCTCCCACGACTCTTCCCATTGCCGCCTGTTTTATTCCCTGACCGAGGGCTCCCTCGGCACGGATGCTCTGGCGCACAGCTTGCCGCGGGGCCTCCGCAAGTATGCGTTTCCCCCAGTGAGCCTTCTCGCAGGTTCTGTGCAAGATCAGGGAGGACAAGGAGCAGGTCCTTTTGGTTGCCCCGTATTGGCCCGGCCGGACCTGGTTCTCCGAACTCGTACTCCCTGCGACAGCCCCTCCCTGGTCGATTCCTCTGAGGAAGGACCTCCTTTCTCAGAGACGGGGCACCCTTTGGCACCCGCGTCCCGATCTTTGGATCCTCCACGTGTGGCTCCTGAATGGGACGCGGCAGGTTTGAGTACTCTACCACGCTAGGGCCGCTAGGGCCCTGTCTACTCGACATGCCTATGCGTTGAAGTGGAACCTCTTCGTCACCTGGTGTTCTTCTCGCCAAGAAGACCCCTGGATATGCCCGATCGGGTCTGTGCTCGCATTCCTCCAGGAAGGGTTGGAACGAAGGCTGCCTCCTTCCACCCTCAAGGTTTATGTGGCCGCTATATCAGCCTACCACGACCTTGTGGAGACGAAAAAGGTAAGTCAGCACGACCTGGTCATCAGGTTCCTGAGGGGAGCGAGGAGACTGAGTCCTCCTCGTGTTCCCCTCGTACCCTCTTGGGACCTCTCAGTAGTCTTAAGTGCTCTGCAGAGGGCTCCCTTTGAGCCATTGCGGTCAGTCGAGCTTAAGTGGTGAACCTGCAAGCGCTGCCTTTGGAGGAGGCAGACCCAGCCTTGGCACTGCTCTGTCCAGTACGCGCCCTCCGTGCTTACGTAGACAGAACGCAGTGTTTCAGGACCTCAGACCAGCTCTTTGTCTGTTATGGTGGGAAGCTGAAGGGAAAGGCTCTCTCCAAGCAAAGGTTGTCTCACTGGATAGTGGACGCCATTGTTTTGGCTTACCAGACGCAGGGGCGTCCATGCCCCCTAGGGGTCAGGGCTCACTCCACCCGAAGTGTGCCCTCCTCTTGGGCTCTAGCGCATGGCGCCTCGCTAACAGACATTTGCAGAGCTGCAGGCTGGGCGACACCCAACACATTCGCCAGATTCTATAATCTCCGAGTGGAGCCAGTGTCCTCTCATGTACTCGCCTCTACTAGTGGCCGGTAATGGACTAGGCTCAGGTGTCTTCGCTTGCTCGCCATTCCACTCCACGGACTGGATACGTGCGATATTTTCTCAGGTAGTTTCCCTGAAGCCCTGAGTTCCTCCAGCACTGTTGATGCCGACACCAGTACGTCTGCCCACCCGGTCAGGCCCTCGTGTTAGGCTAGGTGCCACCGTGTGCATGGTTCCCCCGTTGGGCAACCCCCACATGTGTATTTCCACTGTAAGCCTCCCTGAGCATGTGTCTTTCCCTTGGCAAGCCCCTTGCCACCCCTGGGGGTAAAAATTCTTCCACCTTCGGCTGGTTACCCCAGAGTTCTCCATATGTAGCCCTGAGCGGGTCATATGTGTATCCTTAAGTCCTCCCTATGGGTAGGCGCTTGGCGCATACTTCCACCTGGAATATGCTTCCCAGTGTACCTTGGTATTCCTGTGTTAAGTGGGAGTCCTTCGTCCGTACTAGCTTACGACAGGGCACTGGATGACAGCCGAGTGGCGTGATTACATTGGGACCCCCATTCATCAGTCACTGACGTTACTCGGAGTGACTGAACGAAAGGGAACGTCTCGGTTACGTATGTAACCCTCGTTCCCTGAGGAGGGAACGGAGACGTAACGTCCCTCTGCCACTTCCGCTGTACCGCTGGAACGGCCGGGAGTTCAGTCTTGGCTCCTCAGCAGGTAAACATAATGCGATGTTGCCAGCATACTTCCTTATATACCCACACTGTGGGGCGGAGTTACGCTATGCAAATTCCGCATGCCCATGGCATTGGCACTGCCATTGGGCGTTTTCTAGATCTCGAAGATGATAGGCTTCTAGGCGAAACCCCCATTCGTCAGTCACTGACGTTACGTCTCCGTTCCCTCCTCAGGGAACGAGGGTTACATACGTAACCGAGACGTTTCTCTTGTGGATATAGACAAACTCAGACTGATGTCAGCATGGTTTCTGCTCATTTTTTTGTTGTTGTCCATATAACTGAAAGCCCAACACACTCTTATGGTAATTGACTGTTCGCAAAGACCCGCCCCCTTTAGTTACTGTTGCTATGTCCGACAAGCAATGGCGCTCTCATGCCACACATCATGTTCTCACGCCGCACATCGAGTTCTAACACATCGCGGCGCAAAGAGGACGCTGGCAACGTGCCGATAGACAGGACAGAGCAGGTTACTTTTAATATGAAACAAAGTCTCAACTCTCAAATTTTATCATTTTTTAAAGAATTTTAAACAATAAATACCGTTTTGTGGCTCTTTAATGTGTGGTGACAGATTGCTGTAGCGCCTCAGTTAAAGCTGCTTGTGAACCGATCATCTCTTCCTTCTAGTAAATTTATAGTATCAAATAAACGTGAATGAACTTCATAAGGAATGTTGTTTCAACCTCGGAAAGATGTCAGTACACACCGTTTTTCAAGTTCAAGTCCACCCATGTTAATCTATGAACTCTCCTGACTGCTTTGTCTGATTCGGCGGATTATGATTGGTCAGATCGCCTGTCAGTCAAACTCCTGGCGAATTGTAACTGTTTTACATTTTCAACTGAAAACTGAAAACTTTTGATTAGTTTTGGCTGTTCATTTACACAGCGGCGTTTTGGGGGCCTGAAAATGCTAACTTTTGAAAACGGGTTTCAAATATAGACTGTAAAAAATATGGACAACGCACCTTCACTCTCTTCCATTGTAGAGAAGTGAAGCTGCCAATGTCCAAATATGGCGCTGACATCTTGGAGCCAGAGTCTGCGCAGTAGTGAGCGTGAAGTGGATCCGCAGTATCAAGGCCCCGCCCACACTCCCTCAGAATTAGTTAGTACAATTTACTGCAGAACAACTCATGAAATAAACAGTTATGGAAATATAGAAAATAAAGTTGAAGCTCCAATCTCCTCCCGAATATCCCGAAAAAAGTCTATTGGTGCCTCAGTGACTACTTTGCTCAGAGAAGCTGTCAATCATGACGTCACACTCTCGTTTTTATAGCATCAAATAACTAACTAAAACCAAACTTATACTGTATAACACTTGAACATACATCAGCATGATAAAAATGACCAAAAATGACAGACACCATCTTTGGAAAAAATATTTGAAGTGTAATTTGATTGTTTAGTTTGTCTCACTTCCCATTAGATTACATGGAGAGGGTGGGGTTTATTACCTATACTGCATTCAACCACCTGGGGGCGATCGAAACGTTTCGGCTTCACTTTTCAGGACTTGTGCGGCACACTTGGTTTCAAAGTGCACGTTTTTGAAAATGATACCATTACACGTCTCCGTGTAAACTACAAAAACGCGAATTTGTGAAAACGGTGACATCACGCGCATGCAAATTACGTTATTAGCTTACTTAAAAAAGTAAATAAATCATACATAGAAAAGTAAATAAAATCACCACCTCGTAAAATATTTACAAACCCGATTCCAAAAAAGTTGGGACACTGTACAAATTGTGAATAAAAAAGGAATGCAATAATTTACAAATCTCATAAACTTATATTTTATTCACAATAGAATATAGATAACATGTCAAATGTTGAAAGTGAGACATTTTGAAATGTCATGCCAAATATTGGCCCATTTTGGATTTCATGAGAGCTACACATTCCAAAAAAGTTGGGACAGGTAGCAATAAGAGGCCGGAAAAGTTAAATGTACATATAAGGAACAGCTGGAGGACCAATTTGCAACTTATTAGGTCAATTGGCAACATGATTGGGTATAAAAAGAGCCTCTCAGAGTGGCAGTATCTCTCAGAAGTCAAGATGGGCAGAGGATCACCAATTCCCCCAATGCTGCGGCGAAAAATAGTGGAGCAATATCAGAAAGGAGTTTCTCAGAGAAAAATTGCAAAGAGTTTGAAGTTATCATCATCTACAGTGCATAATATCATCCAAAGATTCAGAGAATCTGGAACAATCTCTGTGCGTAAGGGTCAAGGCCGGAAAACCATACTGGATGCCCGTGATCTTCGGGCCCTTAGACGGCACTGGATCACATACAGGAATGCTACTGTAATGGAAATCACAACATGGGCTCAGGAATACTTCCAGAAAACATTGTCGGTGAACACAATCCACCGTGCCATTCGCCGTTGCCGGCTAAAACTCTATAGGTCAAAAAAGAAGCCATATCTAAACATGATCCAGAAGCGCAGGCGTTTTCTCTGGGCCAAGGCTCATTTAAAATGGACTGTGGCAAAGTGGAAAACTGTTCTGTGGTCAGACGAATCAAAATTTGAAGTTCTTTTTGGAAAACTGGGACGCCATGTCATCCGGACTAAAGAGGACAAGGACAACCCAAGTTGTCATCAGCGCTCAGTTCAGAAGCCTGCATCTCTGATGGTATGGGGTTGCATGAGTGCGTGTGGCATGGGCAGCTTACACATCTGGAAAGGCACCATCAATGCTGAAAGGTTCTTGAACTTGGATATACAACATATGCTCCATCCAGACGTCGTCTCTTTCAGGGAAGACCTTGCATTTTCCAACATGACAATGCCAGACCACATACTGCATCAATTACAACATCATGGCTGTGTAGAAGAAGGATCCGGGTACTGAAATGGCCAGCCTGCAGTCCAGATCTTTCACCCATAGAAAACATTTGGTGCATCATAAAGAGGAAGATGCGACAAAGAAGACCTAAGACAGTTGAGCAACTAGAAGCCTGTATTAGACAAGAATGGGACAACATTCCTATTCCTAAACTTGAGCAACTTGTCTCCTCAGTCCCCAGACGTTTGCAGACTGTTATAAAAAGAAGAGGGGATGCCACACAGTGGTAAACATGGCCTTGTCCCAACTTTTTTGAGATGTGTTGATGCCATGAAATTTAAAATCAACTTATTTTTCCCTTAAAATGATACATTTTCTCAGTTTAAACATTTGATATGTCATCTATGTTGTATTCTGAATAAAATATTGAAATTTGAAACTTCCACATCATTGCATTCTGTTTTTATTCACAATTTGTACAGTGTCCCAACTTTTTTGGAATCGGGTTTGTACATGAGCTTGGTTTGAAGCTGACACAATATAAATGTGCTAAAAGGCATCTAGTCTGGATAAAATATACATATGTACATGCTTAAATATTATAGTAAGAATATAAATTAACATAACTATGTCCCTATCTGGTATTATTGTTTAAAATTGAGATTTACAGGACATGATTTAAAAAGTTGCAATGCCCCCTTTTAGCACCTCTGATGATCAGTGTTGGAGTTAACACATTACATAAGTAACACAAGTTACGTAATCAGATTACTTTTTTAAAGTAATGAGTAAAGTAATGCATTACTTTTAAATTTACAACAAAATATCTGAGTTACTTTTTCAAATACGTGATGCAAGACACTCCCGTTTTCCCATTTATTGACTGATGCCTCTCCTGTCTCCTGTGATGCCTCTGAGTAAGTGCAGAGGCGTTGTGTGCGGTGTGTAAGCATGATGATTATTGTAGTTCTAGACTATCAGAATATTACGAAAAACTGCAATAATTAAATATGTTAAAAATACAAATGTACTTTATGTATTTAATATCACTTTATTAACAAATGTGTTTGCTGCTTACATTCAATGATCCAATTCCACCATAGGACTTACATCACATGTGTCACATTTGATAAACATCACATTTGTTTTTAATTTTATTTATTTATTTATTTTTATTGTTTGACTTGCGCCCTGTACTGTACAGGTGTGAATTTGCATTTCCTTCAGCCTGAGGCTTATTCATTTCACTTTTGTTTTGAAAGGGGGTTTACATTTGCAAAAAAATAGATATTTTTTTTGTTATTAAAAAGCAAGCATGTCCAGCCCAGCCTAGGCAAGAAAAAGTAATGCAAAAGTAACAACAAGTTCCTTTCTATAAAAAGTAACTAAGTAACACAATTAGTTACTTTTTTTTTTGTGAGTAATGCAATATTATAACACACTACTTAACATAACTTTCCCCAACACTGCTCTTTCTTTTCTAAAATATCAAACTTTTTTTAAATTGAAAAGAGACTGATCTTGTGGGTATATAAATATCAAGTTGGAATAAGCATATCATGAGATTTGGGAGACAGTCATACACGTTACCTCTTTTGTTTGCTTTCATTATTTTCACAGTTTACTATGTACACTTCTTGTTTCTTATTACCTAGCATCCTCGCAAATTGCTCTTGCATGATGCTACATGTATTGGCAAGACATTTCATTTGAATTTCAAAACAGCACAACACTTGTGTTAAAGCTGTGATGCAGGAACTAATGTGCATAAAACAATGCTAAATATTCAATTGTTTTGACTGGAAACACAGTAAACTAGGCTTAATAGGCTACACACTGTTTCTAAGATTCAAGGTTTTAAGCAAAATATGAAGAAAAGTGAATTCATTTAGCTTATTCTTTAAAAAAAACATTGATTTGCCAAAACATTTCATGCATACACTGTAAACCCGAATAAGTTGGCTAAACTCAAAAAAAAAAAAAAATTGAGGCAATCAGTTACATCCATTTTTTTTTTAAGTTAAGAAATTTAAAGCTTAAGTATGCAGAACTTGCAGATTTTTATTTTGTACTCATACATTTTAATTGCTTTTAACTTCAAATATTTGAGTAAGCTAATTCATACATTTAAATTAAAATGATCAACTTAAATATTTTTAGTAGTGGAAACTTGGCTAGCTTTAACTAGCTAATTCAATAAATGCTACCTTGCTAATTGGTAACACAATGCTTTGATAGCATTAGCATAGCATAGCACTTGCTGAATGAGTACAGCAATATAAAACAATTAAAATATATCTGTTCTCAAACTAAGTTCATGTTCCAAACGTCACCATGATGTAACCCCCCAAATAACCCAACATAACAGAAACTCTTCTAAACTAACATAGCAAAACATTAAACACTACTAAATATCCCACTTAACATTAATCTTGCACAAAAAAACAAAACAAAAAAAACAAACAAAACATTATATAACACTTAATTTTAGCATTTACTCTCTCTTTTGAGTGTCATGGCAAAGCATGCTGGGAAATAGAAATCCCAGCCCAGTTTCAGTTAAATTTAAGTTTGTCTAAATTAAAAGAAACAAGTTCATTAAACTCAAAACAATAAAATATATACCTGCTTCTACCTTTTTTGTCATATTTCACACATTATTTGCTTATTTGACTTTTTTTAACATTTAAATGTAACCTTTTTTAAGCAATTAAATGCTAAGAATCAGCTCTCAGGGATACAAATGGACTTTTTCCAAAACATAAAGCGATTTTCCCAAAAAGTTAACAGTCACTTATGTTTGTTTCTACACACCATACATTAAAACATTTATGTTTTGGTGGTCTGGTTAGCTAATCTGGTTACGCATGCTTCTGGATCACAGAGAAACCTTAGAAAAATACACTTCTGTGCTAAATGTTTAAAAAGCGCACACTTTTAAATGAACAGGCGTTCAGTTCCCCGCATTTCACCTTGAAACTATGAAAAGAGATATTTTGTTCTCACAGCTGAGCTCCAGATGTCTTTTTGTTGTATTTTTGTTTGTATATGTTCATGTGTCATGCAACGTTACTGTGTTAATTTATAATGTAGTGAATTGCAATATGTTCACAAATGGAGGTAACTGTAGGATACTAGAACCTTCTGTCTTGCTACGGCTCTTTTAACAGTAGAGACTGTATTACCTTTCCAGGACCGGTAAAAGGAAGGAAGGAAGGAAAGTATGTCATGGGATTTTAGACATGGCCTGGAGATGTATATTGTCCAGAAAATGATTCTAGAACACAGTTTGGACATGAGTCAGATACTAGCTCAGAAACACTTGTAATGTTGTGACATGGTCAAAAAAAGCTTGTTGTCTGTCATCGTTTCTCTTGTGTATTGCGCCCATGATGCAAACCTGTGGAAACGGTGACACTATTTGCCTTAAAATCACATCTTTGTTCACAACCTGTACTAATACATGTTTACCTGTGCTCCTGGCCTGCCTGACATCAGTCAGATATTGGTAGGAATCGTGGTGTATGTACAGAGTAAAGTTACTGCTGACAGGGTCTAACCTCTCGTCTCCACCTGCAGAGTCAACAAGCCCACAACACTGATTAAGTTACTAGAATGGATTTGCCAAGCTGCCCTTCTGTGCTGATTCCTGCAAAATGCAAACAAACTTCAGCCCTGACAGACTCCGGTCCCTTTGTTCCCAGGGAGCTCAGGGACGCTCAGTACATATTGCATTATTAACTGTGATAGAACAGCAAAAAATTAACAATGTTTATCATAGAGCTCATATACACGGTATGCAGTCTAATTAAATATATTGGCAGTGGAAATAGTTTCTCCTGTCTCTGTTTAATGCGCAGAGACAACTGCAAGTCAGCCATAGTTTGACTTTGTGTAGAGTGGAAACACCGTGGCTCACTGTGGTGCTTTCTAAGCATTGTTCTCTGTGTTAGAGTGTCCTGACATGTTGTGAATTTGGGGCAAAGCGACTACAGAACTACTTTGTCTGACCAATGGGAGACCCATTTGGTGCTGCTAGCAACAACAACAACTATAAATAATAAATAAATAAATCCACAATATATATATATATATATATTATGGCATGCCGTTCAGGAAATTCTAGTATTTATAATATGATTGGTTGTATATATGGAAAGAAACTTGAATATATGGAATGAATGTCTGAATATATGGAATGAAACTTGAATATATAGAAAGAATGTCTGAATATATTAAATGAAAGTCTGAATATATGGAATGAAAATCTGAATATATGGAATGAAACTTATATTTATTGAATGAGAGTCTGAATATATGAAATTAAACTTATACACTGCCCGGCCAAAAAAAAGTCACTGTTTGGATTTAAATAGGCAAATGCTTAAGAGTCTGTGATTGGATCATTATTGCAGTGATTCTTATGTATCTAGCATGTTATATGTTTGGCATCAGTTCTTCTAACCTTAACTGTGTATGGAGTAAGTGTGTAATGGAGTGTGTAGCTTTTCATTTCTTAAACAACCATGTAGGAAGACACATCATGGCCATATTCCAGGATGACAATGTCAAGATTCATCAGGCCCAAATTGTGAAATAATGGTTGGGAGGGAGCATGAGGAATCATTTTCACACATGAATTGGCACCTCTGAGTCCACACCTTAAATTCATTGAAAGTCTTTGGGATGTGCTGGAGGAGACTTTACAGAGTGCTGGACTCTTGTATTGTCAATACCTCTTGATGGAAGAGACCTCTTGATGGAAATAAATGTTGTGATGTTATTTCAACATCAAGAGGTGCATCCATTTTTGGTCAAGATCTTGTGGTTGTTTAAGAAATGAAAAGCTACACACTCCATCAGTTAGGGTTAGAAGAACTGCTGCCAAACATATAACATTCCAGACACATAATAATCACTGCAATAATGATCCAATCATAGACTCTTAAGCATTTGCCTATTTAAATCCAAACAGCGACTTTTTTGGCCAGGCAGTGTATTAAATGAAAACTGACGTCATCAAAGTGCCATCTTTTGTTTTTCATTTGTGATTGTTCAGATGTTGAACTATGAGTGAGTCTGCATGAAATCTAGTAGCAACTATTTTAAGTAAATAACGGATTAATAAACACGCTGGCGAATGCGTGTACGAACTGAAATGCTGGCATCCGGATGCTTCTAACAATGAAGAAATCAGTTTGCTATTTCATCGCGGTAGACTTAAAGGATTAGTTCACCCAAAAATGAAAATTCTGTCATTAATTACTCACCCTCATGTCGTTCCAAACCCGTAAGACCTTCGCTCATCTTCGGAACACAAATGAAGATATTTTTAATGAAATTGGAGAGCTCTCTGACCCCTCCATAGACAGCAATTTAATTAACACTTTCAAGGCCCAGAAAGGTAGTAAAAACATCTTTAAAATAGTCCATATGACTCCAGTGGTTCAACCTTAGTTTTATGAAGCGACGAGAATACTTTTTGTGCGCAAAAACAAAAATAACGACTTTATTCAACAATTTCTTCACGTCTGTGTCAGACTCTTACGCTGTTGACGTAGTGTAAACAGTGCAGCGCTTCCAGAACGCCTGCTTACCATTGGCCGACGCTGTTCACGTGAGCACCACAACGCTTGCGCACGTGCCGTTCTGTCATAGAACTAATAAGAAGCGCTGCACTATTTACACTACGTCAACAGCGTAAGAGTTGCATTTTGTTTCGTACACGCATTCGCCAGCGTGTTCATTAATTTGTTATTACTTAAAATTGTTGCTACTAGATTTCGTGCAGATCATTCCATATATTCAGACTTTCATTCCATATATTCAGACATTCATTCCATATATTCACATTTCCTTCCATATATTCAGGCTTTCATTCCATATATTCAGAATTTAATTCCATATATTCAGATTTTCATTCCATATATTCAAGTGTCATTCCACATATTCAGACTTTTCATTCCATATATTCAGACTTTCATTCAATATATACAACCAATCCTAATTTAATGATATGGGAAATAAAATTGCAATAATATTTGTGGCTATATCGCCCATTTCTACCAACCATTATTATTTTCTCCAGAGGGAAAAACAAAACTGGTAACACTTTATTTTAAGGGTCCAGAATAATGCATTAGTTAAGCATTAGTTAATGATTAACTTGTTCACAATTAAGCATTAGTGAACACACTAGTAATTAACGATTAACTTTACATTTTAGGGGTCCAGAATTATGCATTAGTTAAGCATAAATAAACTAGTAATTAATGATTTACTTGTTCACAATTAAGCATTAGTTAAGCATGGACACAATAATTAATGATTAACTTAACATATAGTAAGGGCGTATTAGCCATTATTTACAAATTATTAAACATTTGTAACAAACAAAAATAACCTAGTAATTATTGATTAACTGAATGTACAGTAAACACCTTTTAGCCATTATTTACAACTTAATAAGCCATTTTTTGTTTTTGTGTAGTGATGTAATTATATTTCTGTGCCATTCTGTTAGGTTAACTGAACAATAAGCGGGTAATTATGTTTAATTACTGCTGGTTTTGCAGTTATAAATTGCTAAAATAGTGTAATAAAGACAATTTGACCCCCTATTCTAAAGTGAAAGTTTTATCCTCATTAATTATGGCACTTATTGAGTGATATTCAAGTTTATTGACCAGAATAAGCCAATAATTAAGCCTAACTACCATAAATACAGTACTAATAAAGACAATTTGACCCCCTATTCTAAAGTGGAAGTTATATCCTCATTAATTATGGGACTTAATGAGTGATATTTAAGTTTATTGACCAGAATAAGCCAATAATTAAGGCTAAACTGCCATTAATAGAGTACTAATAAAGACAATTTTACCCCCTATTCTAAAGTGGAAGTTATATCCTCATTAATTATGGGACTTATTGAGTGATATTTAAGTTTATTGACCAGAATTCATTCAAACCCATAAAACACGGCATGTTGCAATCTGCGAAGCAGGCAAGAGCCAATGAGCGTTTGATATCACTGCCATAAAACGCAATTTTTGAATTCATAATGAGCGCGGGATTTGTTTACGGTCGCTGTTGAAGATAAAGATGAAGATTGCTGGATAAAGAAGTTCCTCGCAGTCGTATGGATTCTAAAGATGTGGATTACAGCGAACAAATTAAATTGGTGTCTTTTGTGAATTGTTGGGTTTTGCTGTGCTTTCTAGTCCTTGTATCCCATGGTGAACAAAATAAGTATTACATGATAAATAATGGTTAAATTATTACAGAGATGTTATTAATTTTAAGGTTTTAAAGTGTAGTTTTGTTTAACGTAATCCTTTGAAACGAGTTTGCAGCAGAAACAGAGCGAAATGTTTTTAGTGCTGTCAATGTTGTACGTGTTAGATAAATGTTGAACCACACTTCACATAAAAATACACATTCTCGTGAGATCATGTTGCAGAATAACAGCTAAAAAAACCAATAGTGTAAGTAAGAACTTATCTTTAGAACAAATTGTCTTTATTAGTACTGTATTAATGGTAGTTAGGCTTAATTATTGGCTTATTCTGGTCAATAAACTTGAATATCACTCAATAAGTGCCATAATTAATGAGGATAAAACTTTCACTTTAGAATAGGGGGTCAAATTGTCTTTATTACACTATTTTAGCAATTTATAACTGCAAAACCAGCAGTAATTAAACGTAATTACTAGCTTATTGTTCAGTTAACTTAACAGAATGGCACAGGAATATAATTACATCACTACACAAAAATAATATATGGCTTATTAAGTTGTAAATAATGGCTAAAAGGCGTTTACTGTACATTCAGTTAATCAATAATTACTAGGTTATTTTTGTTTATTTATAACATAAATGTGTATCTTTCAAATGTTTAATAATTTGTAAATAATGGCTAATATGCCCTTACTTTATGTTAAGTTAATCATTAATTACTACTGTGTTCATGCTTAACTAATGCTTAATTGTGAACAAGTTAATCATTAATTAATGCATTATTCTGGACCCTTAGAATAAAGTGTTACCAAAAAACTGGTTACTTTTTAGATTTTTCCAATTCTCACTATTAATTAACTATTAACGTCTGCCTTAATAAACTTATAATTACTGCTTATTAATAGTTAGTAGGGTAGTTGATAAGATTAGGTATTGGGATGTAGAATAAGGTCATGCAGAATAAGGTATTAGTATGTGCTTTATAAGTACTAATAAACATCCAATATCCTATAATATGCATGCTAATAAGCAACTAGTTAATAGTTTTATAATAAAATGTTAAGTGAATACAGTTGTATGAGTGTTATGTATGGCGGTCACACTTGACAATGTGACATGCAGACGTGTTCAATAGGTTATACAGACATTGAAACATCTGCATGGGGCTATATTCACGTTCTAGTTTAACAGATCTTTTTCTGGAACTCTTATGTGTCAGAGGATATGTTTCCTCTTTGTGGATTACGGATGTATTAAATTGACATGGTCTGATCAGTATCCCTCCAGGATTGTAATTTTCCAGGCTACGCTGCACAAATAAAAGCAGTCAGGGAAGGAAACCTTTAAATGGAGTCCCCCGGCGAGGGAGGCCACAGAGAATAACAAAACAGATAGCGGCTTTTTGGCTTAGACCTTGATAAACCCAAAAAGACCTTAAACAGGAGAACATTTGTTTCTGGTAATTTATGAGGATTTTGACCTGTTGTGGCTCTTAACTGTGACAACAAAGGGAAGAGGATATATTTGTTTTTAGCTGCTTTAAAGGCTAAACCGAGCTAGCTAAAAGCCACCTATTGACATGCATGTCTGAGTACAATGGCTAGTGTCCATCAGTGAATGGAGATCCGGTCTCCAGACTGCGTTGTTCAGATCTGTAAGTGACACAAGACAAATGCCGCTCTTGTTAAAGGAATGTTGAGCCCGGCTTTTAACTTAAAGGTGAGTTAAACAATAGAAGCAGGGGTCAAAGGTTGCTGTGGATCTTGTTACGTCTTTTGTTGTCTTTATTTCTGTTGTGACTGGCTTTGATTATCTCTTTATCCTTGCACCCCTTCTTTTCATGCGCCTGTTTTATGTTTCTTTAATTACTGTTGTAGGAAATAACTATAATGTCTGTCAAACTTTGGAAGTTGGAGGTGATGAAAAGCTATTTGAATGTATTTTTCCTTGCTGCAGAAAGATTTTTGGCTTCCACTCCACTGTTCTTTATTACGATAAACACAAGCCGTAGGAGGCAATGGCAGAGCGGGGCACGCTGCCAGAGGACAGGCGTGTGTGTTATGCCATGTTAAACACAGAAAACAGACTCTAGACCTCCTTGTTCCTTTCTAACAAAGCTCTGCATGTCCTAACACACCTTTGCACTAAGATCAAGGGCTAATGCTATTCATGTGTGCTAGCAGGCTTAGCTGGATTTGTATTTATACTAATTGTTTTCCACTAAGAGTGACAATATTACTAGTCCCACGGCGCCACACTTTTGACCTCTGGCATGAAGTCTTGTCTACATTGCAGCCACTTAAACAGGACTGACTGACATGTCAAGTGACAGACGATATTTCAGGGACTGGTTTATCTGAAATTGTTACATTAGTTTTTAGTTACATTTTTAAAAAAAAATATAAATAGTAAATGCCATAACATATTAATATCATGGAGTTTCTATTTGAAACCATAACTGCACCACAGTACCATTTTGAAAGGGTAGCAAAATTGTAACCCTTGGTGACAGACAGACAGACAGACAGACAGACTGACAGGTAGATAGATAGACAGATAGATAGATAGATAGATAGATAGATAGATAGATAGATAGATAGATAGATAGATAGATAGATAGATAGATAGATAGATAGATAGATAGATAGATAGATAGATAGATAGATAATGTAATTATTTGCAGTGTATACACAATTTTGCAAACAAAGTCGCTTGGCAGGATAGAAGAAGAAAAGTAGTGGATCCACCATTGCAAACAAAGTTCAGAAGAAACAACAAGAGAACAAAGAACAAGAATAAAAAACTATGGAGAAGAAGTTTTTGTATTGTTGTTTTTGGGTGTGTCTCAATCAGCTCCCTAGTTCAGTAGTCAGGGCTGTCTCAATCGCAGAATCCTTCCAGGGCAATCCTTCCATTTGCTCCCTAAAAAGTCCCACAATGCACTGTGAAAACCAGGGTGCATCGATGCTCACTATGTTCCCTTAAAGGGATAGTTCACCCAAAAATGAAAATTCTGTCATCATTCAGAATTCTGTCAGGAAGATATTTGGAAGAATGTTTGTAACCAAGCAGATTTCGGCAGCCATTGACTACCATAGTGGGGGGAAAAATACTATGGTAGTCAATGGCTGGCGAGATCTGCTTGGTTACAAACATTCTTCCAAATATCTTCCTTTGTGTTCAGCAGAAGAAAGAAATTCATACAGGTTTGGAACAACTTGAGGGTGAGTAAATGATGACAGAATTGTCATTTTTGGGTGTACTATACCTTCGTCGACTGCACAGTACTGTGCGTATTGCCACCTAGTGGACTCTTCTGTCTCTTCTGTCTTTCTTGCAAATTCTTTCTTGCTGTTGTCCATGCGGTCTCAAAAACTGGGTTGCATGCAGACGGGGTTTGCGGATATACGCGAACCCTCCTGATGACGAATATTATGTTGCGCAGATGTTGCGCGGATGGCCGAAGTATACTCGCTCCTTCATTTTTTTGTCTGCACGGACGCGCGTACAACAGCGCATGTGCGAGTGGCTTCAGCGCTTGAAAACCAAGTCCCCTAGATAGTGTGCACATATTGAAAGCGTCTTTCCATGCTCATGGCCAAAGGAGCGTACTTTGAAAGTCTCACACTCTCAACTGTGCACGAGACGGAGCGAAACGCTGAAAATTAAGTATACCCAGGCCTTAACCAGTCTACTAATACTCTAAGGGCCCTATTTTAATGTTCTGAGCGCATGGCGCAGGTGCACTTAGGGCGTGTCCGTATCCACTTTTGCTAGTTTAACAACAGAAAAAATGGTTGGCGCGCCAGGCACATGGTCTAAAAGGGTTGTACCTAGTCTCTTAATGAGTCATGGGCGTTTTGGGTGTAACGTGCAATAAACCAATCAGAGTCTCATCTCCCATTCCCTTTAAAAGCCAGTTGTGCTTGCACCATGGCGGATTCGCTATTTAAATAGCGGAATTTGTGAGCAGAAAGACTAAACGCTTCTCCAGAGATTCATTCTTTTATTTTTAATATTTAAAAATGTTTGTGTGCTGTTGCGTCACCCTGTGTGTGTAATAAGCTGAGTGTACGCGTGTGGCGCACATTAATAACGTGCCCTTTAAATAACACAAAAAATACTGCGCTATTGACTTTAGACCAGGTTTTTGTTGGTCAATGGCGCAGTCGTTTTCAGTTGCCTCAAAATAGCAATGTGCAAACAATGCACCTGAACACACCTCGTTTTCAGACCAGCATGGCCATGGGCGAACAGATGGGCATGAGTGCATTTGCTATTTAAACAGCATGGCACTGGACGTGAAAATGATAACTGCATCGGGCTGAAACTAGCTAAAAACACTTGCCGCGCCTGGCGTTGCATTGCGCCGGGTGTGTGATAGGGCCCTAAGAGTTATTTGACATGTAGTTGCAAAGTTACTTATAATAGAATGTCTTTCGAAATAAAATGCAACCAAATTGACTAGCAATTTCTGAATGAAAATTGTTTCAAAGTAAATCCTACATCAAATCTTTTTCTTTTTTTTTCATGTCTGAAGGCAAACATCATGTCCACTCTTGAAGCTCGGTCACTGAACTGGACAATTAACTTATTCCACACAGAACTATTAACTATCTTCAGATGAGCTATATGAAGGACATGCAAATGCCATGGAAAAAATACTGTTATCAGGTCTTTTGATGATGTGCTCTTTCAAAGCACTGAATCCAATCAAAACCGCAGCACTTTTAAAGAAAGATTTCAGGTAGAACTGTTCAATGGACGTCAAACAATCTTTGATTCAATTGTGCTGATTTGCACCATTAGCCTGTAATATATTATCTGAGGTGTATGGTGGCTGTTGTCTTTCTGAAAGGAAGACTAAATCAGCCTCTCTTTTCCTCCTGCTCTCCATTTTGACAACTGACAAAACTCATCTCCTACGGGGAATTGAAATAGAGGGTCCTGTTCTGTTCTGGCAGTTCTTTCAGGAGTCCCATCAATCAGACCCACTATTGTGCTAGACAAAGAGACCTTTTCTGTATTGAATTCAACGGAGGCTCCTTAAAATTGATAAAATACAGATACTGAACCTTTGATATACAGAGAGGTCAACGTAATCTCTGTACTATGATGGAAAGCAATGGGAGTCTGTGTGCAATAGAATGGAAGATCAAACCAATGGCTTTCTTAACACATGTTGATGTGAATGATAGTAAACATAATGCATATTATGTATTTCCTTGTGTGTGTGTGTATGTGTGTGTGTGTGTGTGTGTGCGTGTGTGTGTAGTAATGAATCTCTGTTGGATATAATTTATATTTCACAATCAGAATTAGCCTTAAGGGACACTATACTGTCAAAGAGCACCGTCCTTTGGATGAGACGTTAAACCGAGGTCCTGACTCTCTGTCCTTCGGAAAAAGAGTAGGGGTGTAACCCCGGCATCCTGGTCAAATTTGCCCATTGGCCTCTGTCCATCATGGCCTCCTAATAATCCCCATACTGATTGGCTTCATCACTCTGTCTCCTCTCCACCAATCAGCTGGTGCGTGGTGGGCGTTCTGGCGCAATATGGCTGCCATCGCATCATCCAGGTGGATGCTGCACATTGGTGGTGGTTGAGGAGATTCCCCCCTTCTATATGTAAAGCGCTTTGAGTACCCAGAAAAGCGCTATATAAATGTAACAAATTATTATTATTATTATTATTATTATTATTATTATTAAGCAATGCTTTAAGAAACAATATTGAAGAAACATCATATTCAGGCCACAGAGTGCCAAGAATTCAAGATTACAAGCTCCCAGACATCTGTAATCATATTACATCGTAGTACTAAAGATACTCTCTCCACCGTGGTTGATTACATCAACTCAAAATCCATGTTCTTAATTTGCAGTAGTTACAGAGCCAATGAAAATATTGGCAAGATACACCTAGAGCAATGTTACATTTTATCATGGCTCATATCAACCTCATATAATCAGCCTATTAAACAGGCAATTTCTTATCACAGTCTTCTAGCGTAATCAAAGAATGATGCTTTAGGGGAGATGTTGATATACCTGATAAGTCACCAAATACTGCAAGATATGGAGTTCACCCAATGGTTGTATTGTTGGTCACAGTGGGCGTTTCCTATATTGCTGCATGCCCTAATGTTATTGGTCAGCCACATAACTAGCCATACCTTAAAAATGGCAGACAAATGGCATATATTGCTGGTTAAATGTCATATTATTGCTACTAAAAATTAACAGTCTGGAAGGAAAAGTACATTACTTATATGGTTACCAATGCATTAATCAAACTCTCTCAGAATGCAGATGAATTGTTGCACTTGGTATGTGCAAGCTTTTGTTGTGATAGCATTTTAGCATTTCCGGTTCCATTGTCCCAAAGTCAATGGGCTTTTTATTAAATGCCTTAAATAACGTATGTGGTTAAAACAAGCTCACAATATTCTCACAATTTATTCTGTGACATTAAAAAGTATTATCTTGTACTTGAAGTACTTGAAAAAGGTGTACAGAGGTTGTTGAGGACATTAAAGGTCATTACGCCGAACAGGTAAACTCATGTAGGTAACACTTTATTTAAGGTGATGTAGTGACACGTTACTACATGTACATACCATAGTAATAATATAGTAACTAACCCTAAACCAAACCCTTTACACTAACCGTAACTCTATAGTAAGTACATGCAGTTAATTAATATTACTCAGTACTTATTTGAGAAAGTACAATGTAACAACATCACCTTAAAATAAAGTGTAACCCTCATGTACTCACTAGTCTGCTTTAACAGCCTTGTTATATTCATAATCTGATCTTGCAAACTATTCTAATGTTTTAAATCATAAAACTTTTGTTGGTCACAGAGCTTATTTTCTGCAGCAATCCAAAAGGCAGTAAAAAAAAAATCAAGGGAAAAATTTTGTCGAGGGAACAAGGGTGATGCTAACTTCTGGGTTGGCCTACAAAAGTACATCATCACTACAGCAGTGCTCTAGGCAATTGCAAAAAATTAGTAATACCCATATAATCGGTTTGAATATGATGAAAATTATGACTGTGTCTGTTCCTCTGTGGGACACAAAATAAGAAATATCTTCATGTTCAACATAAGAAAGAGGTTTGGAACTACATGAGGGTCACTGTAACACAGTTCGTTGTTATGGGAGGAAGGAGGCGGGAACCGGCGAACGTTTAAACACTTTAATAAATAAATAAACACAAAATGAAAGTAATGGAGGCAGCCCCTCATGGACGGCTGCCGCGCACACATAATAAAACATAAACCAAACAAAACATAAAGTCCAGGCCTGGTCCTCTCTCGTCCTTAACTGTCGTCGCTCCTCCTTTTATGCATCCAAGCTCCTCCGTGAGATACGAGACCAGTGCGGCGCAAAGCTGGCGCTCATTATCACTCACGCCACCGGCCTCGCCCCGTTCTCACGGTCCCTCTGCCTTGACTGCTTGCCACATACCCCCATCGCCCCTCGCAAAACTGCGCTCTACTCACCCCTCCCTCCGATCACGGCGGCCACGGCACCTGGGGGTAAGGACAGGCGAGGCGAGAGAAAAGGAGCCGGAAGCATGGGGAGCGACAGAGACGAGAAAGGGGAGAGAGGAAAAAAAATCTTGGTCCGGTTCCCGAACAAACTGCCACTCGGTCCTCCACCAGCCGAGAGGCTCTCACTTGCGGTGCCATGCAATGGTATTGGACGCTCGGTGGACGGCTCGACAATCCTCCACCTCCTGGTGGCCGGCGATGGCTCCTCCGGTAGAGGGCAGCCGGCAGCGAGTCCCCCGTCCCCTGCTCCTCCCCAAACATGGCAGACGGCAACAGGCTCCGGCCCACGACGAACGGCGGCGACTCCTCCGCTCTCTCTCGGACAGCAGCCACCCCACCCCACCTCGACCTAGGAGCACGGCAGCAAGCTCTCCTTCCCACTGGGTCTTCCAGCGCTCCAGCACCACCGCCTTGGGCAGCCACTCGCGGTCTTCACTCTTCCGTGCTGCCCGACCTCCTCAGCACCGCGATCCCCCTCAGCAGCGAGGGCTCTCCGACAGCATGTCCCTCCTTCCTCCCGGGTTTCGGCACCAATGTAACACAGTTCGTTGTTATGGGAGGAAGGAGGCGGGAACCGGCGAACGTTTAACACTTTAATAAATAAATAAATAAACACAAAATGAAAGTAACCCAGGCAGACCCTCACGGACGGCTGCCGCACACACACATAATAAAACGTAATCCAAACAAAACATAAAGTCCAGGCCTGGTCCTCTCTCGTCCTTCACTGTTGTCACTTTTATGCATCCGAGCTCCTCCGTGAGACACGAGACCGGTGCGGTGCGCAGCTGGCGCTCATTATCACTCACGCCACCGGCCTCACCCCATTCTCACGGTCCCTCTGCCTCGACTGCTTGCCACAGTGAGAATGATGACAGAATTTTCATATTTTGGGTGTCTTTCCCTAAAATTGTGATATATTTGCATTGCCAAATGTTGCTGATGCTCATGCCATCTAAAATCGCTAACTTTCATTTAAAATGGATGACAAATTGTTGTATATGTGTGAAGACTTGGAGTAAGTGCACACAAAGTGGGCTGCTTTTAATTAAGTTACTTTCCCCCATAATCTTTATCATTGCCTTTTCTCATTCCCAGCACATATAAAGCTAAAGGAACTGCTTCCAATTATGGCTGGCCGATTAGTCTACCATCGTGACCTGGAGTAGATTTATTTAGAGAACAGAACCGGCACTGCAGCCCAATACTACTGCTCTGTACGCTGGCTTTTGGTGATGTGCCACCAACCACAGAGCAGGAGAAAGCAGATAGAGGCGCTTGGCTTGAAGCCGCCATTGATCGATGAGAAGCCTGGAGTTTTGGGAACACATGACAGCTCTCGCACCCTGTTTGGTGAAGCTTGAAAAGAAATCAGAGGAGAGGCACTTTGTAGGTCTTAATTTGCTGGCAGTGTCAGATGCTGACTGAGAGCGCTACTTTCCATTTGATGGACAATAACGGTATAGATTGCTTACGATTCCATGGACTCACTTACATGTTCCCAACTGCTTTGTCATAAAGATCCCAAGAAGGCAAAGAATACAACAGAGTCTAATTACTTTTTGTTCTGAAAATGAGGAAAAACAATAAGACTTTGTCAGCATGGGCTGTAATAGCAAGCGATGCATGCAGAGACGGGTGTTTGTTTTTGCAGGTAGCAAGTGTGCAGTTTGATTAATTGTATTTAGAATGAGGCTTGTATGATTAAAATGTGCTTGGGGACCGAGGGCATAATATTTTGTTTTCATCCCAGAACAGTGACTCTAAGCGCTCAGCTGGTTGTCATTAGCTGTAGAGATCTGATGTGGTTTCGGCAGTAAGGAGATGCCGCCATGGACTCCTAATATTGTTTGTTGTAGCCACATCTGTTCATGGAAGTGCTTGGACCCCTATCTGTTCATTTTGGAGCTCACAGCAGCACATTTGCAAGGTACTCCTAAAGGGAACAACAGCTGCACAATACTTGAAGTTTCAAACCCAGTACCATCTGCTCTTGTTTTTAAGATCTGCATCACACCAATCAAACTGCCCAGTTTCCCTGCACTTTTTTTAGGAAGTATGAAATGCATGTCATTATCTCTCCCCTTTCCATTGCTTGGACAAACAGGTAGCCCCGCCTCAAACTCATGCCATTGGGAGCCACAGATTTAGTAAGTTAAACTACAAATGGTTTATACTCATAGTTGTCTCTGCACATTAAACTGGGCAAATGACGTAATGCTTTTTTCTTCAATCCTTTAATTTAATTTAAAAATACATCAAAATGCAATTCATACATAAAGTGACTTGAATAGACCTCTTGGTCCCACTTTCTAGTAGGTGGCCTTAACTACTATGTACTTACATCAAAAAAATAAGTACAATGTACTTATTGTGTTCATACTGTATTGCAAAACACTTTTGCTGATATTGAGGTGGGATCTAGGTAAAGTTAGGGACAGGTGTGGTGGTATGGGTAGGTTTAAGGGTAGGGTTAGGTGTAAGTGATGGGTCAGCAGTGTAATTATAAATGTAACTACAGAAAGTAATACCAGATATAATTACATGCAGGTAATTTTTAAAATGTAAGTACAATGTAAAAACATGTATGTACACAATAAGTGCATTGTATCAAATGATTAATTTAAATGTTAGTACATAGTAGTTAAGCCACCTAATATAAAGTGGGTCCGACTTCGGTTTTTATGAGCTTTTTTAATTTCTGTATTAAAATAAATTTAGATATTTTTAGACCTCATTAAAAGAATGAAATAATAATTGTTTTATTATAATTTCTTAGAAAAATATGTGAACCGTGTTAAAAATAAACAGTGGTAGTTTAGTACCATTGAGATAATATTTTATTTTTATATTTTCTGTTTTTTTTTTTTTAAGTTTTGGTAAAGTTTTAGTAATTTTATTTTGTATTTTTGTCATTTTATTAGTACAATTTTTTAATGTTTAAAATTAGACATTTTTCCTTGGCAACTAGCTGAAATTAAATAGGTTTACATTTGATATATTTATAGACAATAATTTATATGATATAGGCAACTTTTTTACTTTATGTTTATACCACATGACCACAGCAGTCATTAAATTTAATGAAATAAAATTTTTTGAAAATGGTATAAAATACAAAATCATATGAAATCAATATAAATACAAAGAGTAGGCTACATTTATTAGAACAACATTTATTTACAAGATTTTTTTTCTTTATGACACTTATATGAGTGTCATATATTATATATTATATTAATTATATTATATTATATTATATTATATATCACTTTATGTTGAGTCTTTTTAAACTTGTACTTTCAGCACCCTGATGCATAATAATTGGGGTGGTAATGGTTGATCATGTTTACTCTTGACAGTTCCCAGAAGGAGAGCGCTTTCATCAAGCCTTATTAGGATTTGTGTCTCCATTTTTATAGTTCTGCAATTATGCACTACATCATCAAAGCCTCAGCGCAGAGACAAGACAACCGGGTTCCATCTCATTATTGGCAGGCAAGGTGTCTCTCAATCCTCACTCAGTACTTTAAGCACCTTCTTTACAACCCACTCTAGATTCCAACCCATCAAAATTCTACCAAAGTACTAGCTCGAAGGCAGAACATTCTAGCTCACCTTGCGGTTTCAGTTGGAATAAGCTGCCCATTGCCTTATTATGGGAGCAGGCTTTCTTGTTCTAGCTAGCGACATTTCAGTGTAATGGAGGGTTTCAGGCAGGCAGCGAACATGGAGCCTACTGGGTGTCTGCTTTTATCAACTCCATCTGTCTATAACAGCTTTGTCAGCACCACAGGGCCAGAGTCAGGGATGACATTTCAGCTAGCGCAGTGGCTGTAAAAACACAAGAACGCTAAGTTTTTTAGCTAAACATGATTAATGTGTTTATTCATTCATAGCCATGCCTCATTTAAGAGGAATTCTAGCAGCAAACGCCTACATCTACTTATACATGATAACGACTATGAGGTTTAGGACAGTAAAATCCATATACCGCCAAATGGAAATTACACTACGGCGGCAGGTAACTAGCTCATTGTAGAGTATGCATTTATCACTCAGGGCTGTAAACAACCCTCTGAGCGGTGCTTGTGACCTTTAAAAGAATGTACCTCATTTCACATTCAGCATCTGCCACAATCTACAGCACGTCAAACATCAAGAGCCCCGTCGACAACAGAAGAAGGTCTATAAGCCTGAGAGTGACATGACGTGATTTTTTTTTTTTTTTTTTTCCATTAAGATCAAAAGCTTGAGTGTCTACTGTCATGTCAAGCGTGTTGTTTCTGTTTATTTCTTGATTTTGGTGATTGTATGGGGGGAATTTGAGAGTGACTGAAATATAAAGTCTAATGCACACGCTCCAGACAGCAGATTTAAAAAGAACCAATCCTTTGCACAAATTGTTTTATTGTTTTTTGAAGCTGATGTGACAAGATAAACAAATGTATTCTAGAACTTCAGACATGGTAGACAAAAGGTTAGCGTTGGGTTACACTGTCCAAAGCAAACAAACAAACAAAAAAGGGAAAAAAAAAGAAAAGTTGATTTTGGGGCAGTAAACTTAAAGGAACAATTTTGTACCTTGCAATTTTGAAGAAAAATGTCTCTTTAAAAGGACTCGTTATATGTCTTGTTATATATATATATAAATGGGTTTGTGTTTACATAATATATGTGTGTGTACTGTATATATATATATATTGTATATCAATATAAATATTTTATATACATATAACACATTTTTCTTAAATATATACATGCAGTGTATTTATACATAATAATTATACACAGTACACACACATATATTATGTAAACACAAACTTTTATTATTTTGGATGATACTAATACACATATATATATATATATATATATATATATATATATACATATATAAACATCTTTTAAAACTTTTGTGAAGATGTGGTTTAAGGAAAATGTTAGGACATGATAGTTGCACTAAATTGCTTTTTTTACACACTTGACATTTAGTATTTCATTAAATGTAAACTTGAAACATAAAATACAAATAAGATATATAAGTTTGTCAACCCATATTAAACTAACATGAAGCATAAGACAAACCACATTTTCCAAGCTGTGTTTTTAATATAAAATCATTATGCAGAATCTTCCCCAAAAACAGCACAGAAAATATGGGAGGAAAAGTACATTCCATCTGATATGATAATGCAAATGATAGTTGGTCTAAACTGGTTAGCATATTTGGCCAGCAACAAACCAGCTACCACTGAGTCGAACCAGTTTAAGGTGGTAATGGAAACAGAATCTCTCACTGAGCAGCTAATAACCTCCTCTGACAAGCTAATAACCAGCTTGGACCACATGCTACTATTTCCCAAAGCATATCTACCAGCTTAAGATGGATGGCTCCAGCAGGGTTATTAGTTGCACGGACCCCATTTGGATAATTAATTTGCCAGATTATATTCATTTACCCTCCCAGAACATATCCTGTACCATTATCCCCAACACACTTCACCTCAGGTCACCCCATTCACCCATCATCCCCAGCTGATGTGACTGTGACATCCAAAATGGCTGCTATTCAAATCTGGCTGAAACCCAAATTCTGCAGTGGTGACAAAGTAAATATCTTGTAGCTGCCAAGCAAGCATCACGCTGGTTACATGGTTAGGCTTTCAAATCTAAAGAGATGCCAGCCCCCACCTCTCATTCTCTATTTCAGTCTCTTGTCCTTCTCTAGCCTAGGTTTTTTCTCTCCCCTCTCACAATTGGTTAAGAGCCCTGCAGGCTGGCAAAGTGATCATGATTAAATGTGAGACACAAGCCGCCCTGCCAAAGAAAAGAGTGAGGGAGGGGGGGTTGGGGAAGGGGATAGTTGGGGTTAGAGAGACTTGAGTTTGGAATTTCTTTGCTGTTTGTCACACATGCCGAGAAAACTGAAAACAGATGGGGATGAGGAAAGAGAGAGCGAACGAGGGAGCAAAAAGAAAACAAATCCTGCCAAGTTTCAAGGTTCTCTTCGAGCAGGCCTGACATACAGGCACATCAGGCAGAACAAGATCTTGAAATAATACGGTGGTCATTGTTTTCCTTCATATTTTTCTAAAAAGGTTTAAGAATCCTTCTTTTGTGTTTCATAACTAAGACTAACTTCTCAATTCTTCCGGAGTACCGGTCTCAAAAGATTTGTCCCTAGAAAATCCAATAGTGGTCCTTGGCTTTTGGATTAAGTTGCAGAGGGTTTGATAAAACTTCTCCAGCCGTGAATGTTTCTCATTTCAAGATGTTTTGGTTCAACTGTCCTCTCTGTGGAAAACATACCAAATGCCTGTAGATATGCAGAACAGGGCTCTTTACCCCTTCGGAGGGAGAAGGAAAAAGAACGTCCTCCTTTGCAATAATGCTGACCTAGATGTAAACTATATGATTCATATTCTGGGTTTTACTTTTGTCTTGTGTTTTAACATGAAAGGCATAGTTCATCCAAAAGTGAGATTACCTTCAAAAGTGGGAAAAGGTGCTTACCTTCATATCATTCCAAAACCTGTATAACTTTATTTCTTCTGTAAAACATAAAAGGAAACATAAAATTTCATCATAGTGTGAAAAAATGGAAAAATGTGCCTACATTTTGCAAAACTACAGAAACAAACCTATACATACAATTCATAACCATTTCCAGCTGAAATGACCACTAGTGGCAGTAAAACACCAACTTGTATTTTAACACATTATGATTACAGGGCCAGATTATTGATTAATGAAGACTTATTCTTGCACGATACTATGCTATAACCTCAAAACACTTTAACCATAGTGCATGATTTGTAAACTAATACATTTTGACGTTTGCATCACATTAGCAGCTCCATATGTATGGTGGTACATTATTTGAAGGAGCATTAACCTTTTAGTGCACTCACTGTACATTTAATTTCCAAACTTCTGCGACACGTACAACAACCAAAGTAATAAAACGTTGAACATTCATGTTCATCTGTTTCACATAAAACTGAACACGCTTTTAATGCCACTCACTGGACTTTTCACTTTGAAGCGTGCAAGAAGCAACTCAATATCATTTTGTAGAAATGCTGCTCTAGGCGCATTTTTTCCAAGAACTCTTGGTTGGAAATTTCAAGAAAGACTTATGTCGCAAGAAGCAACGTAATATAATTTTCCAGAAAGGCTAGTTTATCCAGTGAGTCTGAAGATGCTATTTTCCATACATATAAAGAATTTCTGTGAAGCTACAAAAAATAACCATAAAAGTAGTTCATATGTCTTATACACTACATCACAAGTTTTCTGAATCAATTTAACTTTGAGCAACAGGTGAAATTTATAAGTATGTGATTTATGCTCCCCACTAGTGGCATTAAATTGAATTGTAAAAAATAATGTCTCACTGACTATTAAGATAAGGGACAAAACATGCCCTACACACAAAAGCCCTCTTTATGTTAAAAATTACCTCAGCATGAAGTCACAATGTAAAACGGCCAAACAAAGTGTTAAAAAATGCAATAAAATCAAAAATATGTATTTAAATTGAACGGCAGAGATATGTAAGATATCAAACAATACAAAAAGTAAATCTTGAATTATATTTTCCCTGAAAATCAGGCAATGTCAGCAGCATCTTTAACTCTCAGGAACCCTTTACTGCTCAGTGTGGATCTCACAGTAGGACACATAGTCCTGGAATTTTTATATTTTTTTATATTTTAAACAAACAATTTTGAAGTCTCTGAGGTCACAGCTTTAACATGTCAACTCCGTCATCCCAGTATGATCATTTCTGTCAGTAGTTGTGGGATAAATCTTGGCATTTTTGTTATGTTGCAGCTACAACTGAGGAAAAAACAAACACAATTGTTCCACTGTACAACACATGATTAAGAAAAATATTGCATTTTGTCAACTGGAGTTTGGAGTTGGCAAGTGCTTAGAGAAACTCTTTATATATATATATAGCATATGTGGAATTAATGTTGTTTCATGTATATTTGATGTAATAAACTTCTTCATAGAGAGTGAACATGTCTGACGCAATTTGCCAACTGCTTAAGTCATGCAGTTCAGGCAAAAATAAAATATACATAATTAATGAGGTTTAAAGACAGGCTACAGATTCTTTGGATTCACATTGAGAAGATTTATTTTTCTTGATTTGTTTTCTTGTCAATCTGTCAAATATTTGCTAGTACTTAAATCTGTTGTAACCACAGTTTGACCTTTGTCCAAATTCCGTCAGAATTGTCAACTCTGTCAGTATTTAACACTGTCAGATGAAGGTTTTTGTTAATTTTAATGGTTCATTAGCTGAGGCCTTTGTCTAAAAATATATCCATTTCTAATAATGTAATATAAAAAAATAAATACATAAAAAATAACATCTAAAACCTGTTTAGTCCCTTATCTCAAGAATCAATGGACTATTTTTAAATGGCTCTTATTAACACTTTACCTGTCTCCTATTGGTTGGCAAAACACGTAGCCCTACACATTGCTAAACCAGGACCAAAGTGTTAGCATTTGGCTGATTAGCTTCAGCCCAGGAGTCAATATACACTATGCGCTTTTACACTATGTACTTATGCACTATGTACTCAACCATGAACTTTATGAGGTTATTTTGTCATTCCACATCAGAGTCTGATACCCCCCCCAACATCCCCCACCCACCACATAATTAAAACTGCGACAGTTGAGTACATGAAGTGTCCAGCATTCCACTTTTTTTTTTTCTTTTTTTTTTTAATTAAGTGCATCTTCTGGGTATTTAAAGTGCACATTTTCTTTTTGGAAATTTCAGTGTGAACACACTACTCGCACTATTTGTTCTACAAGACGGCATAGAATAGAACATAAGTACGCAAATTGGGACGCAGCTAATATTTGGTTAGCAGGGCTTCATTAGCCCCAAGTGGCAGATGTTCCTTCTGCACTGATGGGCTTTTAGAATATTCTGAATATTGTTGCACTGTATTCTGAGGTTTGTCAGCTTGGACAAGTTAATGACTAGCTTTGATGACTAGCGTCAAAGTCTCAGTCATCAAAAATAATATAAACCGTGTAGGAGAACTGTGCGCATTCAAAATTGACAACCATTTTGCTGCATCAATGTGTGATTAGCGTTTTTAAATACCTCTGTGTGCTTGTGTTTAGGGCTTGTGACTAAACCCGTGTGTGTGTGAGCTTTGATCTTCATCACACTTCTAAAGAATCTTTGCAACTTTGTAGAAAATCTGCCACCATCGCGCAATTGAAAGAGAGGAGGGCTGGTGGCAGGGGCCATCTCCGAAGAGCCCGATTCATTTGAGAAATAAATGAGTTCTGTGAGTAATTTGGGAGATAACCTCAGCCGTGGCCAAGAGTAAAGGAAGATAAGAAGCAGCCTCAAAATGAAGACAAGAAAACGAGACAATTTTTCACCTTGCCTCCTCTGAATTCAACTTCTCCCAGTTCACATGTAACTTTAATTAAAACACGCACACATATACACACACCTACACACTAGATTATCCAGCAGCAGCAATCAGTTAGAGTGCAAAAAGCAGTCTGTCAGGAATAAACTTCACACACCCTCAATATAACAACACATCACATTGTTTGAAGGATTAATTGTTATTTTTGCTGCATTGCAGGCTGACAGAATTCAATGTCTCTGACTGCTAGGGACCCTTGATGTTTGAGAGCCTCGACAGTCTGAACACAAAACAAAGGCTGGTTACTTCAGGAACTAATATCAACAAAGCAAAAACAATCAAACAACTACATCTTTTGTGAAGAAAATGCTCTGCTGACAAAAACGATCATAAACCAGCCTAAGCCTAAGTGTGCTATTAGTATTCTTTCTTTAAACTAAAAATAAGAAAGTATTCTTTCAGTCTACTTTTCATGTACTTCTCAGAAATATACTTTATGTACTTCTCAGTAATATACTTCAAAATACACTTAAGTATACTTGACTTATACTGACAGAGAAGTCTTAGTATTTTTGGCCTATATTTGTACTCAGTCGTCTGATCGAGATATACTTAAAAGTATAATTAAGTATTCAAAGTATATTTGCCATGTAGTTGTGTTTATTCTTTTAATTGAGTAACCTATTAAATACTTTTTTCACATAGTTTTAAATACTGTCTTATAAACTTGTTTTTGCATCCAATACAATAGATTTTTTTTTTTTTTTTTTTTTAAATATTGATTTATAAAGAAAACAGATATGTTCCTAATTCTGAGTATGTGAGTGTGTAGTCCACTTGTATTGGAATTAACTTCAAATATACTTAAAGTACAGTTAAAGATATATTTTCAAGTATAAAAATGAATACCTAAATAGGAATAGCGTATACTTAAAGTGCAAAAATAATATATAAATAGTTAACTATAAGTATGATGTTAAGTTCAAGTTTTATTTTCATTTTAAGAAAACTTACAAGTAGCCTACTTACAAGTATACTTGCAGTATAAAACAAATAAATAGTTTACCAGGGCTCTAGACTGCGACCAAAATTGTCCCAAATGCGATCATTTTTTTCTAATGTGCTAGTTAAATTTTCACACGGTCGCATTGGTGCGAGGCTTGCTGCGAAAGTTGGTGTTGCCGGTTACATCACTTGTTTTGATTTTTTTTTTTTATATTAATAAAATCATTTAGTTCAGTTAGAGAACAGACACTACAATTAAAAACTAAATGTGTCTGCTTAATAAAGAGTGAGCTGAACGAGAGTCGCAGCACAGACCAGCAGCAGGAGTCAGATTTCATTCGAGAGTGAGGAGCTGAATGACAAGATGACGGCGAAAGATTTGGTTTCAAAGCGAAATTTAAAAGCGCCTGTTTAAGGGAGTTTGTCATTGTACTGTTTTGTTGTTGTGTTTTCCATTAAAAATAATACGCTAATGAACCCACTGTTCAAGCAACCCGCCCCCGAACTGGCGCTAATTCTAAACCGAAAGTAAAATGCGCACGGCCGCACTGTCATTCATTCACGGTCGCACTGTCATTCACGGTGTGTGTCCACAGGCGCGTTTTCAGTTGATTCATATGGAAGCTCAACTTTGCTTTGCTTTGCTCCACTCCGTTATGAATGCCTGAGTGGCCGTGCGCATTTTACTTTCAGTTAAGAATTAGCAATTTAAAAGCCCCCACCGGTGATACCGGTATTACCGGTGTTGTCATACGTCGATTAACTGGTGGGAAAATTTCTCTAGTGCGAGTGCACAATGCTTTCACGCTTTGGCTGGCGCTGAGCCAGAGACACATTTAAATACACAAGTACTAGCAAAACAACATATTTATAGTTTGTAAAATACACAGTGATGTCTATGGAAGCGGCAATAACAATCCATTAACGACGTGATATATTCATATCTGATACACATTGTGTAAGTAACTATAAACTTTACTATATTCTTCTCCCACTTTACCGGCCACTTTCATGTATTTCAGGAGAAGTGGATGAATTGACGTGTTGTAAATCTGACAGATCTGATTCTCTGAACTGCGGCAAAAACTAACATGGCGACGCCCATCACTTATAGATCACTTGACGCCCATCGCATTATAGATCAACTAACATGATCATTATATTTTTTCAACAACAAAACACGTTCACTTACATGTATTTGAGAATCAGAATATCAGGTAGTTGATGGCATAGCCAGCAAGTTTGTGAATATTTTGAATAAGAAAGGAAAAACTAAATAAAAGTGGATCTGCCATATAGTGCTTTTGTGGCTGCAGCGTGTCACGTGAAGGGCATGACGCGTCGTCATGGAAATATTACTTTAATAAAATAATAACACCCATGGCAATAATACTTTTGTTATATATGGTATGTGTGATAATATTTTAGTAATGTTTTCTTTTAAATGTATGCTTGTTGGAAGCAATGTCCAGATTAAAATATTTTGCAGATATCAAGCTTTTAGTCACGTCAATTTTTACATCAATGCAAAACCAGCATATAGAAGTCGAGAGAACGATTCATCATCATGCAAGGTCATTATGATTAATATAAAAAAAGGGTGCGACCAAATTGTAAGTTGGTGCGACCAACTGAGAAAGTTAGCCGCACCAGAGCGACCAGTGGAAAGAATGAGTCTAGAGCCCTGTTTACTGAAAGTACACTTCAAAGTGTACTTTCATAAACTAAAAAAAAATGTTGTACAAGTATTTAACTAGTAAACTATGAGTATACCTATAAGTTCACTTGTAGTATAGTTGCAGTACAAATGGAAAACTAGAAACTGTAAACTAGTTTTGTACTGAATGTTTACTACTGTTACACTTAAAGTATACTTAAAAGTATACTTTTATACACTAAAAAGTGGGCCAATTTAGCCCCAAGGAGTATTGAAATTGAGTACATTTACAAGTATACAGTACAACCATTGATATTAGTATACTTAATACGTAAAGTATACTTACAAATATTCTTGAACTTTACTATTAACTTAAAGTATACTTATTTTTTGTTAGGGTTATCTGGTCAGCCACATGGTCTCTCAGCCCAAATAAAAATGGCAGCTTTTTTTTCTTATTTCTAATATTTGCTGATTTACAGTGGGGAGAACAAGTATTTGATACACTGCCGATTTTGCAGGTTTTCCTACTTACAAAGCATATAGAGGTCTGTAATTTTTATCATAGGTACTCTTCAACTGTGAGTGACGGAATCTAAAACAAAAATCCAGAAAATCACATTGTATGATTTTTAAATAATTAATTTGCATTTTATTGCATGACATAAGTATTTGATCACATACCAACCAGTAAGAATTCCGGCTCTCACAGACCTGTTAGTTTTTCTTTAAGAAGCCCTCCTGTTCTCCACTGTATTAACTGCACCTGTTTGAACTCGTTACCTGTATAAAAGACACCTGTCCACACACTCAATTAAACAGACTCCAACCTCTCCACAATGACCAAGACCAGAGAGCTGTGTAAGGACATCAGGGATAAAATTGTAGACCTGCACAAGGCTGGGATGGGCTACAGGACAATAGGCAAGCAGCTTGGTGAGAAGGCAGCAACTGTTGGCGCAATTATTAGAAAATGGAAGAAGTTCAAGATGACGGTTAATCTCCCTCTGTCTGGGGCACCATGCAATATCTCACCTCGTGGGGCATCAATGATCATGAGGAAGGTGAGGGATCAGCCCAGAACTACACGGCAGGACCTGGTCAATGACCTGAAGAGAGCTGGGACCACAGTCTCAAAGAAAACCATTAGTAACACACTATGACGTCATGGATTAAAATCCTGCAGTGTACGCAAGGTCCCCCTGCTCAAGCCAGCGCATGTCCAGGCCCGTCTGAAGTTTGCCAATGACCATCTAGATGATCCAGAGGAGGAATGGGAGAAGGTCATGTGGTCTGATGAGACAAAAATAGAGCTTTTTGGTCTAAACTCCACTCGCCGTGTTTGGAGGAAGAAGAAGGATGAGTACATCCCCAAGAACACCATCCCAACCGTGAAACATGGAGGTGGAAACATCATTCTTTGGGGATGCTTTTCTGCAAAGGGGACAGGACGACTGCACTGTATTGAGGGGAGGATGGATGGGGCCATGTATCGCGAGATCTTGGCCAACAACCTCCTTCCCTCAGTAAGAGCATTGAAGATGGGTCGTGGCTGGGTCTTCCAGCATGACGACAACCCGAAACACACAGCCAGGGCAACTAAGGAGTGGCTCCGTAAGAAGCATCTCAAGGTCCTGAAGTGGCCTAGCCAGTCTCCAGACCTGAACCCAATAGAAAATCTTTGGAGGGAGCTGAAAGTCCATATAACCCAGAACCTGAAGGATCTGGAGAAGGTCTGTATGGAGGAGTGGGCCAAAATCCCTGCTGCAGTGTGTGCAAACCTGGTCAAGAACTACAGGAAACGTATGATCTCTGTAATTGCAAACAAAGGTTTCTGTACCAAATATTAAGTTCTGCTTTTCTGATGTATCAAATACTTATGTCATGCAATAAAATGCAAATTAATTACTTAAAAATCATACAATGTGATTTTCTGGATTTTTGTTTTAGATTCCGTCACTCACAGTTGAAGAGTACCTATGATAAAAATTACAGACCTCTACATGCTTTGTAAGTGGGCAAACCTGCAAAATCGGCAGTGTATCAAATACTTTTTCTCTCCACTGTATACCTCTCAATTATGACCATACAGTATATATTGCAGTTTGACTCGATATATTGTAATTACACCCTTGCAACTGGGACTTTATATCTCACAATGTGACTTTATGCCACAAGTGTGACTGTTTCTAATAATTGTAAATTCATTTGCAAATTGATATTTCGGAATGCGACTATATATCTTGCAATTTCACCTTTGTTTCTTGTAAGTGCAGTATTACAGTATATCTCATAATGTGACGATGTGTCACATGTGTGACTTTGTTTCTCGTAATTGCGAATTCAGTTGTGACTTTATACAGAATCTCGCACTGTGACTGTATCTTGTGATGTCTTGGGCTACGATTGTACTAATTCGTTCACTCATTTTAGTTAAATCATAACCAATAATTAAGAATCCATTCCTACAACTTATTGTTCCCTTGTTTTAGTAAATTGTGGCCACGTTGAATTAATTTGTTCTCTTGTTTTGATTTAACTAAACAAGGGAACAAATTATTACAACGTGGCCACAATTTACTAAAACAAGGGAACAAATTAGTAAAACATGCTGATGTATTAGTAAGTTGTGGGAATTCATGTAATTCATGGCCACAATATACTTTTTTCCCGCCCGCATGTCATGTGCAAGGCTCAAGAGGTGGAAACAACTTCCATACTAATCAGAAACATAAAAGTTCACCTTTCCTCACCAAGCTGCATGATTTAAGGAATCATTCAAGTCTATTGCACAAAAAGTTGCACGTTAAAGTTTGATACTCAGGGTTAGGGCTTGTTCAAATCACCTACTATGAGAAATAGTAATAGTAAAGCTCGCCTCACTTGTTCCTTTATTAGAATCCTTCCAAATGAATCACATGTCTGCGAATTCAAGTGCAGGAAAATGAAACTTTGAATCATTGCTGATGTCATGACATTTAACTGACTATTATACCTGGACCAATTTACTTTAATATGAAAATCAGAGCATGCTGAGAAATGAAATATTAAAAGCGAAATATATGATGATCAGTTCTCAAAGGTTGGAAGCACAGAGAGTTTCCATGGTCACATTAAGCGTTTACAGACATAGAGAGAATGTGAGGTGCACAGAGTAATATTTTGTTTGGACGTCCTTGCCATATCTCTGAAGACAAGGCTAAACCGCACTATTGGATTCCAGTGTGGCATTTTCATCCAGGCATGCGGATACACTGTTTTGCTTCACCTAACTGTGTATGTGTATGTGTATTTGTGTTTGAATGATTGTATTCTCCTCCGTTTTGCATGTGTGTGTGTATCAGTTTGTTTAAGTGCATCTGTCTGACTCCTGTAGGAAATCTGGATTTGTTTGCACAGTGCAGATTCCATGCTGACAAATCAGGATGTGAATTCACTCAACTTCATTCAACTCAAGCTTTCATGGAAGCCTATATATTATGTCCTATGTGTTTAAAATTAATCTGGAAGTAAAACGTCAAAACATAATGTAAATATTGTCCGGTTGTCACTAAAAAAGGTACTGAGAAAGTATATTATTCTTCCATGGTGGTCTTTTTATTGCGGAAAAAAGAAAAATGTCATATGTTACATTTTCAGTTTTACCTACACGACTTCTTTGCCTGATAAAAATGATTATGTTTTCTAAAATAACATCCTTACTTCCAGGACGAAAGCCAGTAATTTGCCCATGTTCATTCTCTCTGTTTATTTGTGTAAGGTGTGTGTGTTTGTTCATGTAGGTCTGCATTGGGTTCTCAAACCCATAAGCCTGGTCACAGCACTTTGTGTTTAAAGAATGATTGCAGGCCTGGCATCCTGTAAGATTTGTCATAGCTTTCCCCGCAGACTTAAATGAACGCCTGGAAAGGGTGTTTTTCTCATGTGTTTTAGCCATTTATACATGAAGTAGCTCTTATTGTTAATGTTGGGTCCAGCTCTGGAATTATTGGTCCATTTTAAACCATAATTAATGGGATTTCCATATTTCTGCACCATAATAAAAGCATAAGCACTGATGAAAAATGCCTGTATATCCCAGCACCTCGGTTTTCACACGAGAATATTTGAATGGCTTATACATTTATGTAAGGGTCATTCATTATATCGCTGTGGGCATTTCTGCTTTAAGATGACTCTTGGCTATGAGAGTTTTCAGATTCCACAGTGAAACCAAGGCCAGAATTTTACAGATTTAACAGTAAGTACATAAAATAAAATACAATATTCAAAATTTTACTGTGAAACCAATGGTAAATTAAAAAAATTAATGTGGAGCATCTTGTAAATAGCTGATTTTCATTTTAAGTTACAACAAATATAATTGAATATATTTGTATTTATTATATAATATTATAGAATATACAGGGACTAAATAAGAATAAAAATAAATAAAATAAAATAAATAAAATAAAATAAAATTACCAGAATATTACAGAATAAGTATATTGTAAAACAATTGTAAAGCAAATGGTAAAAAAAAATACAAGTAACACATAACAATTTAATTATGCTGCAGTGCATGCTGGGAACTTAAGCATCAGCATAGAACTGTGGACACTTAAAAAATAAATGTACTTCTAAAAAAATAAAGAAGAGCTTATTGTTATATAGACCATTACTGTGATTCTACAGCAAAATGTTGTTAACTCTTTCCCCGCCATTGACGGAAATTTCCGGCTTTCTGTGTTTTCACTTTTATACAGTAGGGGGCATCTTCTGAAAGAGTACCGAATCTCCTGATCAAAACACAGGAAAAAAAGAAGCAGAAACAAACAATATCATATGTAAGCAGATGCATTATGTTAAAATAATGTGGTCATCACCAATAAACAGCATATAAATCAAAAGTGCCTAATGTTACTGAATGAAATGTTGACCCAGGACGATCTATAGGACTGTGCAAGCTTAGGGGGTGTCGATCTAATCCATCTATGCTTGACCATCGTTCTGAATCCGATCCGGATGTAGTCTTTGACAAAAATGCGATTTTCTCAGCTTTTTGCTCAAAATGTTACTTTTTTATGAAACATACCCATATCCAAGTGCTAATAAAAAAGAAGCTAGAATAAAACAGGTTAAAAAAGCAGATAAAATAAAAGCAGAGGGTCTGATCTTTCTTTTGACATATTGCATGTTCAGATATTCATACAACAAAATATTCTGGGGGCCATGAAACTTTTGAAAAAAAAAAAAAATGCTGGCGGTGACTGGCAACGTTTTTCAAAAACGCTGGTGGGTAAGAGTTAAAGCAGTCATTTCTAGGTTCACTGTGATGTCATAGGACACAGTTGTCAATTACTGTAATTATAATACATTGTAGAAGTACTACAGTTAAAATTACTGTGAAAAGTAAACTGATGCCCAATTTATAGCTGTACATGTATTGTGTGTGTGTGTGTGTGTGTGTGTGTGTGTGTGTGTGTGTTGTTGGAACATGGTCTCACACCCAACTCGTCACATATTGACGCTTGGTCAGTTCCCTTCGGCGTCATTTTTTAACGCACAGGGTACTCCTTTAGAGTCATTTTCTGACGTGCAGGGTACTCCATTGATTTCAGTTGTTTGCCCAATGCGTCAGATCAAGACGCATTTAATTTTTTGCATTTGTAAAACTAGACATGATTTTATAAATATTTTTTAATATAAACGTGTCTGAATAGCGTAAATAAAAAAAATGAATAAATGTAAATAAAATTATGCTGGCTGATTAAATTGAGAATCACACTCCATGTCATAATGGCAAAATCATAACCCAATATAAAATTTCATCATGACGATAACCATGCCCAACGTGTCTGTATATGACGCCAAAGGTTTCTCATTGAAATCAATGGATTACCCTGCGTGTTGAAAAAATGACGCTAAAGGGGTACCCTGTGCGTTAAAAAGTGACGCCAAAGGGAACTGACCAAGCGCCAATATGTGATGAGTTGGTGTGAGACCGTGTCGGAGCAGCCTCCAAGGCAAGATTTTTGACATTTCCATATGTCTTAGCAGTGTGTGGACAGGGATTGGACAATCTGTGATCTAGGCACCTGGTTCTACACATGGTATGCCTGTAGAATTGCATTTGTCATCATTATTAAAGAGACCAGAGGCAGATCTAAGCTTAGACTCCCTCGCAGCCTGACAGCAGATTCCCTTCCTCATTGTTTGAGGATGACCTTCTTCACCTCCCCATCTTTAAAGTCAGTGCACCGACAGCAAGCTGTGAAGTGAAATTAGGACGTGCATTAAATAGCCTCATTTCACCTGCCCAAAAAGCATCAAACGAGAAAAAAATTCCCAACAGGAGACATCATAAACGATGGGTGTAGGTAGACATCCAGCAGTAAAATACGCTTTGTATTTGACTTTGCTAACTCATTTATTTTGGTATAAGTTGGTATTATCAACTTCTGAGTGGATCATCATCTGTCCTGGTGGGACATTTGTGGCCCTCTGCCAAGAGTATCCGATTGCTCTCAAATCACCTGGTCAATTTATCAATGATGTGGTGGAATTGATAGTCTATTACTCTGACTATCACATCTTGAGGCTGATCTTTCGCCCTGGATAGTTAGATTACCTGTCTTCGTGTGGGCTGTACTACTTCCTGTATTGTATTTACTCCCTGAGCACTGAGATTGTATGATCTTATGGTGCTATTACCATGTTCCCTACTGAAATTTGCACTTTTGTCATTTTGGGCCCTATTTTACCGATCTGAGCGCATGGTCTGAAGCGCAGGTGCACTTAGGGCGTGTCCGAATCCACTTTTACTAGTTTAACAACGGAAAAAATGGTCGCCATGCCAGGCGCATGGTCCAAAAGGGTTGTACCTAGTCTCTTAATGAGTCATGGGTGTGTTTTGGGTGCAACGTGCAATAAACCAATCAGAGTCTCATCTCCTATTCCCTTTAAAAGCCAGTTGCGCTTGCACTATGGCGGATTCGCTATTTACATGGCGGAATTTGCGAGCGGAAAGACTGAACGCTTCTCCAGAGAGGAATTCTTTTATTTTTAATATTTACAAATGTTTGTGTGCTGCTGCACACAAACACCCTGTGTGTGTGATAAGCAGAGTGTATGCACGTTGTGCACCCGCCTATAGGCGCATATTACTAACGCGGCCTTTAAATAACAAAAAAAAAAAATACTGCGCTATTGACTTTAGACCAGGTTTTTGTTGGTCAATGCAGTCATTTTCAGTTGCCTCAAAATAGCAACGCGCCAACAATGCACCTGAACACACCTCGTTTTCAGATCAGCACGCCCATGGATGAACAGATGGACGCGAGTGCATTTGCTATTTAAACAACGTGGCGCTGGACGTGAAAATGATAACTGCGTCAGGCTGAAACTAGCAAAAAAACACCTGTGTCGCGCCTGGCGTCGCATTGCGCCGGGTGTATGATAGGGCCCCTTGTGTTCAACTTTAAAATGAAAGCCTTACATGGAAATGCTGTCATCATTTACTCACCCTCTTTGTATTCATGTTAGTTTCATATGGTTTTTATACCATTTTCAACAAACATGTATATTTAAATGACTAAAAATGCCATGTAGTGACACTTTTACCATCATGCATGATTTGCAAGCTAATACATTTTGACATTTGCATCACATAACCAGCTCCATATATATGGCTTTTCTGATAGTATATCTCTCTATATATGTTTTTTTTACAGCATTGCACTTGCGGTGTCAGTCCCATGAAACATGAGTCATGATAAAACAGCTCAAAGACTTGTAGAAGCAAACTAAAATGGCATGGTTGCTTCAGCAAATGCAGTTTTATCTCATGTTGGCTTTTGTTAACACTTAGGTTTAGGTTCATTGAACAGATCAAATAAAACATTGCCAGATTCACGTTCATTTTTGTTGGATAAAACCAAACATGCTTTTAGCGCCACTCACGGTCATTTCACTTTTTACATTTAAAGGCCCGGTTCCACAGACAGGGCTTAGATTAAGCTAGGATTAGGCCTTAATTCAATTAGGGCTTTATAAGTAGCTTTTATAAACGTGCTTTTGTTAAAAAAAACATGCCTTAGAAAAAATCATTACTGTGCACTACTATCTCAGTGCAAGTTGCTTTCAGTTAAAACAGCTCAAACATGCATTTTAATCTGGGACTAGCTTAAGCCTTGCCTGTGAAACTGGTGGAAAGTGCCACAAAATGTGCAAGCAGCAGCATAATATCATTTTGCAGGAATGTCGCCACAGGCACGTTTTGTCTTGCATATTTTCCGTACACCTTAAATAAAATTAATAAGCTACATCATGACAAAAAATAGCATATTTACCCATATTTATGACAAGTGATGTCAATAATGTCAAACACTATTGGTTCCCAAGTGGTTGATTTCCAGTGAAAATTACAGAAAGTCATAATAGGTTTGGAACGACACAAGGATCAATACATGATGACCGAACTTTCATTTTTGGATGAACTATCCCTTTAATTGACAGACGTGGATGTCATGCATATTACAACACTGGTGCCCATTAGTGGTGTTACAGCTGTTGTGAACATTTGCTTAACTTTGTTGGCCATGTGTTCTGTGGTGCACAAATGCTCTTTTGTCTTTTGTGCTCCCTGGGACTCCACACCAGCTTTCAGCTCATAATGTTATTTTTTCTTCTTGCAACAGAGCCAAACCATTTCTCACATTCTCTCTCCTGCCTTGGCTTTAAGATCCATTCTTCTATATTTTTCAACAGTCTCCCTGCACTCGCTCAGTTTGCAATCTTTGGCTGTGGACAGAGCCAGGGCTCTGGGGGAAATGCATTCTAGATTGGAGAGCACGCTCCAGTGTTTCCTTAACAATAACAGAAGGTGTGGATCAAGCGTAGTGTTCTTAGGCCGGGGGGGAAGGGGCACTGAGAGAAAGAGAGAACCAGGGTACGCTAGTGTTTCACGCCATCAATGAGACGTCTAAGAGTGTGTTATCTGTCTCACTTGTGTTTTTGGAGGGGATGAAAGACCCCACACTCTTACTATGAATAGAATTCATGGCAGGCATTCTCTGAGGTTTGCCAGCTATGAACCCTGTGAACAAATTGCTTCATAAACCTCAGTCTGCACTTCCCTTACGATTAAGGACATCTGTATCACTTTCAGACACGTGGGGAAGTCATGTGCCACAAAGTTTGGCAAAGCTTTGAAAAAATTGCACTCAATCTCTTTAGTGCTTTAAGAAAATACAAGGGGGAAAAATAGAAAATACACATCACATCATTCTATTTCCATCATGAACTGTATGAGAGAATGCAAACTGTTTCCACTTGAGTATCTGCTTAACCTGTGTGAGGTTGCTATATATTTCCACATATGCTAAAAAACACTTCCTGTGTTGACATGTTTATGTATGTCTTCATCTTTAAGACATCTGTTGGATCTGCACATGCATATTTTTATTGACCATAAGCTATCTTTGGTAGAAAAACATTTCCGGTTTTGCTGAATTTTTTTAGGCTTCTGCTTACTTCCCTTTTAAAAAAGTAGGCTACTGTGGCTATACCATGGTACAGTACTGGTGTCAGATTGTAAAAATATGTTACTTTGATATATACAGTCCCTAATTAAAATCCTGCCAAAACCAGCTTAATTTGGTAACTGTGTTTTGGAACATGCTAACTGGTCATTAGCCAGTCCAAGCTGGTCATTAACTGGACTACCAGCTGATGGGGATCTGGCTGGACTGGAAGACCGTGCTTGGACTATCTACCATGTTCCAAAAACCAGCTTTACCATTAAAGGGATAGTTCACCCAAAAGTTAACATTCTGTCATCATTTGCTCAACCAATATTGTTCCAAACCCCAAAAATAAAGAACTTTATTTCTGCTGTGGAACACAAAGGGATTTTTTTTTTAATTATGAAAAAGAAAGTGGACTGTGACTGTCGAGTTCTGATATAACAAAAAGGGGCTCTTTTCCCAACACAGAGCTACCATATTTCTTCAGAAGTCTTGAAATGTATTTTTATAGACCATTTTATGGTGCTTTTGTGCCATTTTGACTTGCTGATAGCTGGTTTATTGATGGTCTACCAGTTTATAGAAGCTCTTGACCAACTAGAATCTGGCTACCATATTTTTGCTGGATTTTCCACAGAGAATGTACTGAATGATTGCTACTGTATAATCCCCACCAAGGTCACCATGAAGACATGTTCCTGGATCAACATATTTTGTTGATCCTGGAACAACATTTCGGTCTGAAAATTTAGTCCTAACCATATCCCTACCCCTAAACCTACCCCTACCCATAAGTTATCCCTAAAATCAAAGGGAAATGATAGGTGAATAACACTGATGTAGAAGCAACTAACCCTGGTTGTAAGCCAAAACTTTACATAAACTGTAAACTTTTCCCTCAAATCTGATTGGTTGATTGGAATGTTGTTCCAGGATCAACAAAGATGTTGATCCAGGAACATGTTGCCCTTGGTGAACGTCTCAGGTTACGTATGTAACCATGGTTCCCTGAGAAGAGGAATGATACACTGTGTCCTCTAGAGGACACTTTGGGGAATGCCTCTAGAGGATGCAGTGCGAGTTCCCATTTGAACGGAAACGTCTCTGGTTCCCTGAAAAGGGGAACGAGACACTGCATCCTCTAGAGGCGTTTCCCATAGTGTCCTCTAGAGGACGTAGTGTGAGTTCCCATTCGAAAGGCTAATCAGGTTCACCTCCAAACCAAGACTCATTGGAAAAAGGTTTGTGATGTCCAGTGAGTGTCGCTAAAATCATGTTCAGTTTTATCCGAAACAGATTAAAGTGAATCTGGCAACGTTTTATTACAAAGGTTGTTGTATGTATCGCAGCAGTTTGGAAATGAAATATTCGGTGAGTGGCACTAAGAGGTTAATGCTCTATGATGTTTGAAAATAGCCCTACAGTAAATCTAACCGATAGTGTTAACAAAAGCAAACACGAGATAAAAATGTATTTGCTGAAGCAACCATGCCATTTTAGATTAATTCTTCAAGTCTTTGAGCTCTGTTATCAAAACTCGTGTTTCACTGGACTCATACCTGTGAGCTCCACTTCACAAGTGCAATGCTGTACCAGATGAGATACCAAGCAAATTTAATACACCAGAAAAGCCATAAATATGGCTGGTATTAGTGTATTAGTACACATCATGGTAGTTTGCATTAGTGCACTATGGTAAATGTGTTTTGAGGTGATAACAGCCTATTGTGCAACACACTGCACACAAATAAGTCTTTATTAATTGTTAATCTGCCTCTGTAATCATAATTATTGTGAAAAAGAATAAAAGTTATTGCCATTTTACAGGAAACGGCAATGATTTTTTTGTTTTGTTTTTGTGGTTTTGTAAAAATATAGGTAGAGACACATATTTTCAATGAGCCTATGTCACATTCTAATACCGTGGTATTAAAATGGCACTCTGAGGTACTTCAAAGATTAACATGGTAATACTATTTATTTTTATTTTTATTTTTTATATAGTATTTTTATACTTTTTTATACTTTGTAAGTATGTACTGTTATGAGATCTGCTGAATAGTGGAAAAGACCAAATTAAGACATTCCAGCTACAGGAAAGGATTTGTAGAAATTTAGTGTGCAAACATAAGTGAAATATCATTTACAAAGTCAGCTGCCTCTATGTAAGCTCATATTATATAATATAATGAGTTCTGACTATCTGAGCTTGCAGTAGGAGTGCCAGTACTCTATGGGCACTGTGTAGAAAGCCAGCATGCCTTACCTAGCATATAGAGAAATTCAAAACCCACACACTGCACATATACAAGGCACATGGGTCTTGTACAGCAAGCGGTTAACTGGAGTCACAAATTAAAGCGTTGACCTCTTGATGCTAACCGTGGAGACACTCGGCTTACAGGAAGAAGTAATTAGGAGAGAGAATCAGAATATACCTAAGAACTTTGGTTTCCCTGTTTTGAGCTAATACTATAGATGCCCTGAAATAAACATGCGGCCCGGTACGGTGACGGAAACCGCATTGCATGAAGGTAATACTAAAGCAAACTGAATGAACTGAATTTTCTTCAATCGTATAAAAGCTAACAACTGACCTTGGAGCAGGAAAGCCTTAAGGAGATGTATCAAAGCTTCTCAAGAACAGGAAATGGGACTTACCTTGGAACAACTTGAACATCACATGATGTTGTAATATTTTCCCATGGTTTTGTGAATAGTGTTACTATGACAACACTTTATAATGACATGATTTTACTTGTGCAGAGCATAAAAGCAACTGTAACAATTCAATACAGTCCTTTTAGTCCTAGTAAGCGCATTGCATTTCATTGGCTGGATTCATTTATGGTTCTTGTACTTGCTGCCAATGTGCTTTATATTGTGTGCATATACATCATGACTCTAACAATCCAAAAGCTACACCCTCACCACATGTGTGCAGGTCATACTGAGTCAAATTTGGACTGGAAAAGGCAAGATTTGACAGCAAAATATGGAGCTACTGTATATGCAGTCTAGTATTGGGGAGTAAATCATTACTTTTATTTATTTATTGCATAAAACAGTGCTTTTTCTTGTAAGTTAATTTTTCCAATGGGTAACGTTGTAGTGTAACACACAAAATACTGTTTTAATGTTACTTTATTTCCACCGGAGCTTTATAGCCAAGCAAAATGAGTGAATAATCAAACATGCAAATCTGATTCGTTCTTGTGGGTTAAATGGTCCTCTCTCTCTGTAGCGGTGGGATGTCCTAATCATTCTAGTAAATCGGTTTATCCCAAACTGTCACCTGTCTCATATGTAGCATTGGAGAGTTCAATTCATTCTAGTGAATCGGTTCATATGGATGGTTTATGTACATAAACAGATTCAACAAAATGGAGCATGGAGCATTCCATTTAAACACATTGCAAGGGTTCCGCCAGTAGTGGGCACTCATGCAACGCAAGCAATGACGTACATCCGAGTACGAGATGGACGGAGGGAAGTTAGCAAGGGAAGGGCATAAAAAGTGCATTGTAAACCCGAATAAGTTGGGCTCAAACTCAAAAAATTTGAGGTTATCAGTTACATCAAATTTAAGTTATGATGTTCCCAATTTTAAGTAAGCAGAACTATCAGGTTTTGAGTTTGTAGTACTTATGCACATAAAATATTTAGTTAAATATCTTTTTTATTTTGAGTTCTTGCAAATCAAATTAGTTATTTACTTCACTGTAAACACTAATAAGTTGTCAGAACTCAAAAAAGTTAAATAAGATTTTTTTTTTTTTTTTAAGTTAAGAAACTCAAAGTTCAAGTAAGATTTGTATTATTTTGTACTTTCTTAACTTGAAATATTTGAGTACACTAATTTATACATTTAACTTAAAATTATCAGGTTATCTGAACATAAATATTTTGCTAGCTATAACAAACTAATTCAGAAAATGGCAACTTGCTAATTTGCTATCATGTTAACAATAGCATGGCATAGCACTTACTGAATGAGTACAGCAACTTAAAACATGTAACTTACTTGCTGTCAAACCAAGCAGCATGCGCCACTTGTCACCATGGTGTTAACTCTCCGAAAACCCACATTAACAGAAACTCTTCTAAATTAGCATAACAAAACATTAATCACTACTAAATGTCCCTTACCATTAATCTTGCACAAACAAAACATTATATAACACTTAAAGGATTAGTTCACTTTAAAATGAAAATTTCCTACACCCATCTCATCCAAGATGTTCTTTCTCCAGTCAAAAATAAATTAAGTTTTTGAGGAAAACATTCTAGGATTTTTCTTCACATAATGGACTTCAATGGCAACCAAAATGTTGAAGGTCCACGGATTGCGCAATCACGTCGGAAAGGTCACGCTTGACGTAGGCGGAAGTACCGGCCCAAGCGAACGTGCGAAGACTATAATACAAACGCCCTTTACAAAAAAAAAAACTCCATCTCCAACTTCAAAATCGTCCGACATCGTTGTTTAACCTTTTTTTGCTAAAGGATGTTTTTATTAGTCTTCGCACGAGCGCTTTGTAAACACGGGGGCGGTACTTCTGCCTACGTCTAGCGTGACCTTTCCGACGTGATTACGTAATCCGTGGTGTGTCGCGGAGCAGCGCAAGATAAGCAATTTAGGTTAAAAAGTATATACATTTTTATTTTTATTTTAGAAAATGACAGATGGTTTCGCTAGATAAGACCCTATTCCTCAGCAGGGATCATGCAGAGCCCTCTGAAGCCCTTTTGAAACTGCATTGATTTGGACCTTCAACATTTTGGTTGCCATTGAAGTCCATTGTGTGGAGAAAAATCCTGAAATATTTTCCTCGAAAAACGTAATTTCTTTTCCACTGAAGAAAGAAAGACATGAACATCTTGGATAGCATGGGGGTGATTAAATTATCAGGAAATTTTGAAGTGAACTAATCCTTTAATTTTAGCATTTACTCTCCCTTTCGAGTGCCATGGTCAAAGCATGCTGGGAAATAATCATTACTTCAACAATTTATTCAAAAACTCTGAATCATTCAGGAACTAAACACTACTGCTACTTCGGTTTTATTCTGAAATGTTTTCGTTGGAGAAGCAAAAGCAAGCAGAGCAACTGGCAATATTCTGTCTAAAACACAAGTTATGCAACACTAACTTCCTTTTTATTGCAATGTCGTAGGCTATATAAGCTATATCACACAATCATTGCTAGTTTTTACATGACACATGAGCAATAACAGATTTTGAATCTATGGTGTAAGAAAGTAGTTCAACACAGACTAGAGTTTTTGTTTTTTCCTTACTTATTTACATGGCTGCCAACTGTATTCCCTTACGAAAAAGAAATATACTTCAAGTTCATTTTATGAAGTATACTTAAGTAATGTTCAAGTATATTTTTAAGTATACTTTATGTCGTAAGTATACTAATATCAATGTCTACTACTAGAAAACTTTAAGTGCACAACTAGGTTTCTCATTTGTACTGGATCTGTACTACAAGTGAACTTATAAGTATACTAGTAGTTTACTATTTTAATACAAGTAGTAATTTTTTTTAGTTTATGAAAGTACACTTTGACGTGTACTCTCAGTAAACTACTAGTTTAGTAGTTTTATACTGCAAGTATACTTGTAAGTTTTCTTTAAGCAAACATAACATTATACTTATAGTTTACTATTTATGTATTATTTTTGCACTTTCAGTATACTACTATGTTCAAATGTAGATATACATTTTTAACTGCACTTTAATTTTAAAAACATTTTACTATAGCTTTGTGCATCCTTTTTTATGAACACTTGAATGTGGGTAAGTTTCATAAAGAAAGGCAACATTTTAAACAAAAAGTTGAGAAAATTGCGTTTTTGTCAAAGACTACGCCTTGATCATATTCAGAACGATGATCAAAACACAGATGGAGTAGATCGAGTCCATCAACACCCCCAAAGCTTCACTGTCGTTTCCTCTTCATTGGTTCGACATTTCATTTGGTAACGTTAGGCAGTTTTGATTTATATGCCGTTTAATGTTTGATGATCGCGTTATTTTACATTTGCGTGTGCAATCTTCTATCACTTGTTTCATTTTCTTCTTCACCTGTGTTTTGATCCGGAGATTCTGTACTAGTAGATGTGTCATAGCGCCCCCTACCGTATCATTTTTTAATTATTTAAAGTAAAAATAAAAGTAAAGTTAAAGTAAATTAAGTAAATTCCTATGTACACTACCAGTGGACTAGCCTACTCAAATTCAGATTTGCAGAATTAGGAACATATCTGTTTTCTATCAATATTCTAATCAATATTTTCAAACAATGTAAGATTCATAAGACACTATGTAAAACTATGTAAAAAAAAAAAGTATTTAATCGTCTACTCAATCAAAAGATTAAACACAATTACAGGCCAAGTATACTTTGAATACTTAGTTATACTTTTTAAGTATATCTCGATCAAAAGATTTAGTACAAGTATAGCCCAAATATACTTAGACTTTTATGTCAGTATAAGTCAAGTATACTTATGTGCAATTTTAAGTATATTTCTGAGAAGTATACTTTCTTATTTTTTGTTTTTGTATACTAATAGAACACTTGAATAAACTTCTTTTTCGTAAGGGTTAGCCAGGCCATCCTGTATTTTGAGCAACAACAACAACAACAAAAACTTCATAAATGGTGCTTTAATAATAAAATATTGCTTTTTACATCTTGTAAGCATGATGAAGAGTAACACGACTGTAGATATTTTATTAACTCCTGACAGTATTCTTGTGCCCCATCAATTCAAAGCTCAATTTTAATCTTAATGCAGTTCTTTCAATTTATTCCAGCTGAATACATGACAGTTCCTTATGTTTTCTGGTGGTTTAATTAGAGCAAAATGTATGTGTGATTTCAGCTGTCACAGGAGAGACATCTAACCAGCCATCACCAGCCTGACAGAGTGATAATTCAGATGTGCTGACAAATACAGGGTTTGCTTATATCCTCATGGCCAGACATGCAGGTCTTCATGCACATAGCTGGGTGCAAATTGTATAAGATTTTTGCCACAGTTTTGACTGTTTAGTATGACATTCTCATCGTCAGCTAATTAATCATTCATGCAGTGAATCTGGCCATGTTTTGAGTTTCAGAATTTTTCTTTTGCAGTCAAAACATTAACAACATTATCACAAGAGCTTGCTTGACTTTTTACAATACCATTAGAATTTCATGCCTCTACGCCCTACGTGCAGTCCAAATACAATCAACAGTCAATAGTTTTGGATCTTACCCAAGATCTTACTGTGGCCTTTAAGTGGAGTCAGAAATATCATAATTAAGAGTTCCGATTAGATGAATAATCAAGCAAAGTTGTACAAGTGGGAAACTCAGAATTCTAAATCACGAGTTGCGACGTTGAAAGCGGTAATATGGATAACATCATAAATTGTTTCTTTGGGTTTATTGTTACACAATATAATTCTTTTGTTTTGTTCAGACTTCTTCCACACTCTTAGAAGAAAAGTTCTGTATAGAATATCCAAGGGTTCTTTTAGGCGTTTCATATATAGAACCTTCATAAGATAATTTTATGGATTTTTGGATTTAAGTCATTTTTAATTTCAGTTATATTTTATGAATTAGACAGTTTGTAAATATGCTTTATCACTAGAAAAAATGAAATAGCATGTTAAACATGAAATCATTTAGGACATTTCTCCTTATATAGAAACTTTTTGGCAAAAAGTGTTATTTAAAATTGAGTCAAGAACCCTGGGGTTCTACATAGAACCTAGGGATGGGTAATATACCAATGCTATCTCACGACCAATTCGTACGTATTTTTATGAGGTGGCTAATTTGTACGACCTAACTCGTATTTATTCGTACGATTTGTCTATACTGCAGTGATGGGTAGATTTTAGGGGCGGGGTTAGGGGTAGGTCACTTGTACGAAATCATACGAATTGACCAACTCTAATACGTAGCAAAAATCGTACGAGTGAGGTCGTACAAATTTGTACGAATTAGCCACCTCGTAAAATACACACGAATTGCCATGAAATCGGGTTGGATATACCGGTAGACATGATTAACTGGTAGAGATTTTGGACTATCGTCTCTTTCGCTCTCTGAGAGACGTGCGACATGGTGCCGCTGCTCATACAGTGCGTGAGAACTGCTGAGAGTGCTTTTTGCTGACTAATTGGGCTTGAACAGTTAAATATACATACTATGTGTCAAAGTGACCATGCATTTGCAAGTAAACAGTCATTTATGTCTTAACAGTTGAGAGAGAAAACGCACGAGTATATTGGATCCGTGCATTCGGTCTTAAAGTGACAGCTTCCAAATTTACCTGCTGTCAATATTAATGCTAATCAAACAACAAAAAAGAGAAAATCTCTCACTGGTCTTGACTAAATAACTTCTGTAACTTTAATAAATGGATAAATGTACCGGTATATTTAATTTATACAGTAAAGACTATGGACTTGCGCACCATCCGCACCATCCGCACCATCCGCACGTTCACAAAAATTGGGATTATTTAAAGAAGCGGTTATTTTAACAACAGTAGCAGAAACGCTTAATTATGTAAATGTCATGTAAATGTTATAATTGGGAAAATGATTGTTAGATAGCAAGGAAAGACAACTCAAAATTTAAAATTACTAGTTAACTTTGTTTTCTGCTCATGATGAGGGCATTTTGATTATTATGTACATTGTTTGTTTATTTTTAGTAGATGCTTATTTTAAGCAAAATATAAAAAAAGGTTCAGACTTCAGGAGAAAAACCCTGAACCCCATAGAAACAGTATTTTTCTGTCACAATAATAATAGCTTGATAAAACCTCTGACCTAATTGGGCACAGCTGATGATTTACTGAAGATCCGGACCTCTCCGCTGGGAAGGAAATATAGAGACCGGACCTCTTGGAGCTTTAATTGAAATGGTGATATTTAAATGGTATCAAAAATTTTATTTAAAGCTTATTTAAAGCAAAAATAACTATATTGTGATGTATATTGTTATCCTGAAATAAAGTTACTCATATCGTGATATAAGATTTTGGCCATATTGCCCACCCCTCCACTGACCCTTTTTTCTAAGAGTGCATGTTATGTTCCCGACTTAAATGTGTGACGAGTTGTAATAACGGTTGCCCGACTTGAGTTTCCCAGGTGCATTTGAAGGCAGCAATATTGTACAATCTGATAAGCAACAATTGTAAAGGACCGAAAAATCCTGTATGCTCGGCTTTAGGAAGAGTCCAACCATTCTTACTATTCTTCTCCTGGACATCATGCTAAGGCTTGAATGGAACACTCATCTTGAGCTAGTTAGTTGAACCCAGCCTTCTGGAAAGCCTTGGGTTGCCCAGTTTGTGGTATTTTAATGATCTATTTTATTTGAGGGATGATTACCTGTAGCCAGAGATCTCCTGCTGGACCTTAGTGGACTGACAGGAAACAATGGACATAATGGTCTATTTTTGACTGAGTGCCCACATTATAGTGGTCACGCAGCTGTTATTTATTTACCTATTTATTTATCCATTTCAGTTTTGTGGGAAGGAATGGTTTGTTCATTAGCATTTGAGCTTAAAGTACGGATTTAATTACAAAAGTGTTACTCATTGTGAACAGAAAGCCCAGAAGCACTGTCGGAAAAACGCTGTTATGGTGCGGCTTTGTACAGTGTGTGACTGGAACAAAACAAATGCCGTATGAATGCCTTCATATTAAAAAACTTGTAAAATAAAAATTTCCGACATTATTAGAAGCCCTACCATCTCGTAACAAGGTATAGCAGCTGGGTGGTTCTTTTATTGGGATTTATTTGTTTATGGGCCGCAAAGGGGCTGAATGGCCTCAGGTGCTTCTCCCTTGTAACAGAGGATTCAGAAGCCAATAATGTGGCTGGTTTTGTCTTAATAAACACATACCAGGTGTTAGCAATTTGTCCCTAATGAAGTGTTGCCCTCTGCAGAGTAGTGAAGAACAACTATCAAAAACAATCAGAGTCGCTCTCCCAGGAGGCCGTGCGTGGGGCTGAGACCGAAAGGGCAGGATGGATGACACGGGCAGGAAGAGGCAGCCTGTCTTACTGCATGGAGCGTTAGTGGGAAAACGGCAGTGGAAAACAGGATGACATCAAGATCTTGTGGTTCTGAAGGAGACAGGCTTGAAAACGTGTAACTTTAATGAGAGCGTGGATTTAGCATGGGGTGGGCGGGAGCGGGGTGAACAAGAAGGGAAGGATCTGCAGACGCATTAAGTGGCGCTCAGAGTTGGCAGCAAATAACACAGATTTATGAACTTCATTAAACCACATTTCTGTTTCTTTATTGGGGCCTGTGGTATTTGGCCTACATGGAAAAAAAACAAGGGAAAATAAAAAGGAGCAATGCTACTCTGCATAAATTGCTTGCAGATCTTCTTCGTACCCACACGATTCCTCACCCTTGTTTTTTTCTCTCTTGAGACGGTTCTGTTTTTGATGGAGTTCTCAGTGTCTTGGCACCAGGAGTGTGAGGTTGTAATAACATACCCATCACTGTAGTCTTTGGAAGGAACAGGTGGCTATCATTGGCAGATGCATTCTCTTTTCTTTGCCATGGTGGCATGACTAAGTTACTGTTAGCTTGAAAGGTGCTCAGGAGCTCTGGAGTGAGGTATGGAGAAGCCATTGGTTTAGTGTCTTGTGGTAAGCATTGGAGACGAACACAAGGTTCACCCTTTGGAAAACAATTCGGGCCAGCTTAAGCATTTTCCATCTGAGATGTGCATGGTGCAGTATTAAAAGCTCAGAAAAGGCTGTTTTGTCTAATGTGCACCACATTAATCCAGATGGAAGTGTGTCTTTACTCATTTTCAGATGGTGCATCAATGGACGAGAGCCTTCTTGTGTCAAAAAATGTGAGGATAGATACAATATACAGTATATTTTACGTACAAATCTTATGTTTTTGAAAGAAGTATCTTATGCTCACCAAGGCTGCATTTAAATTATTACAAAAAAAAAATATTAAAAATAAATATTACAATTTAAAATAAGTTTTCTTTTTTTAATATATTTTAAAATGTATTCATGTGATGTAAAAGCTGAATTTTCAGCATCATTACTCCAGTCTTCAGTGTCACATTATCCTTCAGAAATCATTCTAATATGCTGATTTTCTGCTCAATTATCATCCATTATATTTGTGGCTCAATTATTAATAATGGTTTTTATTATCAATGTTGAAAACAGTTTTTGCTGCTTAATATTTTTGGTAACCGTTTTTCAGGATTCTTTGAATAAAATTTTCAAAAGAATAGTATATTTGGAATAAAAATATTTTGTAACATTATAATTGTCTTTACCGTCACTTATATATACACTACTGTTCAAAAGTTTGGGGTTACTAAGTAAGATTTTGTAATGTTTTCAACATTGATAATAAAAACCATTATTAATAATGTTTTTTGTTTTGTTTTGTTTTTTAAAGAAATTAACTTTTATTCAGCAAGGATGCATTAAATTGAATCAAAAGTGACAGTAAAGACATTTATAATGTTACAAAAGATATACAGTGGGGTGAACAAGTATTTGATACACTGCCGATTTTGCAGGTTTTCCTACTTACAAAGCATGTAGAGGTCTGTAATTTTTATCATAGGTACACTTCAACTGTGAGAGACGGAATCTAAAACAAAAATCCAGAAAATCACATTGTATGATTTTTAAGTAATTAATTTGCATTTTATTGCATGGCATAAGTATTTGATCACCTACCAACCAGTAAGAATTCCGGCTCTCACAGACCTGTTAGTTTTTCTTTAAGAAGCCCTCCTGTTCTCCACTCATTACCTGTATTAACTGCACCTGTTTGAACTCGTTACCTGTATAAAAGACACCTGTCCACACGCTCAATCAAACAGACTCCAACCTCTCCACAATGACCAAGACCAGAGAGCTGTGTAAGGACACCAGGGATAAAATTGTAGACCTGCACAAGGCTGGGATGGGCTACAGGACAATAGGCAAGCAGCTTGGTGAGAAGGCAACAACTGGTGGCGCAATTATTAGAAAATGGAAGAAGTTCAAGATGACAGTCAATCTCCCTCGGTCTGGGGCACCATGCAAGATCTCGCCTCGTGGGGCATCAATGATCATGAGGAAGGTGAGGGATAAGCCCAGAACTACACGGCAGGACCTGGCCAATGACCTGAAGAGAGCTGGGACCACAGTCTTAAAGAAAACCATTAGTAACACACTATGTTGTCATGGATTAAAATCCTGCAGCGCACACAAGGTCTCCCTGCTCAAGCCAACGCATGTCCAGGGCCATCTGAAGTTTGCCAGTGACCATCTGGATGATCCAGAGGAGGAATGGGAGAAGGTCATGTGGTCTGATGAGACAAAAATAGAGCTTTTTGGTCTAAACTCCCCTCGCCGTGTTTGGAGGAAGAAGAAGGATGAGTACAACCCCAAGAACACCATCCCAACCGTGAAGCATGGAGGTGGAAACATCATTCTTTGGGGATGCTTTTCTGCAAAGGGGACAGGATGACTGCACCGTATTGAGGGGAGGATGGATGGGGCCATGTATCGTGAGATCTTGGCCAACAACCTCCTTCCCTCAGTAAGAGCATTGAAGATGGGTCGTGGCTGGGTCTTCCAGCATGACAACGACCCGAAACACACAGCTAGGGCAACTAACGAGTGGCTCCGTAAGAAGCATCTCAAGGTCCTGGAGTGGCCTAGCCAGTCTCCAGACCTGAACCCAATAGAAAATCTTTGGAGGGAGCTGAAAGTCCGTATTGCCCAGCGACAGCCCCGAAACCTGACGGATCTGGAGAAGGTCTGTATGGAGGAGTGGGCCAAAATCCCTGCCGCAGTGTGTGCAAACCTGGTCAAGAACTACAGGAAACGTGTGATCTCTGTAACTGCAAACAAAGGTTTCTGTACCAAATATTAAGTTCTGCTTTTCTGATGTATCAAATACTTATGTCATGCAATAAAATGCAAATTAATTACTTAAAACTTGTTCTCCCCACTGTATATTTCAAATTGATTCTGTTAACTTATTCATCAAATGATCCTGAATTTTTTTTTTTTTTAATCAAGGTTTCCACAAAAATACTAAGCAGCACAGCTGTTTACAATATTGATAATAATAAGAAATGTTTCTTAAGCAGCAAATCAGCATATTAGAATGATTTCTGAAAGATCATGTAACACTGAATACTGGAGTAATAATGCAGAATTTTTTTTTTTTTTTTTTAAATATAATAAAATAGAAAACAGTTCAAAATATAATTCACAGTATTACGGTTTTTACTTTATTTGATCAAATAAGTGCAGCATTAAAACATTACAAAATCTCACTGACCCATGATTATGTCACAGGTGCGTGCAGGCAGGAAAACAAATACAGATGAATTAAGTTCAAAATGTAGTTTAATCACAAACAATCTCAATGCAGGCAGGCAGACAGGAGCGCAGCACAGACCGGACAAGGAGTGTAGGGAAAGGAACAACTTAAGTAGCAACACTAACGAGGGAAATAGATGACACACAGCTGACACATATGAACTAATAATAACGGTAACTATGGGGACAGACGAGTGGCGGGAGTCAGAACAAAGAAACGTGTGACAAATGAAAACAAATTGAAAGTCCATGAACAAAACTAAACAGAATGGTGACAGATTACTTGATGGTTAAAGTACAACATTTTACAATCATTTAATGTAGATTCTTAAAAATGTTATAAAAGTCATAAACCTATACCTCTAAAGTGATGCTTGCCTTAACCACTAAATATGTCAGTAAACAATGTAACTAATTTTCAAGAACAAATAAATAAAGCATTATGAACATGATAAATTGTGCCTTTTTAAGTATTTCCGTGGACATTTGGATTTCTGTACATGCACACAAATGAGAACATGAGAAAATAACTTTCAGTAGCTGAATGAACCTGTTTCCCTTTAAGACCACTAGCATGCCAGTCATGGTGACAGACGGTTAGTCATTTGGAAGAGGTCTGGTCCAGGTGGGACAAGCTGATTTCAGGGCCTCTCATTTTAATGTGTGACTCGTACTAGAATGTGTGACTAACATGTTACAGTGGAACCTTGCCACTTTGAACCTTTGAAAAATGTTAGCACAAGGGTAAAAGGCCAGGATGGAAAATACCCAGCTGTAGGTTGACAGGGCAATTTCAGTGCCTTTCCCCTCTCATTTTTACACCAAAGGTACATGCTCTGCATGAGGTGTACTAACAAGGAAGTGTGTCTGATAATTCAAGATGTTTGCATGCATGTAGCGCCTATTCTTAACATGATCTGACACAGAGTCTTATGAAGAACAATAGCATTCCAGAGCCATGGCTGAATCCATGTCTACTAGACAGAAAATGATATAAAAAGAGTAGTATGTCCGAATTAGTATTCTTAAAGCAGTAGGCAAAAAAAGACCAAAAAAAAAAAATGGCGAGATTCTGAAGAGTGTATCTCATGAGCCCACATGAGAGGATTTGTGAATGGCTGTGAATTGATGCAACTGATTCTGGTAGGTCACATTACAACATGATGAATGTAGTACATCCAGATTACCTAGAGTACCTGAAAACCATACTCAAGTAAAATTAGAGATACTGTACCTTACTGCGAAAATGACTCCATTACAAGTTACAAGTCACCAATTCCACTACCAATTGAATAAAATTCATAGAATATCTGATTTTAACAGTACTTAAGTATGTTACTCATATTGAATGTAGGCTCCAGTTAGTCATGTTAGTCCTCACCAGCTAAGTGATATGCCAGTAAAAAACAAGAACAAGATTTGTGAGGAGAGCAATCATGTGTTTATTTTCTAAAAAGAAATAAAACGGGACACCTCAATACTGCAATAAATCAAGGTCGACACTTCTACAAACAAGTATCACTTAAGCTCAAGTGCTCAAAAATGGCATAATTTAACCCATATCCTTCAAACAGGTCTCTTCAATATAATAGATAAAATAATGTTAAGTAACATCAAACAGTCAAAGCCTCCTTGCACTTCACTTGCTGGCTTCGGCTTCATTGCTATTGGTAATGCACTTACATTCGTGTAGCCTTGTTGACAAGTTTGGGTGAAATAAGGTTAAAACGCACAAGATATAGTACCTTCAATGCCCTGTAGATGGCAATAGTGTTTCTTTTGCAGCAGAAATAAACTGCCGCAGAACAAGTTAGGTGCCAGGCAAAATGTTGGCTGCATCTGAAATCTCATACTTCCTATATAGTAGGAGAAATAGTATGTGACAAAAGAAGTATGTCCGATTTCACAGTACTTATTAAAAAGTGCCTGGATCACCTGTGACTTCCGGAAGTGTGCATACGATGGACAATTTACTATTCCATGAGGCCACGGGAATGGATTTATGAATGGCAGTGAAGCGACGTAACTGACGCTGGTAGGTCACATGAAAATGACAACATGGCAAATGTAGTAGTGATGCAAAGTCCGATTCATTTCCGCGAACCGGTTCTTTTCGGACAGTTCGGCTCAATAAACCGGTTCAAAAAGCCGATTCATAGGTTGCTGACATCATCATGCAATGATGTCACTATGCATTTCTTTTATGCTTTTTTATGCATTTCTCAGTGTCATGTTATATCAAGGAAACATTCAAATAAAGTAATTTGTGTCAATGCATATTGAAACAATCAAATAAAGTTATTTGCGTGAGTGCATTTTGCTGATTATTGCCTTTCATTCACTTAAGTTAATGGTGTTTGTGTTCACAGTTAATTCATTTATCCTTCACGTCGGATTCGACTGAAAATTGCGCAACTACAGCACACATTACAGGCACTGATCAACAAACGCGGATACGTTCAAGTCTACTATAGAACGAGTAAACCAAACTTATCAACTCCTTGTTTATTGTCCTTATAAACTCCTTGATTTAAAATATAATCTGCACGCGCAAAACCATAGTAAAACATTTTTTTTTCATGTTTTAATAAAATTAAGGCCTATTTAATAAAACCAGTTCACTTAAGTTAATGGTGTTTGTGGTTACAGTTTCATTCGCGGATCCTTTACGTTGGATACGACTGACCAATATTGAGTAGCCCACATTTTGGATAAGATTCCTAAAAGTTTCGCACATACAGCACACATTACAGACAATGTATAAACGCGGATATGTTAGATGTCTAAAGTAGCCTATATAGAAAGAATAAACTTATAAATTTCGTTTAACAACTTAAAATATAATCTGCATGCACAATAAACTACAGAAAAATGTATTTAAAATCTCTCGACAGAAAGGTTTTTGCAGGTTTTTAATAAAATGTTATTTAATAACAGTAAGCATATTTCCAGTAGCATAGTGCCTCAGACTTGCGTCGCCAACTCAATCATCAAAATCCTCGATAATCCTCGGCAAACTTCGACAGCTGGTTGAACTGGCTCGTTCGGTTCCTTTTGAATCCTCGGTAATCCTCGGCAAACTTCGACATATGTCTGAACCGGCTCTTTCGGTTCTTTTTTAGTCAGACGTGCTACTTCGGCTTTTGCGTCTTGCGTCATCAACCCAGAACTAAAATTCGATTCAGTTCGATTAATGATACTTGCTGAAAACTGGTTCAAAAGAACGATTCGTTCAAGAACCGAACATCACTAAAATGTAGTAGTAAATCCGGATTACATTCATACTACACACACTCATACTATATAAAAAATACTTTTTTAGCGGTCGTGAAAGTAATTAATTATTCAAAATAAGTACCTACTCAAGAGAATATGCGATTTCTATATTTTTAATATGCGAAAACTGAAAAAGCATAGATGTATCCTTCGCTGCCTTTGATATCCCACAATCCTGTGCTTTCCATTCTTTGACAGTTGAGCTAGAAAAGGAAAGATGGTGTCTGAAAGTTGTGGTTGCTGGTCAGTTTGTGTGTAAATATATGTATTTGATCAACGTTTTCCAATTTTGATGTCATTTCTAGCGAGAAATTACTATCACAGTAATTAAATATTTGCTTAGTTCTCACCGAAGCTCGCTCTGTTTTGCTGTAGATCATTAAACTGTTACACTGCCTCAGAAGTCTGTCCGAAATCAGTTTTGTGAGATACCTCTGTGTGCAAAGTCATTGCCTATAAGGCAGCGAGACAACAAGACAGATTCAGTTTTCGGATGCAGCTGTAGCATTACTCATCACAAATGTGTTGGAATAAAGAGTATACATATACTTATTCAAAAATGTAGTCAAATAGAGAGTAAAAGTTGCTAATAACTTTGGTACTCAGTCAAAGTACAGAGTATAGCCAAAAAGATACTTAAAGGGATACTTAAACTATCCCTTTAAGTACAGTAGCTAATTACATGTACTCAAATATTTTACACCACTGAAGATTATGTTCATACAACAAAAATTCATAGAACATACTTTTTAAACTGTCACAAAGTAATTACTTATTCAAAAGAAGTACCTATTTAGCGAGTATGCGACTTCGGACGCCGCACTTGTGAGCTACAACCCTATGCTGTCAATATTGTATATTTTTATGTCTGTGCAAATGTAAGTAAATGTACATGTGGTAAAAACCAGATTTTACGTAAAATACAATAGTTTTTACAAATACACACGATGGTGCCTTAGAAGGCAGCTGCCTATATAGGCAGTAACAAGTAAGGCAGCTGAATAGGTTTTGAAAAAGGGGTAATGTGTTATTCATTAAGGATTCAACGGAAAAAGTGGTTGTCCATGATTATCTCGTTACGTTTATAATCACAGAGATATTACTAAACAGGAAATACTGTTTATGTCAAAACCATATGATGTCATCAATAATCAATCACAACTTGAAGTGGTTACAAACAGGAACACATTGCTAACCAGTGGCGAATTCCTTGCAGTGAAGTGGGATTGAGAATGACGGCAGAATTAATAACGCAGAAAGTTCAAATGATAAACAAATGCAAATCTGCATGGCCCAGCCTTTGCCACCCTGGGAGAACTGTGACCGGCGCTGGGGCCTGTATCACACTGAAGGGGAAAGAGCCTGCTGTGACCATCATGCATTAATATACCAGTGTTTCTCCCTTAATCCAGCTACGCCGAAATCTGATTCTTCTCAGCATGATGTAAGATACAGAGCACAAGTTCACATCTGCAGAGTGAGAAACTGATAGGTCATGTGGTGTCTAGAAGCTGGATCTCACATTGATGTCTGGCACGCTGTGTGCTGTACATGAAAGTGCCATTAGAAGAATGTTCATCTTTTAATAAACTATCTGAGACCTTGTCCACACTAATATGATTTTGTTTGAAAACGCATCTTTTTCAGCGTTTTTTCCTGCGAAAACAGAGCTTTGTGAAAACGCATTTCCAAGTGGATAAATTTGAAAACGCCGTTTTCGCGTTGTAGTGTGGACTATGAAAACTGAGGTATTTGAAGACGATGACGCATGTTTAGCCATGTAACGCCTATTGAACCATTAGATATCTATGTTTATACCGGTATTGTGCCTGTTATGTGCTATTCACTTTCACACAGGCTAGTGAAAAGGCTAGTGTGGTAGGAGAGTGTTTTGAAATGAAAACCAAATGTGTCCAGATTAATGTAGACATAGCCTGAGTTCGTATTTTCATGGTTCATAGTTACTGGGCCAGATTTACTAACAGCTTGCTCCAGTGCAAACCCTCTTTTGGCGTTAAAAAACTACTGTCAGGATTTACTAAAGATGCGCAGTTATAAATTAGCGCTGAAAAGACGTGGACACAGTTATTTTTGCGGCTGACCTTATTGCATTGGAATTTCCCTTTCAGGTGCAAAATTTATGGGAGGAGAGTATTTAAATGAATCACGCAAGGTGATTTACAAAGGTTCAAAGGCCATTATTTACCACCCTAAAAAAGCACATCTTAAACCAGACGTTAATTTGCACTGCTCTTGGTAGATTGCGTTGGTCATTATGGAAATGATCCGGCTGTGTCTGTGTGCTTTAATTTGCACGTCGTCAGTAGATCACGCGCAGAACTGTCCACTCCCATCGGCGCTTTTATGGAATTGTGCTCTCATGCTAATTTGCCCTGTTTAGTAAATCTGGCCCATGGTCTTTTTTTCATATACATGATATATATACACACACATCATATATGCATACAAATATGTGTGTATACAGTTATTATTAGCACATTGTTAAAGTAAATAAAAATGATATACAAAGTACTTGATATAATGATATAATAAAAATTGTGACCTTTAAGTTTTTCATTGAAAACATAGACTACAGCATCATTCCATATCAAGTGGTCTAGAAATGATAAAGTTAGTTGCCTGACCATTTTTAATTTTGGACTGAACTGCACTTACATAGGTACTGCAAGGAAAAGAAGAAGAAATAAAACATTAAAACATAGAACTTTGAACTGGTGTTTTTGCAAAGAAAAAGAAAGAAAGGAAGGAAGGTCAAACACTCTCCACCCTACACTGTATGATACAGACTTGAATCTTACCAACATCTACATAGTGAGATATGAAAAAAAGAAGAAAAGAGTACATGTCAAGTGTGAATATTTACCATATTTACAGTGGGGAGAACAAGTATTTGATACACTGCCGATTTTGCAGGTTTGCCCACTTACAAAGCATGTAGAAGTCTGTAATCATACGTTTCCTGTAGTTCTTGACCAGGTTTGCACACACTGCAGCAGGGATTTTGGCCCACTCCTCCATACAGACCTTCTCCAGATCCTTCAGGTTTTGGGGCTGTCGAAGGAGGTTGTTGGCCAAGATCTCGCGATACATGGCCCCATCCATCCTCCCCTCAATACGGTGCAGTCGTCCTGTCCCCTTTGCAGAAAAGCATCCCCAAAGAATGATGTTTCCACCTCCATGCTTCACGGTTGGGATGGTGTTCTTGAGGTTTTACTCATCCTTCTTCTTCCTCCAAACACGGCGAGTGGAGTTTAGACCAAAAAGCTCTATTTTTGTCTCATCAGACCACATGACCTTCTCCCATTCCTCCTCTGGATCATCCAGATGGTCATTGGCAAACTTCAGACGGGCCTGGACATGCGCTGGCTTGAACAGGGGGACCTTGTGTGCGCTGCAGGATTTTAATCCATGATGGCGTAGTGTGTTACTAATGGTTTTCTTTGAGACTGTGGTCCCAGCTCTCTTCAGGTCATTGACCATGTCCTGCCGTGTAGTTCTGGGCTGATCCCTCACCTTCCTCATGATCATTGATGCCACATGAGGTAAGATCTTGCATGGTGCCCCAGACCGAGGGAGATTGACTGTCATCTTGAACTTCTTCCATTTTCTAATAATTGCGCCAACAGTTGTTGCCTTCTCACCAAGCTGCTTGCCTATTGTCCTGTAGCCCATCCCAGCCTTGTGCAGGTCTACAATTGTATCCCTGATGTCCTTACACAGCTCTCTGGTCTTGGCCATTGTGGAGAGGTTGGAGTCTGTTTGATTGAGTGTGTGGACAGGTGTCTTTTATACAGGTAACGAGTTCAAACATTTGCAGTTAATACAGGTAATGAGTGGAGAACAGGAGGGCTTCTTAAAGAAAAACTAACAGGTCTGTGAGAGCCGGAATTCTTACTGGTTGGTAGGTGATCAAATTCTTATGTCATGCAATAAAATGCAAATTAATTATTTAAAAATCATACAATGTGATTTTCTGGATTTTTGTTTTATATTCCATCACTCACAGTTGAAGAGTACCTATGATACAAATTACAGACCTCTACATGCTTTGTAAGTAGGAAAACCTGCAAAATCGGCAGTGTATCAAATACTTGTTCTCCCCACTGTATATACCATGTTAGGTACTTCAAAAAGAATATGTGTCATTACAGCTCATGTCCAAACATGTTAGTGCCATGGGATTTTCTGGTAGTTTTGTCACGTGACATGGACTATAACCATGTAACAATTCAACCATGAAAACGGTATGATGTACCAGTATATACCAATGAATGTTAACCTACAAAGGACCTTACATGACAAAACGTTAAGGAGCCGAGGCCAGGGAGCAGATCAGAGAGGCTACATTAGCGGGTTTGACAGGTGATGGAGGCGTCTGCCACCCAGGAGGAGGCTGCATCACTAATCATCAAGGTCGTATCCAGGAGGGGCAGAGACATCACTCTGCTGACAGGGACGCCACAGGTCTATATGTGGGTGGACTCTCTGCTCTCATTGAAAATCAATGATGATTTTTCACTCTCTGAGACAGGACAGAAGTGGCATTTCTTTCTTTTTTTTCTTTTTTTTTCTTAAATGCAATGATTTATAAGAAAACAAATATTGGTTATTTAGATTCTTAGGTCGGTTTCTAATATTTTGCTTCATTTTTTTAAACCTTTTGGTAGCTTAATCTTGGCTTGAAAGAACAGACTGGGAATGTTGTTAAAGCCTATACTAGGGGCGATGCAGAAAACATGGATGAAATCGTGGAATTTGATGTATAACACAGAATTTCACAAAATGTGGATGAGTAATTGGAAAGTAGGGCTGTACACTTAATTAAATCGCCATTATGGACTAGTGTCTGTGAGTATTAAAGGTGCAGTTTGTAGTATTTATGAGGATCTATTGACAGAAATGCAATATAATATACATAACTATTTTGTCAGTGGTTGTAAAGACCTTACATAATGAACTGTTTTGTTTTTATTACCTTGGAATGATCCATTTCTATCTACATACACCGCGGGTCCCCTTACAGTGAAGTCACCATTTTGCACCGTCATGTTTCTACAGTAGCCCTAAACGGACAAACTTCTCTACAGAGCGCTAGCTACTCTCTGTGTACACTCATGTGTCGGCCACCGTAGCTTCTCTACGTACTTTGCAATTCAAAACCTCACCGCTAGATGCCTCTAAAATTTACACAGTGCACCTTTAACCTGCAAAAAGACTGCAGTTTAAAAATGAAGTCTTCATGTTCTGCTTGTCTCAAAGTGAATGAGGCACAGTTTCTCCACACCACTGCTCTGGTAACCAACTGGATTTCTTTTGTAATTTTGTCTGGCTCGATCAGACAATAGTGGGCGGAGTTAGTGTAAATAACCACTGCCAACAAAGCAGGCTATTTGACGGGCTGTAAATAGACACTTCAAAAAAAGAAACACTTTTGAAAGGGGATGTTATTGTTGAAACTGTGATAAATTAAATTGGTAAAATAAATTCAATTGATTAGACATCCTTTTTTATTATTAACATTTAATTAAACCATCAAACGAAATCCAAAAATATTAAAACAGAAAACACAGAATTTAATACATATTTGGGAGACATTTTTTAGGATTTTAGGACCCTAGTATACACAATAGAACATTTATTCACATTAAACCATAAAAGTTTTATAGAACTTTAAGAACGTTGAAGAATTGTGAAGTGTGTTCCAGAAGTGCCATAAAAGTTCATCAGATCCTCTCTTGTGGTAACTCAGTTGTGATCCCCCCAAATGGACTTTCTATTGTTGTCTCATGTCCGCAAATGTCAAAACAAATAGAATTTTCAATTAGTTTGCTCACCGAGCGCCCATAACTGAGCAATCATAGCAGAAAGCCTGTCAAATACTGCCCCTGTGATTCTTCTTTTATGATCGACAAACAGGCTGTCATGCTTTGGAGACGGGTGGAAGACCATTGCACTTGCTTGCCAGCCCAGCTGCCTGTTGAAAGTTTATAGTGCATTACAAACATATTGATCACAGCTCTGGGCAGGCCTGCTGCTCTTACAGCAGAAAAGAGCCTGTTGTCTGTAATGCAGTTGCACTGATAGGCCATTATTTAACTTCAACATAATTCAATGGCCTTTATACCGCATGCTATCACAACAACTAAAGAATAATATTGAGTCCCTGGGGTTTGGCCTTAAAGGACTGTCTTGCAAAGTGATTGCAGTGTCATTTCTGCTGCTGTGAACTTTATGTATCTCTCTCTAGGTGGCTGACACTAAATATTCAGGTTATGCGCTGATTAGAAAAGTTAAGTCCGATGTGCCATCCCAGAGGAAAGTTTTATTGCTCTGAGATTTCATAGCTGAGAAGACTTCATGGAGTTCTCAGTTATGTTTTAAGAATCAACTGTGTTTCTCCTTAGAAGTAATAGGACATTTTAAACGATTGCTGACATAATCTGCCCCTGTAATCATAAGTGTCTATGAAAACAATAAAAAGTGTTTGCTGTTTTACTGCCTCTAGTGTTCATTTCTGTTGGAAACTGCAGTGATATGTACGTATTGGTATGTATTTTGCATTTTGCAAAAATGTTGCCACAGGTACGTTTTTCCAATGAGTCCAGGTTGGTTTTAAGGGTACGTTTGCACAACAAGGATGTACTAAAAGCGGTAAAGATTTTCCTTTACGTACAGACGCTACCACTGTGTAAATGATCCCCATTCACACAGGCGCACACAAACGACTAAAACCCTGTATTATGCTGCCAGGCCAGTAGTTGGCGATGTCACTTTGTAAAGAAACACTATGCGCCTATAGACTGAACACGTAATATGCATGCGCATGATGTCACCGTTTTCTCAGATTCACGTTTTTTTAGTTTACATGGGGACGATAACGCTATAGTTTTCAAAAACGTGCACTTTGTTTTCAAAAGTTTGCGTTTTCAGGCACCCAAAACTCCATTGTCATACACCCAGAACGCATAAAAAGGTTTAAGTTTGTAGTTGAAATCAGTGGACCCTACGACTTTGGTATTTTCCCATTAGTGAAGTCTCGGCAAAAGCCTCCATTTGCTCTACATGTATCTCGTTGCTGCCTTGGAGAAGATTGGAGATATTAAATTTGAGATTTTTCCTTCCTGGATCAATTACATATGAGATTGTCACAATAAATAAATAAAAATATTCATATAAAAATCCAGTGTAAAACACATGTTCTTAGTCTTAGGGCCCTATTTTAACGATCTGAGCACATGTTCTGAAGCGCATGGCGCAGGTGCACTTAGGGCGTATCCGAATCCACTTTTGCTAGTTCAGCGATAGAAAAAACGGTCGGCGCGCCAGGCGCATGGTCCAAAAGGGTTGTACCTAGTCTCTTAATAAGTCTCCCACTCCTTTTAAAAGCCAGTTGCACTTGCACCATGGTGGATTCGCTATTTACATGGCGGAATTTGCAAGCGTAAAGACTGAACACTTCTCCAGAGAGGAATCCTTTTATTTTTAATAATTAAAAATGTTTGTGTGCTGCTGTGCGTCCCTGTGTGTGTAATAAGCAGAGTGTATGCACGTTGTGCACTTGCCTTTAGCCGCATATTACTAATGCGCCCTTTAAATAACACAAAAAATACTGCACTATTGACTTTAGACCAGGTTTTTTTTAGTTGCCTTAAAATAGCAACGCGCTAACAATGCGCCTGAACACACCTCATTTTAAGACCAGCACGCCCATGGGCGAACAGATGGACGCGAGTGCATTTGCTATTTAAACAACGTGGTGCTGAACGTGAAAATGATAACTGCGTCGGGCTGAAACTAGCAAAAAACACTTGCGTCGCGTCTGCCGTCGCATTGCGCCGGGTGTGTGATAGGGCCCTTAGTCTTCAAGTTGGTTTAAATCGGTTCTGAAAAACTTTTAAACTGTTGCCTTTTTCGAAAAAAAAGAAAAAATTGAAAGAAAATCTTAATCATTATTTTCAAAAACATTTTTAAATATACTTTTCAAAATACAAAGCCTATTATTATTATTTTATTTTATAAATATGACATTTATATGATTTATATGATACAAATGTCAATAAATAATTCAGAAATATTATTAAGTTTTTAGGGAGCAACATGTTTTGCATGTTGGTTGCACATGATCATCATCATGCTCATCATAGAAGACATCATTGTATATATGAATTTCTTTTTTTTTTTTATGTATTTTTGACTAAAGTAGAAGAAAATTAGCATCATGTCACTGACCGTCTTATGGGATGTCCAACCTTATCTTAAGGCAAACATCCCACAAGAAAGAAAAATCATCTCTTTAATATCTCACATCTTCAAACCTGAAGCACAGGTGTTCCATAATCCAGTTACTCAGGCATTAATCGAAAAGATCATACCTTAAAGTTTAATGGAAAAAGTTAAGTCTAAAAGATGTTTCAGTATATCCTGCGTTCCCTCTCCCAGCGATGCGTTCCCAAGTTTAATTGAATCTTCCAGCATGCATGGCTTTGCCACTGTAACACCATCCTGCAGGGGCTAATTGAATTTCCTTCTGTATGCTTAGCTATACATTTTGAGAACTGGATCGATTTTTCCATTCCTCATAGAGCTAGGTCTTGAACAAGGTGATTAATAAGAATTGCCGTAACAAAGCCTTGCTCCATCTCTCGCCGTGAGGGCAGAGTCATTTCAGCCTTTTCAGGACCATGACTGTACATCTCTTTACGCAACTGGACTTTGTGATTTTATCTTTCTCTCTCTCTCTCTCTCTCTCTCTCTCTCTCTCTCTCTCTCTCTCCTTAAGTGAAAAGTTTATTTCGTGAAGGGAGGAAAAGTTTGCAAGTAGTGTTTCTTCATACTGTATTACCAAAATCATTATATTACTGCTACTACTACTACTACTACTATTAATAATAATAATATTAACTATTATTATTAGTAGTAGTAGTAATATAAAGATTTTTTTTGCACTGTTCAAAAAGAGGAGAGAATTTTTTTTCTGCATGCTATTTTGTTTTGTATTGGTAATCCAGCATGAATTAATTTGATCATTTCAAAATGCTTTTTAATTTTAAATGTTCTGATTGACTACTATTGGTTTTTATAATGGTCTTTTTAATTTATTTGTAAAATAAGGTCTGTGGTAAACATAAGTTGACGATACTTGGACGTTTCGTTCTACAATGTAAATTACACACACCCATATCGGAAATGCAAATTTTTATGTTTCTAATAAGTGACTAGATAAGAATGTTTGGGGTGTGAGTGTGTGGTTTACATTGTAGAACAAAACGTCCAAGTGTCGTCAACTTATGTTTGTTATAGATCCTATTTTACTAATAAATTGAAAAAGCCCATTATAAAAACCCATTGGAAAATCTTGAGGGAACCAGTGTCGAATTAGTCTTCAGGGTTTTGACATCATCCATGCACCGCTCTATTGTAGCAGAGAAAGACAGAAAATAACAGTCTCCACGGTGTATCTAAGGTTCCATAACAGGAAAATTGTCCTCATTGTGTGTTTGTGTAATGTAACACAAAATTGTGTCTAGCTGCTGCAATTGAAATCAGGCCCAAAGGGCAACTACAGTTTTGGGAATAAAACCCGTAGCAGGAAAGCCCTTTCTCTTTCCTTATTGTATCGTTTATGCCCCCTTTTCTCAATATGTTGCCTTAAAATGATCTGCATATTGGGTAAATCAAGTGGTATTTTGAATAGGAAACAAAAATGCAAAACTCAAGTACTTTATTTTCACACACACACAAAAAACTGCTGGTAAACAAAAAATATTTGATTTATTTTTCTTTCTCTAAAACTTCAGTTGAATGGTTGAGCTTATCAAAAACAATATTTTTAAACATTTATTTTCCCATCATGTTGTTGAAAGGGTCCAAGTTTTCCTGATAAATAATTGCAACCGATCAGAATCAAGCATTCAGAAGATATATAATCAAAAATGTTGACAGTGTTTTATGGTTTTAATTGTTGGATACAGTTGAGAATGTCAAGACCTCTGAAGTAGGACAGACCAAAATCACCATTTTAAAGGGGAATAAAGACATTTGATGTGTTTAAAACTCTCTACTTTTCCTACTCAGTTAATATAATGTAATAGTTTACTTTACATGTCTACACTGTAAAATATGATATCATTAATAAGTCATGACAACTTACTGTATGTTATTCCATTACTTCAAATTACAAATTTCAGCTTATTTTATATTTTAATTTAAGTTATACAAGATCCAATTACACGATAAAAAAAAAAAGAGCTAAAAATGACTTACAGCCAACTTGTTTGTACTTCAAGGCAAATTCAAGGCAGCATCTGAACTTTAAGTTGAACTTTAAGTTGAATTAATAGGTCTAAAAAAAAAAAAAAAAAAAAAAACATGATTTCTGCCCCCAATGCTGTTAAAAATATCTGAATGACACTGGAGTGTGCCTTATTGTGGAAAGTGGCAAGTATTTTTCCCTCCATTCAGAGGTTTCAGACAACATGACTTTTAAGTAGCCAGCAGGAAGCACAGCATCTGAGGTCAGCACGGGCCCCAAAAGCAGTCCTCCCAAAGTGACATGTAATTGCTTACACTGTCCACGCTGAGTGTCAAGCAAAGTGTTCGCCGGTGTGGGGCGGTTCACAGGTTTTGGGGGCTTGCACTGCCATTGTTTGGTGTTATGTGAAGTGGTGCTCCGAGTTTCCGTCATTGTGTTCTAGAGAGAGTCAGCCAAGCGATCAGAGGCTGTCGGGGAATAGAACACCCCTGGGACAGAAGCCTTGTCCTGTCGAGAGAGACAGTCATGGTCAGATAATAATAAAGACATCATTGGGGCTATAGATAGGAGTCTTACTCAGTAGAGTCTTGAAAGTGTTTAGAGATTCTCACAGAACTAGGGGAGCAGCCATTAATTCTGCCCCAGGTTTGCCTTATTGAGGTTGGCAGACTCTGTTTGAGGATGGAATCCTAATGCTGCTCTGCCATTCGATTCGGGATCTCTGGAAGTCATTGTGCCTTGATGTTTGATGGAGTACTTAGCAGTTAAAGATGCATGAGAATGCATTATTCTGTTTTCTGCCTGCCTTTATAGTACTATTGAATCAGCGAGTATGCATACACTTTTTTTGGCAAGTGTGAAACTTTATAAATCTATGTTCATCTATGTTCATAATCAGCCAGTGATTGAGGATTAGAGTTTAATAAAAAACACCGATTCATCCAAGGGCAGATCCACCCTTTCTTAGCAACAATGATAGTTAATTAGATATATAATTAGATCACATAATATCCATATTTCATATCACATATTTGGGACATGCCAATTACTTGTTGAAAGGGAATAAAAACTTTTTTTCTAGACGCGTAATATCAGATCCAAATGTCTTTCCAGAGTTAGTCACTAAACTTGCAAAGAGAAATTCACTTTAACAGCAGTCTTACATTTAAAACCAATAGAGTTAGAACTCATATGAAATACACATTACAAATTAGATCTCTTTAATATCTCAATTGTTTGTTCTATACAGCAATGAGATTTAAAAGAAAATGCAAATCCCAAATGTTTCTCCTCTAGAGCAGGGTTCCCCCAAATCCAGCGCTGGATTCCTGGAACTCCCCTACCTGCAATTTTCTAGTAACTCTGAAGACCTTGACTAGCTTGTTCAGGTGTGTTTGATTATTGGAACTAAACTCTTCAGGACCGGATTTAAGGAATCTAGGCCTTGTCTACACTAATATATATTTTATTTGAAAAGGCATCTTTTTCACTCCGTTTTTGGCCTTCTGTCCATACTGAGACTGCGGTTTTATCTCTCCAAAGTGGATACATTTGAAAACGCTAGTGTGGGTTAGGATAACTAACCCGTTTTCAAATGTATCCAGATTAATGTAGACATAACCCTAGAGTTTTAGGAGAGATCTCAATAATGGTTCCAACTGTGCTCAGATTTGCCAAGATACCAAATGCTATAATCAAAAGTCAGAGATCACAATACGAACTCCAGTATTTCTCATCATATTCTTCCAGATAACCATTTTAATTTCAAAGCTCTATAACAGAGGTTCTCAACTCTGGCCCTCGAGGCCCACTTCCCTTCAGAGTTTTGCTCCAACCCTAATCAAACACACTTGAACAAGCTAATCAAGGTCTTCAAGCTTACTAGAAAAGTACAGGCGAGTGAGTTTGATCAAGGTTGGAGCTAAAGTGGATCTCGAGGGCCAGAGTTGAGAACCCCTGCTCTATACTTTCTTTCTGTATGTGTTAGGGTTATGTTAGGTTCTGTTCAGTTTGATTGTGTTTTCAAAGTGCAAGTGATGGAAAACGATACCATTATCGTCTCTATGTAACTACTAAAACGCAATTTTGTGAAATTTAACAATTTTGTGTTCAGTCTATAGGCCCGTAATGTTTTTTTACAAAGTGGCATCGCCAACTACTGGCCTGATATGCATAAAACAGCATTTTTAATCGTTTATGCGGATCCACATGAATGGATCATTTTGACAATGTTGTCATCTGCACATGAAAAACACAAAGGAAAAACTGTTCTGTCATCGTTGTCATGTAACGTCCCCTAGTTCCTTGTTAGTTTCCATAGTTCCTCATCTGTTGTCAAGTCAAGTCACCTTTATTTATACAATGCTTTTTACAATGCCGATTGTATCAAAGCAGCTTCACAGTGGTAACAGGAAAATAATGCAACAGAATTTGATTCAGCTGTACAGTCGCTCTGGAGAAAACGGTGATGTCATCCAGCTCATTTCAATTATCATATAGTGTCAATGCGGGCAGATCAGTAATATAGTTGAAATTTTAGTGTCCCCAACTGAGCAAGCCAAAAGACAAAGGCAACAGTGGCAAGGAACCAAAACTCCTTCAGTGGCCAGAATGGAGAAAAAAACTATGGGAGAAACCAGGCTCAGTCGGGGTGCCAGTTCTCCTCTGACCGACAAACAAATAGTGTATGATTATGATTCTGGCAACATTACAGGTCAGAAGTCATATTAGATCGAAAGATATTCGTAAGATTATTCGAAAGATTGGAGTCGTCACGCCGGAGACGGGTTTAATGAGGATGTCGTGTCGATGCGGCATTTACAGGGTGGAGTTTTATTGACACGGTCTCTGCAGACATTTCAGGGATGTGTTGGTCATGTCTAGGCGCAGGTCCACCATCTGATCTGGATACGGCCCGGATCCGGCCGACTGCAGTAAACCTCAGGATAAACAGAGAGACTAACATTAGCGTAGATGCCATTCTTCTTATGATGTAACGAGTACATCAGGTGTTATGGGAAGTGTTCCCGGTTCCGGCTGACCTAGTTAATGCAGCCTAAAACAATCATTTAACTGATTTGAATAATAGAAATTGATAATGTTCTATATGTATGCCATAGTAAAGAGATGTGTTTTTAGTCTAGACTTAAACTGACAGAGTGTGTCTGCTTCCCGAACAATGCTAGGAAGACTGTTCCAGAGTTTAGGTGCTAAATAGGAAAAGGATCGACCGCCTGCAGTTGATTTTGATATTCTAGGCATTATCAACTGGCCAGAATTTTGAGACCGTAATAGACGTGATGGAGTATAATGCGTTAAGAGCTCGCTCAAGTACCAGGGAGCTAAACCATTTAGTGCTTTGTAAGTAATTAGCAAGATTTTAAAATTTATACAATGTTTAATAGGGAGCCAGTGCAGTGTTGCCAGAACCGGGCTAATATGGTCATACTTCCTGGTTCTAGTAAGAACTCAAGCTGCTGCGTTTTGGACCAGCTGCAGTTTATTTATTAAGCGAGCAGGGCAACCACCAAGTAGAGCATTACAATAATCTAGCCTTGAGGTCATGAACGTGTGAACTAACTGTTCAGCATTTTGCATTGAAAGCATGTGCCGTAATTTAGATATATTTTTAAGATGGTAGAATGCAGTTTTGCAGATGCTAGAAACGTGGCTTTCAAATGAAAGATTGGTATCAAAGAGCACACCCAGGTTCCTAACTGACGACGAGGAATTGACAGAGCAGTCATCAAGTGTTAGACAGTATTCTAGGTTACTATGTGCAGAGGGTTTTTGTCCAGTAATTAAAAATTCTGTTTTTTCTGAATTAAGTTGCAGGAAATTAATAGTCATCCAATTTTTTTATATCAGTTATGCATTCCTTTAATCTTGTGAATTGGTAAGTTTCGTCAGGGCGTGAAGAAATATAGAGCTGAGTATCGTCAGCATAACAATGAAAACTAACGCCATGCTTCCTAATGATAGCTCCCAGTGGTAACATGTACAGGGTGAAAAGCAACGGTCCTAGCACTGAGCCCTGCGGTACTCCATACTGAACTTGTGATCGGTGTGACATCTCTTCATTTACTGCTACAAACTGATAACGGTCAGATAAGTATGATTTAAACCATGCCAATCCAATTCCACTAATGCTAACATAATTTTCGAGTCTATTTAGAAGAATGTTGTGGTCGATAGTATCGAATGCAGCGCTAAGATCGAGTAACACTAATAGAGATATACAACCACGATCAGATGATAAGAGTAAATCATTTGTAACTCTAATGAGAGCAGTCTCAGTACTATGATACGGTCTAAATCCTGACTGGAAATCCTCACAGATACCACTTCTTTCTAAAATGGAGCGTAGTTGTGAGGACACTGCCTTTTCTAGTATTTTTGACAGAAAGGGTAGATTTGAAATTCGCCTGTAATTGACTAATTCTGTAGGATCAAGTTGCGTTTTTTTAATAAGTGGTTTAATAATAGCTAACTTAAAGGTTTTCTGTACGTATCCTAATGACAAAGATGAATTAATGATATTAAGAAGAGGATCTATGACCTCTGGAAGCATCTCTTTCAGTAGCTTAGTCGGTATAGGGTTGAGCATACATGTTATTGATTTAGATGATTTAACGAGTTTAGCAAATTCTTCTCCTATAGCAGTGAATGAGTGGAATTTTTCCTCAGTGACACTACAATGCACTGTCTGATGTGATACTGTAGTAGATGGTTGCAATCTGTTGCAATCTTGCAAGTAAAGAAGTTCATAAAGTCATTACTGCTATGCTGTTTGCAAACGTCAGAAGTTGAAGCTTTATTTCTTGTTAATTTAGTCACTGTTTCAAATAAATACCTAGGGTTGTGTTTGTTTTCTTCTAAGAGAGTCGAAAAAAAAAAGCAGATCTAGCAGTTTTTAAGGCCTTTCTGTACACAATCATGCTCTTTTTCCACGAAATCCGAAAAACTTCCAGTTTTGTTTTCTTCCAGCTGCGCTCCATTTTTCTGGCTGCTGTTTTAAGGGCCCGGGTGTGCTCGTTGTACCACGGCGTTGGACTATTTTCTTTAATCTTCTTTAAGCGCAGAGGAGCAACTGTGTCTAAAGTGCTGGAAAAGAGAGAGTCAGTAGTTTCTGTTGCAATATCGAGTTCCTCTAGGCTCTCTGGGATGCTGAGGAGATTAAACTGATGAGGAAGTGTATTTACTGTTACGAACCCCGCCTTAAATAGGCTCGTTAGGAAAGGTGGAACGCAACATAAAAGGACACGCGAGACAAGAAAGGCATTTTATCATCAATTTATTCACATCTCACATGTCACCATAGGCAACTGGGACAAAATCCAAACCCAACACAAACTTAATCCTAATGAACAAACAAAAACACAAACTAACAAAAACACCAAAATCAACACAGAAAAGAACTCGCAAACACAGCTACCAGCTGGACAGGTCGCACATCAAGCTCAGCCGAATGTAGCGCGTCATCCACGTTAAGCTGAGCAGCACGAGACATCAAAAGCTTCTCAAGGGTGCACAACACTTCTTTAAACTCCCTGACTAGAGTGGTCGGGCGGCTGGAATAAGATGGAAACAGCACGATCAGCCAGCACTCGCGGTTACTCTCCCTCCTTCCTATATTCGACTCTCAGCGTCATTAACGAATAAGCAACAGGTGTACAGGGCGGAGCTTCCCCTCGGAAGAAAGGAAAATGAACCAAAATCAATACAAGACAACACAGATACCAAGCATAATACTCATGATAATACTACTAATAATACCAACAATAATAATAATAATAATAATAGTAATAGTAATAGTAGAGCTTGGATCGTAACATTTTCTTTATTTTCTTTAATCTTCTTTAAGCGCAGAGGAGCAACTGTGTCTAAAGTGCTGGAAAAGAGAGAGTCAATAGTTTCTGTTGCAACATCGAGTTCCTCTAGGCTCTCTGGGATGCTTAGGAGATTAAACTGATTAGGAAGTTTATTTACAAAGCAATCTTTAGTGGCAGCGGTGATAGTCCTGCCATATTTGAAACAACGGGACGTTTTTGCAGCCTTTGCTACATTAAGTATACACGATACTAGGTAATGATCTGAGATGTCATCGCTTTGCTGCAGAATTTCAATGGTATCAACATTTATTCCATGTGAAAGTATTAGGTCTAAAGTATGATTATGGCGATGAGTGGGTCCTGTCACGTGTTGCCTAACTCCAATAGAGTTTAGAATGTTTCTAAATGCCAATCCCAATGCGTCTTTTTCATTGGATATTAAAATCACCAACAATTAGGACTTTATCTGTAGCCAGTACTAACTCTGATAGGAAATCAGCAAATTCTTTGGTAAAGTCTGTATGGTGCCCTGGTGGCCTGTATACAGTAGCCAGCACAAATGTCAAACGGGATTTATCATTTATACTACATAAAGTTACGTAAAGCACCAAAACTTCAAAGGAATTATATTTGAAACTAGACTTCTGAGTAATAATGAAGATATTATTATAAATTACAGCAACCCCTCCCACTTTGCCTTTCAGATGCGGCTCGTGTTTATAACAATAATCTTGAGGAGTGGACTCATTTAAAGTAATGTAATCGTCAGGTTTTAGCCAGGTTTCTGTCAAAGACAGCACATCTAGGTTATGATCTGTAATCATATCATTAACAATAAGCGTTTTTGAGGAAAGGGATCGAATATTCATCAACCCGAGCTTTATCATTTGATCATCTGTGCTATATCTGTTTTTTTATTTGTTGAACATCAATTAAATTTTTCCCTTAAGTGGGTTCGAGAGTTTTTTGTATTTACTAATTCTGGGAACAGACACAGTCTCTATGTGATAATATCTAGGTAAAAGAGTCTCTATGTGCTGGGATTTATCTGACTTCTGTGACGTGAGACAGCTAGCAGGCCGTCGGGTAAGCCAGTCCGTCTGCTTCCTGACCTGGGCCCCAGTTAGTCAAGAAGTAGCTCTAAGACTATGTGCCAAATTACTAGAGAGAAGAGCAGCACCATCCCAGGAAGGATGGATACCATCTTTTTTTTAACAAGTCAGGTCTGCCCCAAAAGCTTTTCCAATTGTCTATGAACCCTATGTTATTCTGCGGACACCACTTAGACAACCAGCCATTGAGTGGTGATAGTCTGCTAAGTATCTCATTACTCCTTCTAACGGGGAGGGGACCAGAGAAAAAAACGTTAGCTGCCATCGTACTTGCGAGTTCACACACCTTTTTAATGTTAATTTTGGTGATCTCCGACTGGCGAAGTCGAACATCATTAGTGCTGACGTGAATAATAATCTTAGAGTATTTACGATTAGCATTAGCCAGCACTTTTAAATTTGCTTTGATGTCAGGCGCTCTGGCTCCCGGTAAACATGTGACTATGGTGGCTGGTGTCTCTATTTTCACGTTCCGTGTAATAGAATCGCCAATAACTAGGGCACTTTCAACAGGATTCTCAGCGGGTGCGTCACTGAGTGGGGAGAACCTGTTTGATGTTCTAATCGGAATGGAAGAGTGGTTTTTTGATCCGCGACTATGCCGTCTCACCGTCACCCAGTAGCCCTGCTGCACGGGCTCTATAGCCCGAACCGAACAATGTACAGAGTTCACTAATCTAGTCGCATCCAAATCAGTGTCTAAAGCTGTTACATTCTCACTACTCTCAAATAAAGTCTGGATGCGTGTCTCGCTGAAATCTTCTCTGTCAGCCTGACTATCTCCCTGCATTTATCACATATGAAGTCCTCTTTGCCTACAGAAAAGGCTATGCTAATCATGTAACAGGCAGTGCAAGTGACAATAACAGGAGAAGATGACATGGCTTACCGTGATTGTTGACTAATCCAACTCACCACAGTTGTTTGATGGAATCTGTTGACTAATCCAACTCACCACAGTTGTTTGATGGACTCGAAAAGGCGCGCAAGAGAGAAACAGGAGACCCGGATGGCAGGCTAACAGGCTAGCGAAATGCTAACGCGTTGTGATAGTGATTTGGATTAAAAGCTAGCGATGTCAGATTTAATGTGATAGGCAGTTGTAGACAATATATGTTTGTGAGTAAGTTATATTTAGCAGTATAAATAATAAGGAATTATATCCAATAGAGATTCAAAAGCGAAGCTGTACGGAGCTAACAGATGCAAACACCCAGCAGTGAGCAGACAGGAGCAATCGATCAGACAGGAGCCTAATTGTCATAGTTTCTAATTAGTTACTCATCTGTTCCCAGTTCCTTTGATTAGTTTTCCTGTGTATTTAAGCCTTTAGGGTATGTTTACAAGACAACAATGTACTAAAAACAGATGACGTTGTCAAAACAATCCCCGTTCACACGAATCTGCGAAAATGACTAAAAAGGCTGTATTATGCATGCCAGGCCAGTAGATGGAGATGTCGCTTTGTCAAGAAACACCCCGTGAACGCGTAATATGCATGCGTGAACATGTAATACGCATGCGTGTGACGTCACTGTTTTCACAGATTCGCATTTTTATTGTTTACATGGAGACGGTAAAGGTATCGTTTTCAAAACCTTGCGTTTTCAGGCCCCCAAAACGCCGTTGTTGTGTAAATGAATGGCCAAAACACATAAAAAGTTGAAAATGGTTGAAAAAGTTCTCTTGGTTCGGTCTCATTTATGTTCATATGGTTGTGCTATTCTTTTCATATGGTTGTGCTATTCTTTTCATATGGTTTTCCTGTTGATCTCCTGCGTGTTATGTTTTGGATTTATTCATTAAAGACTGTTTTTATTGATCTTCTTCATCATCTAATTCACTTTTTACGCTTACGTGAGGGTCAGTGTACCGGATTTTTGTAACCGTGCATACTTTGTAAGCGCAGGTTGCACATGCGCATTTAATATTTTTTGCAGTATTTACATGGGTTGTAACTCGTGGCGAGAGCTTCCTCAAAACTGCGCATGCGTTGAACGCCTGTGTACGCAGGTCAAAAGAAGTATACTTTGCAAGGCTGTGCGTTCGACTGTAAGCATATGCTCACTTACGCATAAAAAAACGAAGTATACTTTGGGCTTAAAACGTTACAGCATGTCAAAACATCTCTTATTTGCTTCTATTGTTATTTCTCTTAATGAAATTGAGAAACAGAGACAAATCTGATATTTCAGTGACACATACCTGAGACCGCCATGAAGTTTTTTGAACTATAAAAGATCAACCACCAAGCAGTGCAATTTTCCTGGCTGTAAGATCACTTGCATGTAAATCAATCAAACATGCAAATCGATCACACTCAAGCCATGGAAGCACAAAAATTCTTGCAAAACAAGCCAGAATGCCATTAAACAGCAATAATTAAAAGTTATTTATATCACCCCAGCCACAAAGAGCTTTTCTTTCGCTTATTGTGTTCAGTTATATTACATTTCTTGGCCTGGTTCCTGTCTACAATAATTCTGTCATCTGGTGTATTTGGTGATTAAATCTAAGTGATGCACGTCTGAACATAATTTGGATCGGTAGTCTAGTGTATGTAGACAAATTACGACATGTGACTTGACTGTAGCACATATGGTGCCACCGTGAACACTCTCACCCCCTGCTGGAAATCAGTCACACTGCACCGCTTGATACCCTTGACAGTAGAATCGAATGCTATGTTGACATTTGTTGCCAACATTGACTGTTTTTGACACAAACTAGTGTCCAATCATAAAGTCAGCAACAGCTGCCGCAGTCTTCATAACATATTTGCCCCAATATTCTGCCAAAAAAACCTAGTGGCTTAACACCCACGAACAGCTGCTCAGTTGGGTTACATGAGAGAATGTGCCTTTGCTGGAATGCATTATGTCTGATTGTTTTTGCTGGAATTCTGTATAAATATTAACATCTAAAATTACAGCCCTCTCAAGGAGAGCACCTAAGTTCATGTACTTTTACTGAGCCTACATGCTAAAAATAAAAATTCATAAACAAAATTATTCTTTTAGCAGATCTTAAACAATATTTATGTGGTTGGTCGACTACATTCTCATAACAACCTTATTTACTTAGGGAAAAAAGTTAACGGTCCAATCTAGCAAGAAGCTAATATTATTAGCCTGTGGATATCACTGCACTGCAGTACAGCTTTTGTGTTTGAGTTTTATCCGCTGAATACAAAGGGAACTGCTGCTTTCAGCCCTGATGCAAGGATTACAGAAGAAACCTTTTTACCTTCACACCTCAACAGCATCGACTAATATTCACACGTTTATTTGCTCTCGGTCTCTAAGGTTATGAGAATGTAGCCTCTCGCAACCTTTGAGACAGTGATGTTTTAAAGTGTTATTCACCTTGCCTTGTAATTCACACGCAAAACTTAATATGTTTGAAAAAGGAGTTTCTTTTTGTTGCGTTTTGTTGCTCCCAGCTCTTTCGCTTTGTTTGGATAACCGGTGGAATAGTTCACCTAAAAATTAAAAAGTTGTCATCATTTACTTCTCCTCATGTTGTTCCATAACTTTAAGAATGCACTGAATGCCCCCCGATTACACTTTATTTGGTAACACTTTATTTTACAGTGTCCTTATTACATATGTTACATGTACTTACCATAGTAATAACAGTAAATTACGCATAATTACATGCAACTAACCTTCAACCAAACCCTAATCCTACCCTAACCCTATAGTAAGTACATGTAGTTAATTAATATTACTCAGTACTTAAATATATAATTACACTGTAACAATGACACCTTAAAATAAAGTGCAACCCTAGTTACATTGTACTTACTGAGTAATATTAATTAACTATATGTAATTACTATAGAGTTACGGTTAGGGTTAGGGTTTGGTTTTGGGTTAGTTACTTGTAGTTATGCACAATTTACTATTATTACTAGCATGGGCGACATTTGATTCTCGAGTTGGGGGGGCAAGAATTTTTTTTTGTTTTTTTGTACCTGCATCAGCAAAGTATTTGCAGAAATTTTAAACAAACTAGTTTAAAGGGGTCATTAACTGCATTGTTTTATTGTTTTATGATGTTTCCTGGTGTGCCCCTTATAATGTTAGAATGCTTTTTACATCAAAAATTGTCATAATTTATAAATAAAAGGCATTTTTCCTACCCTACTCTGTTTTAAGGGGAGTGTCTGCTATGAGACTTCAGTGTAAACGCCCACTGCTGACCAGTGATCTCGTCATTGCAACTCAGTTTCTGCACACTAACGAATGCTTTCATCTTCACTAACAGTGCAAACGTGATATAGTTAAGAGATTCGTTGAATAAAACGGGAGTCACTGATAAACGCGTCACTGATAAACTCTCGTTGTTTGATTGACAGCTCCAGCGCGCGCTGCTCCAACGATTGCAAAGGGAGCTTTCTTTGATCGCTTTCTTTTTAGAATTGAATCACCGTTAAATAACAGATTATTTTCATCCTACTAAGAGAAACAACGCAAGTTGACGTTTAGTCACTGGTTTGATTTACTGACACACAGACAAAGAACATCTGACTGTACATGAATAATTACATTTCAGATCAGGCATTAGAATTAACACAGTTACTTACATGTTGCATTACTGTCGAGCCCAGGCACTGCACATATTTTGTAATCCTCAACGGCATGTTTATTGCTTGGTAGCTCGATCTGGTTTAACACCACGTAGGCCTATGTTACTTTTAGGCTACCTATTCTATTGCATGTCATGCGTGAATCGGTGGGCGGGGCTAAACAGGCACTGATGAAGTAGGCATTGATCTTCTTCTGCAGAGGCGGTGCTTGCCTCCCTTTGACGTCATAGATTCCCAATTTGAAAAACCTGTCGTTTGCTGGGCCTGGTGTCAATAAAAGCTTTTATTGGACTAACAAGGAAGTTTTCAGTTCTTGAAACTTACAGGATATTCTTATAGTATGATGACCTCTTATATGTCAAAAGCTCAAGGAAAATTTGATTTCTCAGTTCATGACCCCTTTAAGTTTTTACCTTCTCTTTTATTTAGGCTACTCCTTTAGCCTATTTAATAATTTACTTAATTTTGTTATCACTGTAAAATGACGCACTCGAAATGTGAATCATTGTTTGTCCATCATTTTGCGAGCAACTGGTGATAAAGAAAAATGCCATTTCGCAATATTGAAAATATTTGCATCTTAAACCATGAGGGTGAGCCAGTGGATATCATATCGCAATGTGCAAACTTAGTTATGCTGGTGAAGAAGTCTCAAACGCCAGTTAATTATTCACTACAGAAACTGAAAGTAAAAGCTAATCGAACTTATGGCATCTGACGCTGCATTAAAGGCGCATATTCTCTTAGAGATGATGAGAGATTAATCTAATTTATTTTCTTAATATTTCACTTGTGGCCCATTGTGAAAAAAATTTTATTTTCGTGAACAAGTTGTTTTTGAGTAAGCTAATCTAACTAATCTTTATATACTCGCAGCGCGTCGGTTATGCGTTGATGAGCTGTGAAATATTGCGGGGCAAATTAATTGTAATATTAATTTAATAAAAGTAGCCTAATCATAATAATAATTTAATATGCCTTGTGTGCCCATCTGCTATTCCACTGTGAAGGGCTAAACGGCGTACACAGGCATGACATCAAAGGCACGTCTCTCCTGTCTCATGGTGTTTCTCGTCATGCGTTTTCAGTAAGCAAGAACAATTTCTTTCACACGATGTGGTGTTCATCGGCACAATCAAGAATAATTTAAAGAGGTTGCCATTTACTAGACTGTAGACTAGCTTGACTCTCTGAACAGTGAGTTTTTCTTGCTTATGCTCTGAATGGGCCATTCATGTGGATTTAGATCTCGCTCAGAACGCGCGCTACCTATGGAGACCTGACTTGCTCCAACTTGTAGCGGAGCTGACGGCTCACATCAGGAAACTCCATGGCTACAATAAATATGCCCCCCTTGCCCCCCTTGCCCCCCCCCCATTTTTATTTTTGGATTCCTGTAACATCATTATAGGATGTGTGTTTGATATGAACGCGTTGGATTATTTTTCTTAAAGTTGGCATAACATGAAAATTCCAAATAAATACATTTGGCAAATGAATGAAAATTCAATTCAAACAAATGAATATTTAAATATTAAATGACTTATTGTGAATGATTCACCCATGCATATGTTTCAACTCTTTCTGACCTCGTAATTTTTAATCAAAACGTTTTAACTGGATCTTCTCACAACAATAATTCTCTCTGGTGATGTATGAAGGACTTTGTTTAAACCCACTTCTACAAGCTTACTTTCATCTCCCTAGATTTTTGAGTGCAACATTCACATCTCAAATTGCGTCGAATCAAGTCCTTGCCCATTTTTTTGCACATCAAAATACCATGCCTCTTATAACATCGACTTGTTACATTGAATGGAATGCTGCTTTCACTGTGAAATCTGTTGTCAATTTTAGGCCCAATTGTTGAGTAAATTATGTATTTGAGTAAAAGAAGTAAACAATAAAATAAAGGAGAATTCTTGATCACACAGTGCGTTTTCTTCATGCTGATTTACTATGCAGGAATGAAGGAGTGTAAACACAGTGATGTTTTCATTATCTGTGGTCAGCTGGTGTTGTGTCAGCCTGGATCCTCTTACATTTGTGATTCAGATTGTTTGTTTCTGATGGGATGAATCAGGCACTAATTGAGACGATTCACAATTCTCTTTCTTTCTGTTCTCCTTCAGAAAAGCCAATGCCACAGGGGCCTCCTGGCGGTATATTTGGCATCTTGGGAGTGGTGGTTGTTGGCGGTCTGATTGTAGGAGTGGTGGTCACAATATGTATGGTGTACAGAAGAGGACAGAAGCCCCGTACAGAAACAGACAACGATCTGTAAGTACTTCACTCACAGGTGACAATGATTGTGGACACTTTTTGCAATGGCCAATTTTGTCCCCACCACTTTATGAAATAGCTTGCACTGCTGCAGGAATATATCTACAACACAGGGGAAGCATCGAGCAGAAGTTTCATTTCATTTGTGTGATTTTACTGAAAATAAATCTGCAAACAAATCTGTCCATGCTGCTTATCTACTGTACATCCACTGACATACAGCTGAAATCCTGGTTTATAATAATAATAATAATAATAGTAATAAATGTGTATTAGGGCTTGTAGTTTAAATTATTTTTGGGCATTTTTCTAATAATATGTTTTGTCTATATTTCAGTTTTGACTTGGAGATAGGGTTGGGTGATATAGCAAAAATGTACCTCAATATTTATCTAAATTTTGATGATATTACACTCACACACACACACACGCACGCATGAACGCACACACACACACACACACGCACATAAGAACTATATTCTTTGGTTTTACTCATTGTGATGAATGATTAAGGGAATTTGGCCTTTGTGTTTCCTCATATTTATACTCCTGTGGAACAAGACATCATAGCTGGACAACTTCATGTTCCTAGTCACCCTGGTGTGCTAAAAAATTGAATTATTAATGGGAATATACTTCAGAGATATTTTACTCATAAAAAATTCTAGGGGTGCCAATAATTGTGGCCAACGTGTTTTGGAGAAAAGCATTTATTTCATATTTGTGGTTTACCCCCCACTTTCAATTCTTTTACTTCAATGAAAGGTTAGATTTTTGTGAATGTTTTTAATAAAAGATCAAAAGGATAAACAATGCAGATTTATTTTTTACAGCCATATTTGATCATATTTACCAGGGGTGCCAATAATTCTGACCACCACTGTATGTGAAACATTTAAAAAAAGGTGCTTTTTTTGCCTCCCATGAAAAATATATGATCTGGATAGAAAATATATTGTTAAAAGGTACATGCTAAATGTTTACTGCAAATCATCAGTGATATTAATAAAGTTATACTGATCACTTACAGCTTTTTACTAAATAAACACAAAAGGAACATTTAAAAAATGGATGTACTTAAAGGTAGCATAAAAAATTTAAATACAAAAAATTAAAAAAATTATACAACAAGTGCAGTATTCCAAGACTTAATGCACAGATCTATTTTGAAACTCAGGATCTGATTTTTTTTTGTCCCATCCGTTGCTATGATCATAACTGTTAATTATCGTATTTTCGGATTCAAAACAACATTTAAATACTTTTTTTTTTTTCTTGCAATTGCTAGAAATAAAGTTAGAATTGCTAGATACAGTAAACTTGCAATTGAGAGATAAATGGTCAGAATTGTGAGACAAAACAATCAAAGTCACAAGTTTTTTATTTTTTATACTGTAGCAAAATTTTATATCATCAGCAAAGATATTGCAACATTATTGTTAATATTCAATGTGTCGCCCAGTCCTGCTTGGAAATGACCAAGTACCCTAATGTATCCATACATCACATTTTCTATTGAACAAAACAGCAAAAAATGCATTTTCAATTATTTGTGGATAACCTTAATTAACTTTTATTAATGCAGCTTTTGAGGGTAGAAGAAAGAGAAGGTTGAAACAGTAATGCAGAGCCTGTCATTGTCACTAAGAAGATTTACACTCCAGAAATGCCAGCGACCCAGCTGGAGTGAACATTTAAGACTGTCTCTGAAAGTAGGCCTATTACTCTGCATATCATCCTGATGGGCTTCTGGGTACCTTAATGAAAAAACAACCTTCAATACTTTGGGGTCATCACACTTAAAATATCCTAGAAAGAAGCATTTATGAATGCATCTCTCATTTTGCTGTTAGTGGATGCACTTGATTGCTTAAGAGCATGTTACCTATTTGTTAAAGAGGCTTCCTGATTGCTATGTAGACCTGATTTGTCCATTTCTTGGTTTGAGAGACAGGTGTTTCAATCAGGGCTGATTGCAGGAGGCACATCAGATTAGCACCAGAGCCTGTCAAATCCCAAAGCATGCCAGATAAACAGAACACTTGACAGCCGGCAGTTTTAAGCGCACACTTCAAGGCTACATGGGAACTTGGAAAGACCGAAAACTTTGGCCCTGATGATCTACGTGATTACCAGTATCTGGTTGAGAAGGTTATTGTTATGATAAGTTATGGTTCTGGGCCACGTTTTCCCAAAAGCATCATCAAAAAACTGTACAAATCATCTTAGAATTACTGTTTCCCAAAAGCATTGTAACTGAAGAAGTTCTTAAAATTTGTTGTATCTCTACAAGTGATCCGGAGTAATCATAGAGTGCTGAGTTGACAGAAACATATAGGACAACTGCAAAATTACATCGAATAATATTACATTTAAAAATATTGTATTCACTTTTAAGTCAGTAATTAAATGATTAATAGAATTATTAAATTAATGCATAAAATACATGCAAATATAATGTTGCATGAATAAGTACACAGATAAATACTATACTATTTTGTTTTATAAAAAATATATTATTCTATTTATTTTAGAATAAAAAATAAAAAGTCTATAAATTCAAACAAACAAAAAGACACTTACTTAACTATCTATATTGATAAGATAATAAGAATTTTATTTTTTAATGGTTACATCTAACCAAATTAAGTTACAGGTTTATGCTAAAAAAATGTATGCAATTTTCAAGTCAGTTTGTCTTCAGATATCAGAAAAAAGAAAAAAGAAAAAAAAAAAAAAGAAAAGAAAAAAAAAGTACTGATCAAGACAATGGGCCCTATCACACACCTGGCGCAATGTGGCGCCATGTGTTTTGCTAGTTTCAGCCTGAGGCAGTTTCATTTTTTATCATTTTCAAGTCCTGCACCACATTGTTTAAAGGATTAGTTCACTTCAAAATTAAAATGTCATGTCTTTCTTTCTTCAGTCAAAATGAAATTAAGTTTTTTGAGGAAAACATTCCAGGATTGTTCTCCACATAATGGACTTCAGTGGCAACCAATGGGTTGAAGGTCCAAATCAATGCAGTTTCAAAGGGCTTCGAAGGGCTTCAGAGGCTCTGCATGATCCCAGCTGAGGAATAGGGTCTTTTCTAGCGAAACCATCGGTCATTTTCTAAAAAAAAATAAACATTTTTTGTTTTACCTTTAATACTTAATTACATTAAAAATGTAGTACTTTCTTACTTGTACTCAAGTAAAACTTTGAATTACTTTTACTTGAGTAAAAGTAAGAAAATACTACATTTTTAATGCAATTAAGTATTAAACGATATTCAGTATGAAACGTAGTGCAGTAAAAATTACAATATTATGTTTTGGAATGTTGTGAAGTAAAAGTTTTCCAAAGAAGAACACTAATAAAGTACATATACTTGAAAAATAAAATAACTTGGAAAGTAAAAATACTTCATTACTGTCCGCCTCTGCGTATGACGTCATCACATCGGAAAGGTCACCTCCGTGGTGTAGGTGGTACCGACCCGGTGCCGAAAAACTCCATCTCATGTTCTCCTCCAACTTTAAAATTGTCCGACATCGTTGTTTTACCTTTATTTTTGTAAAGGGCGTTTGATTTAGTCTTTGCACGTTCGTTTTAACACTGGACCGTTACTTCCACGTACGTCACAAGCGTGACCTTTCCGACGTGATGCCGTCATACGCAGTGAAGAATAACAACACTGAAGTCGCGCATTTGAGGTTAAAAAGTATATAAATGTTTTTTTTTTTTTTAGAAAATGACCAATGGTTTCGCTAGATAAGACTCTATTCATCAGCTGGGATCGTGCAGAGCCTCTGAAGCCCTTCGAAGCCCTTTGAAACTGGATTGATTTGGACCTTCAACCCATTGGTTGCCATTGAAGTCCATTATGTGGAGAAAAATCCTGGTATGTTTTCCTCAAAAAACGTAATTTCTTTTCGACTGAAGAAAGAAAGACATGAACATCTTGGATGAGATGGGGTTGAGTAAATTATCAGGAAATTTTCATTTTGAGGTGAACTAATCCTTGAAATAGCAAATGCACTTGCGTCCATCTGTTCGCCCATGGGCGTGCTGGTCTGAAAACGAGGTGTGTTCAGGCGCATTGTTGGCGTGTTGCTATTTTGAGGCAACTGAAAACGACTGCGCATTGACCAACAAAAGTCTGGTGTAAAGTCAATAGAGCAGTATTTTTTTTTTGTTATTTAAAGAGCGTGTTAGTAATATGCGCCTATAGGCGGGTCCACAACGCACGTACACTCTGCTTGTTACACGGACACACGGACACGCAGCAGCACACAAACATTTTTAAATATGAAAAATTAAAGGATTAAAAAGTAAGAGATTATTATTGTGTAAATAAATATAAAAATGCCTACATGTCATAATGGATAGTCATTGCATGTATCAGAATTAGCCTACCTATTTGCAGTAATGACGAATGAAATTGACTAATTATTTGACCAATCATGCCAATACACACATGTGTTTAAACTGACTCGTCAGGTTGAGAGTGTCTATATCCCGCCATGTAAATAGCAATCCACAATGGTGCAAGTGCAACTGGCTTTTAAAGGGAATGGGAGATGAGGCTCTGATTGGTTTATTGCACGTTATGCACAAAACACACCCATGACTCATTAAGAGACTCATTAACCCTTTTGGACCATGCGCTGGGCGCGCCGACCATTTTTCCATCGTTAAACTAGCAAAAGTGGATTCGGACACGCCCTAAGTGCACCTGCACCGTGCGCTTTAGACCATGCGCTCAGATCGTTAAAATAGGGCCCAATGATTTTTTTTCAGTGCTTTCGGTCAATGATCTTATCAGTAGATGTATCAATCTATATTTTATAGGCAGTTTTTATAGGCAGATTAGCAATAACGCACATTCTTACAGTATGTAAGATATCAAATGATATAATTAAAGCAGTTCCCTTTCAGTAAGTCACGTTCGACGTTACGTCGGAACGACTGACGAAATGGGATCTCATTATGTCAGTCGTTCCAACGTAACGTCTCCGTTCCCTCCTTCAGGGAACGAGGGTTACATACATAACCGAGGTGTTCTGACAGCAGATGGTGAATCAATCAGCAGTATGTGCATCATATAACACTGACTTCTGACCTGATGTGGTCCAGGGTAACTCAGTCTTGACAATATTTTGTACTCTAATTTGTTAGGCCGAGACTGCCGAAACAGCCGAAACATTGCACAGGACTTGCAACCTGTTCCCAGCTAAATATTCCCTCTGAGACCCTTCTTAAAATGCTCAATAAGCAGGCCAAAATTCAATGTGGCCACTGCCCTCATAAAAAATATAAACTGCAGGAGATGAATGTGTGGACATATGGCTTTCTTCTCTGCCATACGGAGACATGAACACCCTGACTTCTTCCCGAGTGGGTCACATTACCAACTTCTTTAATCATGCTTCACAAAACCATTGAATCATAGGCACTAATATCACTTTCAACCCATACTGAGTCACTTGGATCAGCAAAAGCACCATATTACAGTTTATCCCCATTTAACTTGTGATTTTTAAAGTTAGTGGTAATCTGTCCTTCTGAGAGGATAATTAATCCCTCGCAGGAGAGTGTTGGCTTCTGTCCTTCATGGGAATATCGCCCTGGCAAACCAGTGTGAGGATGCATGAAATCTGGCACAGGATCCACCTGAGTTCTTAATTATATCCGTGATGAAATTATGATGCTCATTTGAGAGGCCCTCTCAAAATCCATGCCATTTCATTTTGTGAATTATTTTGGTTTGGAAGCAGAACTAGGCATCATTTGCTCTAAAGAGCGCTGGTCTGTTCAACTGCGCGAAGCATCCCAACCATCCAGTTATTCAAGGACACTTGGATTTAATGACACGCACTTAATGTCTGGACTTTTCAATAAAATACAATAAAATACAATAAAAATGCAATTCATCCATACAGTGACTTGAAAACACTTCTTCTATGATGGATATGTTTTTTTTACATTCATTCAAAAATTAATTTTTGGGGGCATAAAGTAAAAAAAAAAAAAAATCTAAATTATTCAACTGTCCTGAGGGAATAATTTAAAGATATTTTAACAAACCTCCTTCACTGCTTATTAATATTTGAAAACTTTTTTTTCTGGCAAATCATACAATAAAAGAGTAAAGAAAAAGCCTCATTAAAATAATTAAACTTGAAAAGAAAACATGTTATTTTTTTAATTTTATTTTAAAAGTTAATTTCTATATATGTAGGCTACACTGCGTGTAACAGAACAGGTTAACAAGCTTTAATGTTCAATAAAAAAAAAAAATTATACTGTACATTATTGCAGTACCTCCATTCCCAGTCTCTCTGAACAAAGCCCCTCCTTCCGAAAAGCCCAGGGTTCTCTGATTGGCCAACTGACCCAGTGCGTTGTGATTGGCCAAACACCTCAAGCAAGTCGGAAATGTAACGCCCCTTACCATAATCGCGAGCTTCAGCTTCCAAGGCTTCTAAAGCAACTGTAAACACACAGTTAATGATGTCGTTGGTATTAACGTATCAGTTCAAGCCTGAGTCAGATTCTGAAAATATGCGGATGATCAAGCAGATTGACCGGAAACAACTTTGCAAGCACGACTTGAGCAGAACGTTTCACAGTGGTACGTTTTTTTATTGTAATTCTCCTTTCAGATGTGAAGTGACAACATAAAATATAGTTTACAAAAACGTTCTGAAGTGTATATTTCTAATTAATTTAGGTGTGGAAGCTGGGAAAATGCACTGTACACAAGCTAACTTTTAGGTTCTACTCAGGAACAGCGTTATACATGAATTTTAACCACTGATTCCTAAATTCCTCCATTTTTGCAAAACCATTTAAGGGATTTTGCTTTTGTATCAAAACACACTGTCTCAACGACATGGCGACAATACAGTTCACTGAAGCTTTATCTTTTTTATTTATGGAGCCTATGCCATTATGCTAAAATTTCAAATTGTGACGTAGACATTTGAGGAAGTAATATCTGGACTTCAATCAGCGTTATAGGCAGGTCTAGATCTGTGTTCTCTGTTAGATAGAATAAATCCCTTTGTGTGAAACTATGAGCTTTGTAAATTTGCAGATTTATGCACAGATTTGAAAAGAATTTTGAAAGAATTTGTCATTCCAAATCAGTCAACCAACATGCAAAAAAATCATGATTCCTGAAGATCCTCATCAAGGTCAATTGTCTCTTAAAATATAAGATAATTCAACTTTTTTTATGACAAGGAGAGATGCAAATCCCCCAAAACATAATAATATGGTCCCTTTTGAAAATTCTGTTGAATATAAGTAACTCTGCAACTACACTTCAACTAACTCTCATTAGAGTATTAGTAGACTGTCTGCTTAATATATGCTAACTCTTTATTGTGGTGGTCCTCCAACAGACATTCTACTGACTATAAGGAACTTTGCAAGTACTTCAACTTATTCTAACCCTAACCCTACCATTCTAGTAATACTCTAGTAACACTTAGTAGACATGTAGGTTCAACGTTACTTATTTACGTTACAGAATGTGTTAAAGGGACCATCAAAATAAAGTGAAACCAATAATATTTATGAAAAAAAAAAATAATAATCCCTTGAAAGACGTTTCTGAAAATAGTTCATAGTTTTAAACTAAAGTTTTAAAATACTTTTTCTTTTCTTTCTCATGGGCACTCTTGTTTCACCAGCCATTTTCCCCTGGATAACAGCACATTAGCTGTTTGTTTGCTTTTGTCTGCTGTCCCTCTGTGATTTACTCAGGATGCGTTATTTTCCCTGCCTAAATGTAATTTCTTATGTTTGCCATGAATGTCATTATTTATGAAGGAAAAATAAGGGGGTTTTCAAATAATCATAATTTAACTTAGTGCTTTTGTTTTCCCACAAGAACCCTGAATTTACCACCCTGCAGTAAATGGAGCACTTGTGTTTGTCGGTAAATGTAAATCACCCCGTGCAGCTGCAATAAGTGTCAAAATGAAGCGCTCTGCTGTAGCTCTAACACGCACCCAGTCGCACCTTTTATCTGTGTCAAGAGTCAATCCGCTTCAGCTGTCCCAGTGAAACGGCACCTAAGATGGAGTAGTCTGCTAAAGACCTGGCATCTGCCCACGTTCTCTCTTGCAATCAATCCACACGCCTAAAGAGACAAATAAAGCACACTGATTTTGTCTCAGAGGAATGAATTAGGAACAAATGAGGCTCTCTTTCTCTCTCTCTCTCTCTCTCTCTCTCTCTCTCTCACTGCCTGTATCGCTGTCTTTCTCTGCTGCTTTGCTTCAGTAACCACTCTCTCTCTCTCTGGATCCTAGCATTGCAGTGGCTGATAGCTGTGTGACAAAGCCAGAGGCCCCTGGGACTGAGGCCCCAGAGAAGCCTGAATCCCCCACCAGGAAAGTAAAGGCCGCGGCCTCCTAGTCAACCCCTTTTCCGAATTTCCCTTCATAGAGTTTCTGTGTGGCATGATGGCCTCCAGTTTTGTCTGTTGAGCTCTGTGTGAGCAGCATTTGAGCATGATTAGGAAATATTGTGATGAATTCCACAAAAGATCAGTGGGGGAGAGTGGTAACACGGGGTAAATCATGAGATCATCAGATGAACCAAGTAGAAATGAGCTACTGCTGTGAAATTACTACTGTACGTGAGCAGCGCCATACTGGTGTGACAATAGAAATCGACAAAAGACTTTCAGATTTTCGGGGCCCAAAAAAAAAGAGTAAAATTTCAAAGATTTTAAGCTTCAAGATACAGTTTAAAATAAGAAATAGTCACATCTGTCTGTCTGTCTGTCTGTCTGTCTGTCTGTCTGTCTATCTATCTATCTATCTATCTATCTATCTATCTATCTATCTATCTATCTATGTCTGTCTGTCTGTCTGTCTGTCTGTCTGTCTATCTATCTATCTATCTATCTATCTATCTATCTATCTATCTATCTATCTATCTATCTATCTATCTATCTATGTCTGTCTGTCTATCTATCTATCTATCTATCTATCTATCTATCTATCTATCTATCTATCTATCTATCTATCTATCTATGTCTGTCTGTCTGTCTGTCTGTCTGTCTGTCTGTCTATCTATCTATCTATCTATCTATCTATCTATCTATCTATCTATCTATCTATCTATGTCTGTCTGTCTGTCTGTCTGTCTGTCTGTCTGTCTGTCTGTCTGTCTGTCTATCTATCTATCTATCTATCTATCTATCTATCTATCTATCTCTGTCTGTCTGTCTGTCTGTCTGTCTGTCTGTCTGTCTGTCTGTCTGTCTGTCTATCTATCTATCTATCTATCTATCTATCTATCTATCTATCTATCTATCTATCTATCTATCTATCTATCTATCCATGTCTGTCTATCTATCTATCTATCTATCTATCTATCTATCTATCTATCTATCTATCTATCTATCTATCTATCTATCTATCTCTGTCTGTCTGTCTGTCTATCTATCTATCTATCTATCTATCTATCTATCTATCTATGTCTGTCTGTCTATGTATGTATGTCTATCTCTGTCTGTCTGTCTTTCTTTCTTTCTTTCTTTCTTTCTTTCTTTCTTTCTTTCTTTCTTTTTTTCTTTCTTTCTTTCTTTCTTTCTATCTATCTATCTATCTATCTATCTATCTATCTATCTATCTATCTATCTATCTATCTATCTATCTATCTATCTATCTATCTATCTATCTGTCTGTCTGTCTGTCTGTCTATGTCGGTCTGTCTGTCTGTCTATCTATCTATCTATTAGGTCGACCGATAGTGGATTTTACCGATACCAATAACTGGGTTGGACCACACTTGCCGATAACCGATTAATTGACCGATAGTTTTTAAAATGGATACTGGATAAAAAAAATAAATAAATAAAATAAATAAATAAATAAAAACAACATAACATTCTAAGTAAAACAGCGCTGAACTTTATTACAAGAAATAAAAAATAAAAAAACAGTACTGAACCATAAAAATTGCTAAATTACATATATTTAAATATAAATATATTAAAATGAGAAGTTCTAACAGAACAAATTCTACAGAAAATAATTTAAACATTAAAATATTATAAATAAATAAATAAATAAATAAATAAATAAATAAATAAATAAATGTTTCTTTAGCTATAACCTAAAAACATGTATGTAAATGTCATAGGTAACAGACTGCAAGTCCCATTTGTTAACAAGAATGTATTAGCTTATTTAGCTAGCTTACATGAACTATATGCATTATGCAATATACATTTTACAGCATGTATTAATATTTGATCAATACAATTGTACCTTGATCATTCATGTTAGTTCATAGTGCATTAACTAAGGTTAACAGATAAAACTAAACAATGAACAATACTTCCACAGCATTTATTAACCTTAGTTAATGTTACAAGTGGAATATTATTGTAAAGTGTTACCATTTCATATAAATACAAACAGTCTGCTTTTTTAGAACACTTGACGATTATCTAATCAAAATAACAAAATATGTATTGAAATCGAATGCGTTTCTGATTTGTTTATATTTCTGTCGGCTGCATGACGATACAGTTTGCTTTCTCACGTCACTAGTTGTTACATTGTTTTAACTGCTTGAGGTACTGATAATGTTAGCGTCCTCTCAGCCTCAACTACAAAGTGCATACATACTACTGTTCTTTCCCTGCTAATGCAGCATCTAGTCAAAAAAATAATTACTTTATAATAAATTGGCAACATGTACTGAAGTGTTCTGTTTGCATACCTTTTCCCTGTCGGTGTTTTAAACGCGCATCTGATGTGTCAGCGCTCTCCGTGCAGCGCGCAGCCTCACGTGTCAATATAAACAACGTCAGTGAGTTTTTATTTTGCCGCTAGAGGCCGCTCTCGTGCTATATAATGCCAGCAGACCCTTCTCAGAGCTCTCATACTGTGTAATGACAGCGCACCCTTCTCAGCCGCTTCAGCAATGGACGCAACCCGGTAAAACTATCGGTATTGATTTTTGCTGATAACCGATTGTTCCACCAATCAGCTATCGGTGCCGATTAATCGCCAAAACTGATGAATCGGTCGACCTCTACTATCTATCTATCTATCTATCTATCTATCTATCTATCTATCTATCTATCTATCTATCTATCTATGTCTATCTATCTATCTATCTATGTCTATCTATCTATCTATGTCTATCTATCTATCTATCTATCTATCTATCTATCTATCTATCTATCTATCTATCTATCTATCTATCTATCTATGTCTATCTATCTATCTATCTATCTATCTATCTATGTCTATGTATGTATGTCTGTCTGTCTATCTATCTATCTATCTATCTATCTATCTATCTATCTATCTATCTATCTATCTATCTATCTATCTATCTATCTATGTCTGTCTGTCTGTCTGTCTGTCTGTCTGTCTGTCTGTCTGTCTGTCTGTCTATCTATCTATCTATCTATCTATCTATCTATCTATCTATCTATCTATGTCTGTCTGTCTGTCTGTCTGTCTGTCTGTCTGTCTGTCTGTCTGTCTGTCTGTCTATCTATCTATCTATCTATCTATCTATCTATCTATCTATGTCTGTCTGTCTGTCTGTCTGTCTGTCTGTCTGTCTGTCTGTCTGTCTGTCTGTCTGTCTATCTATCTATCTATCTATCTATCTATCTATCTATGTCTGTCTGTCTGTCTGTCTGTGTGTCTATCTATCTATCTATCTATCTATGTCTGTCTGTCTGTCTGTCTGTCTGTCTGTCTGTCTATCTATCTATCTATCTATCTATCTATCTCTGTCTGTCTGTCTGTCTGTCTGTCTGTCTGTCTGTCTGTCTATCTATCTATCTATCTATCTATCTATCTATCTATCTATGTCTGTCTGTCTGTCTGTCTGTCTGTCTATCTATCTATCTATCTATGTCTGTCTGTCTGTCTGTCTGTCTGTCTATCTATCTATCTATCTATCTATGTCTATCTATCTATCTATCTATCTATCTATCTATCTATCTATCTATCTATCTATCTATCTATCTATCTATCTATGTCTGTCTGTCTGTCTGTCTGTCTGTCTGTCTATCTGTCTATGTCTGTCTGTCTGTCTATCTATCTATCTATCTATGTCTGTCTGTCTGTCTGTCTATCTATCTATCTATCTATCTATCTATCTATCTATCTATCTATCTATCTATCTATCTATCTATCTATCTATCTCTGTCTGTCTGTCTGTCTGTCTGTCTGTCTGTCTGTCTGTCTATCTATCTATCTATCTATCTATGTCTGTCTGTCTGTCTGTCTGTCTGTCTGTCTGTCTGTCTGTCTGTCTATCTATCTATCTATCTATCTATCTATCTATCTATCTATCTATCTATCTATCTCTGTCTGTCTGTCTGTCTGTCTATCTATCTATGTCTATCTATCTATCTATCTATCTATCTATCTATCTATCTATCTATCTATCTATCTATCTATCTATCTATGTCTGTCTGTCTGTCTGTCTGTCTGTCTGTCTGTCTATCTCTGTCTGTCTGTCTATCTTTCTATCTGTCTATCTCTGCCTAATTATTTAAGTCTGAAACAGGCTACTAAGGCTAATCCTACTGTTTAATTTGATATGGGGTGACATACTTATTGAATTAATTTACAAAATATAATCTGCATTCATGTTAAGGGATGAGTTGTAGATTTTGGTTTGTATCACATAAATCAAAGAATTATATCTAAGTCTCCAGGCACAAGAAAAAAAAAAATGTTGAAAAGTTTTAGAAAACATAGTTTTCTATGAATTAATTCCTTATACTTTCAACATTTTTTTTTTCTTTTCAACTTAAGATTTTACAGTTTTGACCAGACCACAAACGCAGTACAGTTTTTGGATGACTTTGCAGTAGCCAAAGATGAAGAAAGGCCTAAATGATGTGTGCAAGCTACAAAGTTGAGCTTTTTGAAGTGTGCACTTTCATCATGCACTCCTTTGATGAAAAGTTATTTGTTTAACAATCATTCCTCAAGAGGTTTCTCGTTTAGTTTTACTTCTAAAACGAAAACTACTTTATACTGACCCACACTGAAAACTCTGCTCAATATGCTATAACATGTCTTCCTGCTTCCGTTGGTCTCTTTTCTCACCTTGTGTTGCCTTGCAACCATGTTTTGTCTGCATGTCCAGAAAACATGTCCCTGGTGAACAGTAGTCCTCATCTGCTTGTTGCTGATGTTTCAGTGATAAAGCTGTTGTTTCTGTACTTGTCTATGTTTGTACTTCTATTAGGAACGCTTTTAACTACATTAAATATTGAAAAATGAATGATGAATATTGAAATGATGTGTCAGAACATTGATCGTAAGTACAGTAGATTTTGGTGTTTTGGTGTGATGGTAAGGTTATGTAATGGTAATGACATATCCCCTTCTTTTTTTTTGCAAAGAAGTTGAATTTGCTAACACAACAGGATAATTACCGGTCAATTAACCTTTAATTTATTAGAATAAAAAAAGAAAATGATTTCCAGATTAAATTGCTAAAATAACTTTTTTAAAATAAGTAAAAATAGTTAAAATCAGGAAAGTTCTACTTTCAAAAAGTTATAAAAATAATTATTATTTCTGGCAAATTAACATTTAAACACACCAAAAAAAAAGTATTTAAAGTAACAAAAAAGTACAACTATTATAATCTATCCTTTAAAATGAAAACTTTTCTTTTTTAAGTCATGCTGAGAGGGAAGGGTTCCTCTAAGTGAGGAATGCTTCTTTAGCTTGATCTTCCTTATGTTTCTTGATCATTTGATCATAAGAGTTCATTCTATAGAGAGGATTGTGTCATTCAGTGTGATGTTTATGCACTGATTAAAGATTAATGGAGTGGTCTTGAATCAAGGTGAAGTACAAATCAAAGCTTTTCAAAGTCATGACAAAGAGTCTGGCTATCTGTAAGAGTCTAGCACATCTATAAGAGTATGTGAACTCAGTGCCTGTTGACAGCTTTACCATGATATGTGTAAGAATTAGTCAATTCCCATAATTCTTAGTCATCACAGAGGCCTAAATGGCACAACGGTTGGTTGCTGATCATGAAGAACACTGCTGGCAGAGTCAAGCACTGAGATTCAATTCTCAATGGATGGGCAGTCTGTGAAAACAGATAAAGGCACAATGCAATAAGGCATAATTTATATCCCTAGGGATGAGTTTGTGATAATAATTCATTTTATGTTGACACAGAGGTATATAATCGATGCAGTCTATTTCCTTGATTCTAAATGTGTTCCTGTGTATGATAATAATGTGGCACTATTTGATTTTTGAGAGCAGCGTGGCCCATAAGTGGACTGGTATTGACTTCTGACAACCAGAGCTGAAGTGATATTAAAGGCTCTGCTGCAATAATTTAACTTCCGTGCACTAGCAGAAAGCATGTTACAGTGACGGGGCTGTGACAGGGTTGATTTTAGCCCAAAACAACAATATGGATTGGCTTTGGGTTGCCTTGAATATATTTCACAGCACCTGAATTTGTTGCATCTCAGTGATTTAGCTTGTACGATTTCAAGTATTTGCATATATTTATAAATTTAGCTGATCCTAAATATATGATATACTATATTGCCAAAAGTATTGGGACACCCATCCAAATCATTGAATTCAGGTGTTCCAATCACTTCCATGGCCACAGGTGTATAAAATCAAGCACCTAGGCATGCAGACTGCTTCTACAAACATTTGTGAAAGAATGGGTCGCTCTCAGGAGCTCAGTGAATTCAAGCATGGTACCATGATAGGTTGCCACCTGTGCAATAAGTCAATTTGTGAAATTTCCTCATTACTAAATATTCCACGGTCAACTGTTAGTGGTATTATAAAAAAGTGGAAGCAATTGGGAACAACAGCAACAGGCCACCTAAAAAATCACAGAGCGATGGACGAGTCTGGGTTTGGAGGTTGCCAGGAGAACGGTACTTGCCTGACTGCATTATGCCAAGTGTAAAGTTTGGTGGAGCGGGGATTATGGTGTGGGGTTGTTTTTCAGGGGTTGGGCTTGGCCCCTTAGTTCCAGTGAAAGGAACTCTTAATGCTTCAGCATACCAAGACATTTTGGACAATTTCATGCTCCCAACTTTGTGGGAACAGTTTGGGGATGGCCCCTTCCTGTTCCAACATGACTGCGCACCAGTGCACAAAGCAAGGTCCATAAAGACATGGATGAGCGAGTTTGGTGTTGAGGAACGTGACTGGCCTGCACAGAGTCCTGACCTCAACCCGATAGAACACCTTTGGGATGAATTAGAGTGGAGACTGCGAGCCAGGCCTTCTTGTCCTGTGATCAGTGCCTGACCTCACAAATGCGCTTCTAGAAGAATGGTCAAAAATTCCCATAAACACACTCCTAAACCTTGTGGAAAGCCTTCCCAGAAGAGTTGAAGCTGTTTAAAGCTGCAAAGGGTGGGCCAACTCCATATTAAACCCTATGGATTAAGAATGGGATGTCATTAAAGTTCATGTGCATGTAAAGGCAGGCGCCCCAAAACTTTTGGCAATATAGTATAGATAGACAGACAGACAGACAGACAGAGATAGATAGATAGATAGATAGATAGATAGATAGATAGATAGATAGATAGATAGATAGATAGATAGATAGATAGATAGATAGATAGATAGATAGATAGATAGATAGATAGATAGATAGATAGATAGATAGATAGATACAGTGGGGAGAACAAGTATTTGATACACTGCCGATTTTGCAGGTTTGCCCACTTACAAAGCATGTAGAGGTCTGTAATTTTTATCATAGGTACTCTTCAACTGTGAGAGACGGATTTTTAAATAATTAATTTGTATTTTATTGCATGACATAAGTATTTGATCACCTACCAACCAGTAAGAATTCCGGCTCTCACAGACCTGTTAGTTTTTCTTTAAGAAGCCCTCCTGTTCTCCACTCCACCTGTATTAACTGCACCTGTTTGAACTCGTTACCTGTATAAAAGACACCTGTCCACACACTCAATCAAACAGACTCCAACCTCTCCACAATGGCCAAGACCAGAGAGCTGTGTAAGGACATCAGGGATAAAATTGTAGACCTGCACAAGGCTGGGATGGGCTACAGGACAATAGGCAAGCAGCTTGGTGAGAAGGCAACAACTGTTGGCGCAATTATTAGAAAATGGAAGAAGTTCAAGATGACGAAGGTGAAGGATCAGCCCAGAACTACACGGCAGGACCTGGTCAATGACCTGAAGAGAGCTGGGACCACAGTCTCAAAGAAAACCATTAGTAACACACTACGCCGTCATGGATTAAAATCCTGCAGCGCACGCAAGGTCCCCCTGCTCAAGCCAGCGCATGTCCAGGCCCGTCTGAAGTTTGCCAATGACCATCTGGATGATCCAGAGGAGGAATGGGAGAAGGTCATGTGGTCTGATGAGACAAAAATAGAGCTTTTTGGTCTAAACTCCACTCGCCGTGTTTGGAGGAAGAAGAAGGATGAGTACAACCCCAAGAACACCATCCCAACCGTGAAGCATGGAGGTGGAAACATCATTCTTTGGGGATGCTTTTCTGCAAAGGGGACAGGACGACTGCACCGTATTGAGGGGAGGATGGATGGGGCCATGTATCGTGAGATTTTGGCCAACAACCTCCTTCCCTCAGTAAGAGCATTGAAGATGGGTCGTGGCTGGGTCTTCCAGCATGACAACGACCCAAAACACACAGCCAGGGCAAATAAGGAGTGGCTCCGCAAGAAGCATCTCAAGGTTCTGAAGTGGCCTAGCCAGTCTCCAGACATGAACCCAATAGAAAATCTTTGGAGGGAGCTGAAAGTCCGTATAACCCAGAACCTGAAGGATCTGGAGAAGGTCTGTATGGAGGAGTGGGCCAAAATCCCTGCTGCAGTGTGTGCAAACCTGGTCAAGAACTACAGGAAACGTATGATCTCTGTAATTGCAAACAAAGGTTTCTGTACCAAATATTAAGTTCTGCTTTTCTGATGTATCAAATACTTGTCATGCAATAAAATGCAAATTAATTACTTAAAAATCATGCAATGTGATTTTCTCGATTTTTGTTTTAGATTCCGTCACTCACAGTTGAAGAGTACCTATGATAAAAATTACAGACCTCTACATGCTTTGTAAGTGGGCAAACCTGCAAAATGTGTACCGGCAGTGTATCAAATACTTGTTCTCCCCACTGTAGATAGATAGATAGATAGATAGATAGATAGATAGATAGATAGATAGATAGATAGATAGATAGATAGATAGATAGACAGAGATAGATAGATAGATAGATAGATAGATAGATAGATAGATAGATAGATAGACATAGATAGATAGATAGATAGATAGATAGACAGACAGACATAGAAAGATAGATAGATAGATAGATTCATTTTTAGTTAGGGTCTAATCTGATGAAGGAGACACGTCATTATAATATCCTAAATGTAATTTCCTCACTTTTTTAACAGTAATTCTGAATCACAGAGGATCCTATCTGAGACAAAGAGCAGCACATCATTGGCTGCTCCATATCAGATTTGGTTTCCCCTTTTGCACAATTAGAAGTGTCATTAGCATTTAAATTACCAAATAAGATTGTGATCAACAGAGATCAATGAAGGTGCCCGAGACTGGCCTCACTTCACATCCTGCCCACTGACATTTTTGGACCTGAAGTCATAAATAAACACAACATAAACTTGGCTTGAGCAACAGGCTGAGTTGCAGCTCTGATTGTAAGAAAAGGGGCAAACAAACAAAAAAAGACATCATATTTAAACCTTCTCTTCTTCTCTACAGATTTAGACGGCATCTCTCGACTGATAGCCTCACTTCCTTTGTCAAAGGATCACAGAAAGTAATTTTCCTTTTTTTTCTCTGTCTCTCCTCCCTTATTCCTAACCCTTTCTCATAGATTACTCTTTTCAGAGCAGGGATTAGCTATGTTTTTCTCTCTATCCCTGTCAAATCTTCCCTCTTAAGCTGCCCTGAGCCTTTCGTGGCCAACAGACCAAGGAGAAGGGCAGGTCGTGAAGGTGGCCAGACCTGCACTCTTATGTTTCCTGCCAAGAATGGCTACATCATCGTTCATGCGGGTTCAAGCATTTGGATGCACCAGTCAACCTGTAGGGCTATTCATGTCAGAATACTTTAAATCCTACCTAATGGTAGACTGGATTCACATTTGCATTATACACAGACTAAGGATTTAACTTTCCTAACATCATAATGCACACTGTGTCCAAGAATATGTTTACTCTGGGATTTGCATTGGCTTACTGTAAATAATTACTCAGAGATTGGCAAATCATTTCATATAGAGACATGCTGTCAAAAAAAAATTCTAAATATGAAGGATTTCTGTCTCTTCATAATGGCTTATAAGCCATTTAAACAATGGATATCACACAAAATGTATATAATTTTGAAAAAAAAAAAAAAAAAAGTAATGTAGTACAATTATTTCATTTCTATATTTACATTATTCATATTTATGGATATGTATCACTGCTTGGATTTTTTTTAATGACTTGTTTTGCAGATTACAAACAATTCACTGGCTTTATGAGTGAGTCATTGAATCATTCATTCAAATGATTAATTCAAAAACAGATTCACTCAAGAAGTAAACAAGCGACTGAGCTTATAAGTGAGTCATTAAATAATTCATGTAACATTTTTATTCAAAAATGCTGAATAATTCAGGGTCACAAATACTTGTCAGTTTATGCTGTGGCTTTTTTGCGTTTTCGTTGGGCAATCGTAATAGTGAGTCTACAATTTGAGTTGCTTAATCTTAATTTCTTGTTTACTGAATTGTTTCAGTGTGGCAGCGTTACCTGCAGTGGCACGTCACTTGGACATAATATTCGGAAATGTGCATTTGCGCATGATAGCTATTGCGTACATATGTGGCATTTCAAATATTGATTGATATACGCCTATGAAGTTTCTGTGTTATATGTTTTTTCTTTTAATTCAGTTTTCATTTTAATTCTGTTTCCTTGAATTTATATTACAATTCAGCATCATGTTTGCTACTTCAATTTACGTTCAGGAATTCGATTGTAATGCTGCAGCTTGATAAATATAGAGAGAGAATCGAAGGAAGCGATGCCATGAAGTCTTTGCCTAGAAGGGGGTGTATTTGTGCTCTTTATTAGAAATGCTGCTAAAAGGCATAATTTAGCATGTTTACACCTATATAATGGTGAGAAGTAGGCAGTGTTTTTCAAATAGCTTTTTCGTGTGTGTGTGTGTGTGTGTGTGGTTATGGTATCTCTGTGGTTTAATTACATCTAAGTGTCATAAAGCCTATAATGATTTCCCTTTTGCTTCCTTTTCCTTTGCTGACAGTACTTTTCCCTTTAATGCAGTTAATTTTCTTTTTATTTAAAGAAGTATTAAGAATCACTGCCTTCAAAAATTCATGAAGGTTAAAGTATGGTGTACGACGTGTGCCATTTAAGCCAGTGCAGTTGAAATGCAACAGTCCTGATATCATTGGACAGAAGCGTGAGTTATTTTCCGCTTGCTGTGTCTGGGGCCTTTCTTTCCTGTTGGATTTTAGTAGCCAAATCAATTGTTCAGCTCTGTGATTCATACCTGGTACACATTTGAATTAAAGCACCATTCTGTGTTCTCTGCTTGATACCCAATAAGGGAAAAAAGGTAAACCACTGTGGTACCTCATAAGTTTAATTGGATCAATAATTACATCAATTTTCTCTATAGAGTGAGCGTGTGGAAAACAGAATGGGATCAAAGAGGGAGTGATCCTTTTCTACGAAAAGAGAAGCTGGAAAGGAGAAAGTTTCTGAATTATTTAGCTGCCTTTCATTATTTTGTCCCTTTGAAGAAAGATAATGGTGCATCTGGAAGTGACGCTGTCTGTCAAGGCTTATCCCTCTGCAAATCTCTGTTTCTCTCTCTCTCACACACACACAAACACCCTCTAGCTGTTCTGAAACCCAGCTACCTACATAGACAGCAATTAATTGTTGACTCAGAAATGAAAAATCTGTCATATCCATATGACATTTTCTTCTTCTTCTGTGGAACACAAAAGGAGAATTTTTGAAGAACATTGTGGCTACTCCTTTCAACATTATGAAAGTGAATGAGGCCTGGGGCTGTGAAAGCTCCAAAATTACAAAAAAGCACCATGAAAGTAACATAAAAGTGGTCTAGATGACTCATGCACTATATTCCAAGCCTTTTGAAGTGTTTTTGTGAGAAATAGACTGAAATTTTAGTTTATTTATGTAAAATCTTGTATCCAATAATAACAAAAAAAAAAAAAATATATATATATATACAGTATATATATATATATCCCTACCCATTATAAATGCATGGAAAATAGTGTACATTTTTATTTTCTGTTCCATGGAATAAAGAAAGTGGGTTTGGAACAACAGATGAGTACATTTTGACAGATTTTTTTTTTTTTTTTTGGTGTGAACTATTCCAGTAAAGTTTTATAGATGCATGTAGGGTAAGAGCCTTAAAGCTACTGATAATGTAATGTAGTTAAACTACAGACAAGCTACTGCTGAAAAAGTAGTCATATAAAACAAAATGATGAATAGCAGCATTTACTGTATCTAAATATGTTTCTATAAAAACAAGACCTAAAATGCTGGGCAAAGGAGTCAGTGTACATGAACCCGGCTCCATCCGGAGACTGTAGAATCTCGCAAATCTATTAGGTGTCGCCCAGCATGCAGCTCTGCAGATGTCTGCCAAAGAGGCGCTGTGCGCCAACGCCCTGGAGAAGGCAACATCTGAGTGGAGTGTGCCCTCACTCCGAGGGACTGATACGACAAGGTGATGGCATCCTCTATTCAGTGGGCCAACCACTGTCTGGAGACTGGCTTTCCCTTCTGCTGACCTCTAAAGCAGACAAAGAGCTCCTCAGAGCTTCTGAAGCTCTGCATGCGGTCCACGTAAACACGGAGTGCGCAAATGGGACACAGCAATACAAGGGCTGGCTCTGCCTCCTCTGGGGGCAGCGCTTGCAAGTTCACCCGAAAAGGAGTGGTGGGAACTTTGGGCATGTATCCTGTCTGGCAACATGTACTTTCAAGATGGAGGGGGACAGCCTCCGCTCCAACCTCTCTTGCAGGAAGGAAAACCCAGAGCTAATCGGGCGGGAAAAACACCACTCAGCGAACAGACTCCACTTCGAAGCATAAACTTGCCTAGTAGAGGGAGCTCTGAGTGATAGCATCTACCACCGGCGGTGGTTGGCCACTTAAGTCCTCTGCGTCCTGTCCAGAAACCACATGTGGAGGTTCCAGAGGTCCGGACGAGGGTGCCATATGGTGCCCCGATCCTGAGAAGGAAGGTCCTTCCTCAGGGGAATCCGCCAGGGTTGTCACGAGGAGCATCAGGCCCGAAAACCAGGTCCGGGTGGGCCAGTAAGGCGCAACAATCAAGACCTGATCCTCGTCCTCCCTGACCTTGTACAGTGTCTGCACAGTGTCTATGTAAGCAGGCTCGCATATTTGCGTAGGCCCTAGGGCCAGCTGTGTGCCAACGCATCTGTGCCAAGGGGTGCCTTGGCAGTGGGAGGACTCCTGGGAGGCAAACAGGTCTACCTGTGCGTCCCCGAATCGAATCCAAATAATCTGGACCACCTGGGGATGGAGTCTCTATTCTCCCAGAAGCGTGAGCTGTCGTGAGAGTGCGTCAGCCGCACGATTGAGCTCGCCTGGAATGTGAGTGACTTGAGCCGCTGCTGACTCCAGAGGAGGAGATGGCGGGTGAGTTGCGTCTTGCGACGTGAGTGTACCCCACCTTTCCAGGTTGATGTATGCAACCATAGCAGTGTGGTCCATGCAGACCAACACATGCTTGCTCTGCAGTGTAACGACTGAGACAAATCAGAAATTTAATTATTTGTTACATTTAACAAATATGCTTTAAATGCTTTATGCTTAGTAACGAACCCTCCCCCAAAAGAGCCAATAAAGCAGGAAAGGTCTCAGTTACCAGGGCTACCATCAGATAAGACTTTATTTATTGCTTGAAAGAATGTGAGAAGCAACACCATATGAAAGACCTATAGCCCTTAAAGCAGACTTTCCTGCATTAATTTATAGAAAAACTGTTCTATAAATGACCATGTACCCCAGGAAATTGTGTGTATGATAAAGTCTTGTAAAGTGTCTCTTGTATGGTATTTTGTTTTTATGCATATCTTATGAGCGAACTACTAGTTCATGTAACCTCATATATGTCATGTCTCCTATCAAATGAATGCTCGTTTCACTACTTACACTTTCGTGTATGTCACTTTCTCATAGGTTGCAGTGTGTGTTTGTTGTATTAATTGAAGTATAAATGGACACAAACCCAGTTTAAGCATGTCAGAAACAAGAGCCATAAACTCCCCGAAAAGGAATTTCCCGCTTGGAAATCCCAACAATCTCAATAGTCAGGTCGACCCTAAGATGTGTGACTTCTCCCAGACTTTAAAAGAGACGCACAGATCCGCCTCACTCTCTTGGACCTACGACTGACATGCTGCATCTGCTGGCTTCCACCTGGCCAAGCCGGCCAGCCCCACACACATCAAGCCATGTAGGCCTTCTTCGACCATAACGAGTCTCTGCGATTTCACCGTCACTTCTTCTCTCAACACGGAAGGAATCAATTGCAACTGCAACACCATCGGACCAAACTATCAAGACTTTCTCCTGCGACTGTATTTGCGGACGCTCTTCAACAGCTCAGGCAAATGCAAGTAACGTACGATATACTAAATCGCTGTTTAGCTAAAGTTGTGAACCCCTTTGTTAACAAAGGAGTTTTGAAGACAACAGACTGATGGTTCTTTTCATGGTTAATGACCCTCTTTATAGCTTCATTGCCGTTTTCCGGTTTCATTCTGTCACTTTCCATCTTACCCATGTATCTGTGATTGTATGTATGCGTTTCTGTTAGATTAGTTGTGTTCGTGATTTAGTTAATAACACTTGTGCACAATACATATTTGGTTTTGACTCCCTGTCTGCAAATAAATTGTCACTTAAATGATCGATTTGGTTACACACTGTAAGCGCTGTAAATGCTAAGGAAGAAATGCATCCTCGAATTATTTTTCTGTGGTCATGAAAAATACCCTTCTCTTAGAATTAATTAATAATCAATACTGAGGGTTCACAGGATGAACTGATTGATTGATTGTAATGTTAATGTAGCTACATCAAGTTAAACTGATTCAAATATTTATAATTAATCATAATGAATAATCATAATGAGTTATTAATAATTATTAATATTTTCCCTTTGAGCTAACTCGCTACAGCAGCAATGCTCGAAACCGGCACAGGGCGAGTAGCACTGCCAGCAACTCTAGGCAATTGGTATGCCACTGCAGTCGAGGTCCCATCTAGGAGCCCGAAGCAGCATGCCCATTGACATCTGTTGTAACAACAACGTGCCTGGACACTTGTTCTAAGGGCATTCTGGTCTGTAGAAAGGCATGGTCTGACCAAGGGCTGAATGCTCAATGACAGATCGGTGTGATGGTCACACGGAGTGTGCCGCGGCACCATGCCCATCGCAGGACTCAGCCATGTAGCCAGTGGTGAAGTGGTCTCATATGCATCAATCCTAGTGCTGTTACCATGGCTGCGGATGCCATATGCCCCAGGAGCCTCTGAAATTGTTTCAGTGGAACCGCTGTCTTCCTCTTGAATGCATTCAGGCAGTTCAACACCGACTGCACACCCTTATTGGTGAGACACGACGTCATATTGACCAAGACCAACTCCATACAGAGAAAAGAGATGCTCTGCACAGAGCCCTTGCCCTTCTCCCAGTTGACCTGAAACCCCAGATGGCTGGTGTCACCAGGTCCCTGTTGCTGGGTGTAGTGTGACTCTTACCTGGCTCCGTTGTTCCCATGAGGGACTGTCTAGGGAGGCTTGAGGAAGCAGAGCATCCTCGTAATGCAAAACCTAATTAAATTTATAATCAAAGCCTTAATCAATATTTATCCTATATTATTATAATGATTTTTAATGATTCTTTCCAGTTATGATATTCTTCATATATGTTTTCTAAAGTTTGTATTTGGTCTCTGAGGAGTGACTGAGGGTCTGGCCTAGGGATGTGTGATGTGTCGCTAAACGCTTGATAGCAGAACATGTTGTTGTGTGTTTGGATTTTGGAAATATCACACACCCCTAACATGCCAGAAGTGCTTACTCGCTTAGCCTGGCTTCCAGAGATGAAATATGGATTTGTCTTTCATTTAATATTATACTTTATTCATTTTATATTTTCTTTTACTGAAACACTAAAGAATTATGGTGAATATTGTCTGTACCTCCTACTGAGAGAAAGCACATGTTATCTGTATGTTTTGGGAAACTTTCTGGTTAGAACTGGGACTCAACCAACTCCAACCTTGGAAAGACTGTGTATCTGTGTATGTGTGCAGTATTCTGTGTTACAGATCAGTATTGAAGGTGTACAATGGGCATCCTAGGGAGAGTGACAGTATATTGTTCTGGACAAGCTGGCGCCTGCTCCAGACCTGGAAGGTCACTACGTGCATAATTCCGGGGTGAAAGCGTCAACAAGTGATCTATGGACACGTGAATCTGATTAACTGACAATGTGTGGAAATTTACTATGACTATCTATTTTCTCTTAGCCAATCAGAATCATTCAACCTGCAGTAATGACGTGGCTAGACCTTGAAAATAGTATAATTGTTGAGAAATTGTATGTACGAAAAAAGACTGGTAGAGAGGGAGCACGGCCTACGAACTCCTTGTGAGACTTGAAGCTGGCTTCTGCTGATGAAACTGCAAACTATTCTTCAGTAAATTTTTCTTTAATTAATTGCACTCCTGACTCTTGGTCTTCATTCTTCACAACTGGTCTTGGGTCCTAAACTGTTATTCCCCTAACAGAGGGTTTAGCAACGGCCTGAGGGACGGGCTGGATTGCCTTCCAGTGGGGGACTCGACGGGGCAACCAAGTTGAGGTCTCCGGTCGCGCCAAAGCAGGTATAGAAGCCGCAGGGGGATGCCCTCGGTGACGAGCAGACTGGGGACCAGCCCACAGCGGCCTAGTGGCAGTGGTATCATGCCGGGGCAGGATGTGCTTAATGGCCTCAGTATGCTTTTGGACTGCCAAGAACTGTTGGGCAATGTCCGCTACAGTGTCGCCGGAGAGCCAACCTTGTGAGATGGGAGTGTAAAGATAGTAAACTTTGTCGGCATCCTGTTCAGCCAGAGATGGTGTTCCTGGTCCACCAAGGTGGACATCGTCTGGCTGAGGGCCTGTGCCGTGACTTTCGCTGCCCGGAGGGTAAGGTCAGTCACTGTGCACAGTTCCTGCATCAACCCTGACTCAGAACTACCCTCGTGCAGTTCTTTGACTGCTTTGGCCTGATGGCCTTGCAGGATGCCCATCACATGCAGGGCGGAGGCAGCCTGTACAGCAGCACTGAAAGCCTAAGCAGCCAGGGCTGTCGTCATTTTGCAGGCCATGGACAGGAGACGCGGATGGTTCTGTTAGGTAGTGGCACTTTGCAGGCACAAGTACATTGCAATTGCACACTCCGCCTGGGGAATCTTCACGTTGGTGGCCCCACCATCGAGGGTAGTGAGAGTGGAGGAGGCTGTAAAACTGTATCGGGCAGTAAATGGTGCCTTCCATGACTTCTGCACCACCTCATGCACTTCCGGGAAGAAAGGCACTGGGGCTGAACGTGGCTGTGAGCTGCGCACCACACCCAGGAACCAATCATCCGTCCGCCAGCACTCAGGACAAGGTGCAGGGTTCCACTCGAGCCGATGCCCATGGTGGCCCAGGCAAGCATGGCCACCAACTCCGAATCCGATTCAGCGTGAGCGACCACCCCAGAGGGGGGAAGCTCAGCTTCATCTTCTTGTCCAGAGGACAATAGACCACTCCAATGCAGCTATCGACTAGCTAAACCTTATCCGAAGTGCCGAATGACATGCATTTAACCCTTTGACGCATTTAACCACTTCTTGCATTTAACCCTTTGACGTGTACAATCACACTAGTGTGTTCAGGCTGGTCCCTGGAAAATACGATCAACTCTATGCGAAGGAGATGTGTTGCACTGCGTGAGGCAAATGGTGGTCACACCAGATACTGACTGGTTTTCAGACCCCCCGGACCCCCAGTGCACATTTTAGAGTGGCCTTTTATTGTGGCCAGCCTAAGGCACACCTGTGCAATAATCATGCTGTCTAATCAGCATCTTGATATGCCACACCTGTGAGGTGGATGGATTATCTTGGCAAAGGAGAAGTGCTCACTACCACAGATTTAGACAGATTTTTGAACAGTATTTGAGAGAAATAGGCCTTTTGTGTACATAGAAAAAGTCTTAGATCTTTGAGTTTAGCTCATGAAAAATGGGGGCAAAAACAAAAGTGTTGCATTGATAATTTTGTTCAGTGTAGTTTACTCTGTTCTTCTCCCACTTCACCGGCCATTTACTTTCATGTATTTTCGGGAGAAGTGGATGAATTTACGTGATGTAAATCTGAAAGATCCGATTCTCTGAATTGCTGCGCAAACTAACATGGCAGCACCAATCACGCATTACAGATCAACTAACATGATCAGTATTACGTTTTTTAAACAACAAAACACATTCACTTACATGTATTTGAGAAGGTAGTTGATGACATAGCTAACAGCATTTGAATAAAAAAGGAAAAACTAAACAAAAGCGATATATCTGTCATACAGCGCTATTGTGGCTGCGGCATGTCACTTGACAAGCATGACGCATCGCCATGGAAAAAATAAGGTGATACGTTCTAAAATAACGGTCGCTAATTAAAGAGAAACTGTTATGGTGTCTTTTTTTTTTTTACATGGTTTTCAAATTGTATTTTAGCATTGGTGAATGTTTATTTGAATCCTGTAAAATCCAGATACTAACATAGTCTGGATAGAGGAACATATCAGTGTTAGGACTGCAGGCAGCTGCTGATTGGATGCTGCCTCACTGCAGTACATCTGTCTCCAGCTGTGGCCAGTTGGCAACGGCTTCTGAGGACACAGGTCAGGAAGACCCAGTCTGCTCTAATTGTACTGTGTGTCTGTCTGAAATTTAAATAGAAGGAGACCAGACACACACGGTCCTTTTTGATCTTTAATAGTGATGTTATTGCAGAACATTAGCTTATTCTACACTAGACACCGTTTTTTTTATTTGTTTTATTTACTTAGGGCTGAGAGAATCTGTGATGATGATACCTCAAAAATAGACCAAACAAGAACAATATATCCTGTTTTCTTGCAACTAATTGCACACAATTATATACAACTCTGAAACTCTGCATAAAAGAGTGTTCATTTGTTGAACAGCAGCGCAGACAGTGAATGAGAGGTGATACGAAGTGACAGCACCTCACAGTGTGGTTGTAAAAGAAACTATTCTAAAAACTCTGCAGTATTCATTGATTCTTTCATCACAGCCTATAGCAGTGTTTAGACTGGCAGTTACATTACTCATATTTAGAGCAGCTTAGAACAACTTCAGTCATATGCGCGCTTATGCAAATTTGTGATTTGCTAGAATTATGGACTCTTGGCAGCTTTTATGTTAATTATAATGCATCATCATTATCCTGTGTAATTGTTGTCTGTGTGAAAAGTGCGAACGTACATGTTCCATTTCTGCAACTATTTATCCTTTTGGAGCTCTTTTTCTTCATATTTTATTCAGAGATTATCGTGTCTGTAAAAAGGACATCAAAACATTTTCTGGTATTTATTGTGATAACGATATCAATGACGATAAATGTAGTACCATTCCCCATGTTTTTGGCTACAAGTGAGAGCTGCACGCATTCTTGAGAGCCTCAGAAAAACAAACAATGATCTAAAGTAAAACGTACCCATCATCAAATAGGCTCCTATAATAAACAAATTTCATAAAAGAATAAAAAAATTAAAAAACAGTAAAAATGCAAACACCAGCCTTTTCAGAAATGGAAAAATTGCAGATATACTTTTCTTCTGTAAAAGTGCAGGTTTGAATAGTGCAACTGATGAAAAACATCACACAATACAAACAATAATAATTCAAATCAATGACAAGTTTGAAATGTAAACACAGATTCTGTATTTATTCATATTCTCATGGTGCAAACAGTGGCAAAAATAGTGCAAACAGCAAAAGTAATAATCCCAACCATGTCTTCAGATTATTAAAAAAAAAAAAAAAATCAAATAATAATTTAATGATAGAATTTAAGTAATTTGAACTAAAACTTGGTAATCATGTGCGAATGAAAAAGTATGAATGCACATTTGTCATTTTAACTGAATTTAGGACTGGTGGTGGTGCTTAAGACATTGTTGGTCATTCAGTGTTTCTGTAAAAAAAACAAAAAAACAACAACAATATAAACCACACTAAGGATTGATGAGCTTCTGGGTTCATGAATATTAATCACGTTGTCAGCATTCGCTCGAACTGATTTGCTGAAATCAAAACAGGCACAGTAATAGGTGAGCACCAGCCAATGAGATTGCCGTTTGCGCATTAGTTTCTTCTTGTTCATAAAGGCTGAATAATTCCAAACGAACTGCGTTATTTTACAGAAAAATACAACAAAGAATATTATTTACATGTAGCACGTCAATTCTGCGTGGTATGTAAGACTCTCTCGCTCTCTCTTTGAGTGTGTGAGAAACACTGAGCCCCTTAGTCGCGTGCTTCACACTAGTGTTTACTGTGCGTCAAATACACTCTGCATTCATTGAGATGAACTGAAATAGTGTGCTTTACGGATCGCTTGACAAAGCGCAAATCTCTCAAGCGCTCAGTCCAAGTGCTCAGCGAGTGAAAATATATCTGTGTGTACAGGTTCCTAGTAGTCATCAACTAGGCTTTATCGTTATTATCGCAGGAAGACTAATTCTTATCGTGGGGAGATTTTTTACCGGTATATCGCAAATGATAAGATATCGCCCATTCCTAGCATAAAGCATTCGGGTTTCCATAGCAATTAAAATTTCATGACCCACATGGAACAATGTGATTCGATTTTGCTCATATAATGGGGCTTTACATTCAAATCAATTACCTTTTTTATATAATATTCAAAACATTTTGTCTAGTGCAATAAAACTCAAATGACTCGTTACACATCTTTGTGGATCGATGTATCAACACATGACTGAAAATATTCCAAAAATTCTGGAAAATTCCGTCAATGACAGGGAAGCGGCATCTCATAAATGACGAAAAATTCCATCAATGGCGGGGAAAGAGTTAAGTGTTCTGAAACAGCTCATCCATTCAATAAGATAATTAGGAGGAAAGTAGATACTGTTATTCCTAAACTCCAACAAAATTTAAGCCGGCTGTGTGTAGCACCTACACCTCTGCAGATCCTTCTGAAGGTTCCCAATATTATACAGTGGGGAGAAAAAGTATTTGATACACTGCCGATTTTGCAGGTTTTCCTACTTACAAAGCATGTAGAAGTCTGTAATTTTTATCAAAGGTACACTTCAACTGTGAGAGACGGAATCTAAAACAAAAATCCAGAAAATCACATTGTATGATTTTTAAATAATTAATTTGCATTTTATTGCATGACATAAGTATTTGATCACCTACCAACCAGTAATAATTCCGGCTCTCACAGACCTGTTAGTTTTTCTTTAAGAAGCCCTCCTGTTCTCCACTCATTACCTGTATTAACTGCACCTGTTTGAACTCATTACCTGTATAAAAAGACACCTGTCCACACACTCAATCAAACAGACTCCAACCTCTCCACAATGGCCAAGACCAGAGAGCTGTGACATCAGGGATAAAATTGTAGACCTGCACAAGGCTGGGATGGGCTACAGGACAATAGGCAAGCAGCTTGGTGAGAAGGCAACAACTGTTGGCACAATTATTAGAAAATGGAAGAAGTTCAAGATGACGGTCAATCTCCCTCGGTCTGGGGCACCATGCAAGATCTCACCTCGTGGGGCATCAATGATCATGAGGAAGGTGAGGGATCAGCCCAGAACTACACGGCAGGACCTGGTCAATGACCTGAAGAGAGCTGGGACCACAGTCTCAAAGAAAACCATTAGTAACACACTATGCCGTCATGGATTAAAATCCTGCAGCGCACGCAAGGTCCCCCTGCTCAAGCCAGCGCATGTCCAGGCCTGTCTGAAGTTTGCCAATGACCATCTGAATGATCCAGAGGAGGAATGGGAGAAGGTCATGTGGTCTGATGAGACAAAAATAGAGCTTTTTGGTCTAAACTCCACTTGCCGTGTTTGGAGGAAGAAGAAGGATGAGAACAACCCCAAGAACACCATCCCAACCGTGAAGCATGTAGGTGGAAGCATCATTCTTTGGGGATGCTTTTCTGCAAAGGGTACAGGACGACTGCACCGTATTGAGGGGAGGATGGATGGGGCCATGTATCACGAGATCTTGGCCAACAACCTCCTACCCTCAGTAAGAGCATTGAAGATGGGTCGTGGCTGGGTCTTCCAGCATGACAACGACCCGAAACACACAGCCAGGGCAACTAAGGAGTGGCTCCATAAGAAGCATCTCAAGATCCTGGAGTGGCCTAGCCAGTCTCCAGACCTGAACCCAATAGAAAATCTTTGGAGGGAGCTGAAAGTCCGTATTGCCCAGCGACAGCCCCGAAAACTGAAGGATCTGGAGAAGGTCTGTATAGAGGAGTGGGCCAAAATCCCTGCTGCAGTGTGTGCAAACCTGGTCAAGAACTACAGGAAACCTATGATCTCTGTAATTGCAAACAAAAGTTTCTGTACCAAATATTAAGTTCTGCTTTTCTGATGTATCAAATACTTATGTCATGCAATAAAATGCAAATTAATTACTTAAAAACCATACAATGTGATTTTCTGGATTTTTGTTTTAGATTCCGTCACTCACAGTTGAAGAGTACCTATGATAAAAATTACAGACTTCTACATGCTTTGTAAGTGGCAAACCTGCAAAATCGGCAGTGTATCAAATACTTGTTCTCCCCACTGTATATATATATATATATATATATATATTTCCCTGAAAGTTTGTTAGATTAGTTTGCAAGAGTGTGATTACAAACACGAGGCTGTAAAAGAAACTGCCCTTTTTAAGACAAGTAAAAGCTTTAAAAAAATCAGAAGGGGGTATTAATGATATATTTCATTTCATAAAATAAAACGTGAAAATATAGCTTGTGTTCACCACAGACCATATTTCAGGAATTTGCCTAAAAACCCATTAAAAAAACCCCATTGACTTCAGGAAGATGGAAGTGATAAAATGCTAACTCGTTTTTGGGTTTTGGCCTACAAAAATATGTCATAGCTGCAGCACTCTATTTACATGTACAGTGGGGAGAACAAGTATTTGATACACTGCCGATTTTGCAGGTTTGCCCACTTACAAAGCATGTAGACATCTGTAATTTTTATCATAGGTACTCTTCAACTGTGAGTGACGGAATCTAAAACAAAAATCCAGAAAATCACATTGTATGATTTTTAAGTAATTAATTTGCATTTTATTGCATGACATAAGTATTTGATACATCAGAAAAGCAGAACTTAATATTTGGTACAGAAACCTTTGTTTGCAATTACAGAGATCATAGGTTTCCTGTAGTTCTTGACCAGGTTTGCACACACTGCAGTAGGGATTTTGGCCCACTCCTCCATACAGACCTTCTTTTTAGATCCTTCACGTTTCGGGGCTGTCACTGGGCAATACGGACTTTCAGCTCCCTCCAAAGATTTTCTATTGGGTTCAGGTCTGGAGACTGGCTAGGCCACTCCAGGACCTTGAGATGCTTCTTACGGAGCCACTCCTTAGTTGCCCTGGCTGTGTGTTTCGGGTCGTTGTCATGCTGGAAGACCCAGCCACGACCCATCTTCAATGCTCTTACTGAGGGAAGGAGGTTGTTGGCCAAGATCTCGCGATACATGGCCCCATCCATCCTCCCCTCAATACGGTGCAGTCGTCCTGTCCCCTTTGCAGAAAAGCATCCCCAAAGAATGATGTTTCCACCTCCATGCTTCACGGTTGGGATGGTGTTCTTGGGGTTGTACTCACCCTTCTTCTTCCTCCAAACACGGCGAGTGGAGTTTAGACCAAAAAGCTCTATTTTTGTCTCATCAGACCACATGACCTTCTCCCATTCCTCCTCTGGATCATCCAGATGGTCATTGGCAAACTTCAGACGGGCCTGGACATGCGCTGGCTTGAGCAGGGGGACCTTGCGTGCGCTGCAGGATTTTAATCCATGACGGCGTAGTGTGTTACTAATGGTTTTCTTTGAGACTGTGGTCTCAGCTCTCTTCAGGTCATTGACCAGGTCCTGCCATCTAGTTCTGGGCTGATCCCTCACCTTCCTCATGATCATTGATGCCCCACGAGGTGAGATCTTGCATGGTGCCCCAGAATGAGGGAGATTGACCGTCATCTTGAACTTCTTCCATTTTCTAATAATTGTGCCAACAGTTGTTGCCTTCTCACCAAGCTGCTTGCCTATTGTCCTGTAGCCCATCCCAGCCTTGTGCAGGTCTACAATTTTATCCCTGATGTCCTTACACAGCTCTCTGGTCTTGGCCATTGTGGAGAGGTTGGAGTCTGTTTGATTGAGTGTGTGGACAGATGTCTTTTATACAGGTAACGAGTTCAAACAGGTGCAGTTAATACAGGTAATGAGTGGAGAACAGGAGGGCTTGTTAAAGAAAAACTAACAGGTCTGTGAGAGCCGGAATTCTTACTGGTTGGTAGGTGATCAAATACTTATGCAATAAAATGCAAATTAATTATTTAAAAATCATACAATGTGATTTTCTGGATTTTTGTTTTAGATTCTGTCTCTCACAGTTGAAGTGTACCTATGATAAAAATTACAGACCTCTACATGCTTTGTAAGTAGGAAAACCTGCAAAATCGGCAGTGTATCAAATACTTGTTCTCCCCACTGTAAATCTTAAAGGCACAGCAATAGAATGCAACTAATTTAATTGTAGAGTCAGAGAGAGAGAGAGAGAGAGAGAGAGAGAGAGAGAGAGAGAGAGAGAGAGAGAGAGAGAGAGAGAGAGAGAGAGAGAGAGAGAGAGAAAGAGGAAAATGAATCCCCACTTAATATTAAGTGTCTTTAACTACATTTAACATTTAAATGAATAATTTGATACAGTATACCTATTGTGTAAAAGATTTAGATTGTACTTATATTTCAAAAATACCTGCATGTAATTACAGCTATAATTAATTTATGTAATTACATGTATAATTACACTGTTGACCTTTCCCTTACCCCTTAACCCACCCTTAAACCTACCCATACCACCAAACCCTAACCATACCTATATCACCTCAATAGCAGAAAAAGTGTTTTGCAATACAACATGAACACAATAAGCACATTGTTCCCTACATTTTTTGGTAACACTTTATTTCAGTGTCCGTTACATATGTTACATGTACTTACCATAGTAATAACAGTAAATTATGCATAATTACATGCAACTAACCCTCAACCAAACCCTAATCCTACCATAACCCTATAGTAAGTACATGCAGTAAACTATTATTGCTCAGTACTTAAATATATAATTACACTGTAACAATGACACCTTAAAATAAAGTGTAACCCATTTTTTTTCTTTTTGTAAGTACATAGTAGTTAAAAACACCTAATGTAAAGTACCCAAAATGGTCGAAATTAAATTATAACTGCTTTGGATGCAAAAAATGTTGCAACCTCGACTTATAAGTGATCCTTACAGTTTGTCTACACTGGACACCCAATGTAGACAACATCACTGATTATAATGGGTTCCATTGTCTTTTGTCGCATCACAACATTCTCGTCCAGTGTAGACACAGTGTTAGGAAAAGGTATTAAATAATATTTTAAAAAAATATATATATATATTATGTAACCATTTTAACTCTTTCCATTTTAACATTTTAACTGTTTTTTTTTAAAGTTGCCAGTCACCATCAGCGTTTTTGGTCATTTTGACAAGCCCCATGCATTCTTTTTTTATCAACACTTGAATGTGGGTATGTTTCATAAAAAAAAGCAACATTTTGAGCAAAAAGCTGAGAAAATCACGTTTTTGTCAAAGACTACGTCTGGATCAGATTCAGAACGATGATCAACACACAGATGGACTAGATCGAGTCCATCATCACCCCCAAAGCTTCACAGTCCTATAGCTCATCCTGGGTCAACATTTAATTCGGTAACATTAGGCAGTTTTGATTTATTTGCTGATCGTATTGTTTTTCATATGCATCTGCTTACATATGAGATCACTCGTTTCTGCTTCTTTTTCCTGTGTTTTGATCTGGAGATACTGTACTCATTTAGGAGATGCATAATAGCGCCCCCTACAGTATAACAGTTATAAGACGGAAAGCCGTAATAACTCGTCATTGGCAGAGAAGCGTTGTATCATGAATGACGTGATAACTCGTCAATGGCAGGGAAAGAGTTAAGTAAATTACTGCTCACTCATTTGGGGGCACAGTCATTTAAGAGTGGCTCTGGGTTGAGTGCTTTTCTTAAGGCCACAGTGAACACAGGAACTATTTAGTTTCTGACTCACATCCGTATTGACAGCCCACAGATGGACCATTAGGCTTTCAACATGATGTGCGTGTGTTTCTGTCCGGGTGAATGTCAAGAAACCTGTCAAGAATGTGTTGAGTCTTTTTCAGCCCAACATCAAAAGACAAATAAGTGCAGTTTATAGGAAATGAAGGCATGTTTTTAGGCCCATGAAGATATTATTTTTATGACAATTAATCACCCCATTCACATAAATGTAATGTAAAATGTTTGCAAATAGTGGAAATTACATACATACATACATACTTTGTACATACATACATAAATCCTTAGTTTTCAGATGCATTGCACTACAGTAATGATGTGATTTTTTTTTTTTTCCATAGTATTGAGAAATTTGCATAGTAATGTTATATTGCAAAAATCTCAGTGGCTCAAAAGTTTTAGATTTTTCTATATGCACATTTAATTTACCTTTTTTAATTTCTGATTTTGGTGTGAATTGTGTCTTGGAAATGTTCTGTGAGATGTGTGTGTGTGTGTTTATCTGCAGTGAGTGTTTATACAGGTCGTCGTGTGCCAGTGCCACGCCTCTGTTCTGGTGTGATACAAGGTGATGTGAAGTGGAAGTGATGTGTATAAAAGAGGAAATGGAGAGAGGCATTCATGCGCAAAGCAGCCCTGACTTTACAGAGCCCGTTTGGCCTCGTGGAAAGGTCATGCAACTCAACAGCGACATGTGGCGGTTTGTTTGCGTGTGGAAATGTGCATGTTTTAGTGCATTTGTGTAAAATGTAGAAGAGTTATGCTGCCTGTCTTTCCCTTGATCTATTCTTTGACACACACGCATGTTGGGATTCTATGTTTATTGGGGACTTTCCATAGACATAATGATTTGTATACTGTACAAACTTATATTCTATCCACCTACACGAACCCTACCCATCACAGAAAACTGTCTGCATTTTTACATTTTCAAAAAACATCACTTAGTACGAGTTACAAGCTGTTTTCCTCATGAGGACCAAAAAATGTCCCCACAAGGACAAGGATTTCGGATATTGCCATATTTGTGGGGTATGTGCCATATAACACCTGAGCCACACACACACCTACCTTCATTATCTATCAGCACAGACATCTTGTCAGAATTAGCGGGATGATGTCTGACTGCTAACATGCTTGAGGAAAGAGATTTCCTCTTTCTGTAAATTAGATGGCAACTCCTGCGCAGCTCACCTGTCAGAGAGAATTATTTGGGTCTCCTTCAAGAGATGCAAATAATGACACCCAAAAACTTATTAGAGCAGTGTCTGTGTATGTATTTGTGCATTCGTGGAACATTTTGTACATTCATGGAACATTTTGCGTGGGTTCATGTGTGCTTACATGCGCGGGCTTGTGTGTATGTGTGTGGCAGTTTGACATCTGCTTTTGAGTTTTGTCTGAGTTCTCCTCTGGGAACTGGCTTTTATTTGAATTTTAAGGCTTTATGAATGAAATTACAGTGCAGAAAATTGGACAGTTTATGACTCACCAGATGCTGTTCTTCACTTTTTTCTAGACTTAGTGACTTGTGACTTATTTGAAGTAAAATTGAATATCGGGTGTTTGCATGAACTCTCCAGAAGCACATCAGGTGTGTGCCGAGGCCCAGGTGTGTTGAAGTGTCATGAGAGAGGTCATGGGTAGTGCCAGACTGCAGGTGATTGGATGCTCTCTGCAGTATAACCATTGCAATGCGAAAGTTACAGTTTTGGCTCAATGCGCTACTAAATATTTGTGCATTGCACAAATGTATTTAAGACCCAACACATAAACTGAATATTTACAGATGCCTTTCCATGACAGACTTTGATCCTTTTGACATTTATTGGTGAATTTGATAATTACATTCACCAATCTAATGCATTTAGAACAGTGCACTGTATCATCATATTTGTGCATGATTAGTGTCAGCTCACAAATATAAATGTTGATTTTTCTGGTTTGTGTATTAGTATTTATTTATTGACTATGATTAATTCCATCATATTTATTATTTACATATTTTGATAGGTTCGTACTATATATTTAAGGGATAGTTCACCCAAAAATGAAAATTCTGTCATAATTTACTTATGTGTCACTGTCTTTATAAACGTTGTCAGTGTCTTAATAAACTGTCAGTAGATGGACAAAAATAATGAGAGAACATTGATAATATCTTAATTTGTGTTCTGAAGATAAGTGTGAGTAAATGACATCATTTTCAATTTTTGGTAAACTAACCCTACATTAATAGTTATTAATTTATTGTATAGCTACATTAAAATGTTTGTTAGAGAAAAAAACTGAAAGAAAAAAAGTATTTTGAAGGAAGTAGGTTTTTTTTTTTTATGTCTGTGATTATGAGTGTCTTGCAATACTTTAAAACCAAATGTATACAAATATTTATCTACCATCTTAAAGTCAAAGTTGTTTCATCAAATAAGAATTTGTTCATAGATTGAGATGCTTTATGAATCAATTCACCATCCATCATAATTTATTAGGGCTGGCAAACAAAATATTCTTAGTGATCTTAACCATGTCACGCATAGTGAATATACACTGTTAACAACATCCATCCACCCATCCATCCATCCATCCATCCATCCATCCATCCATCCAGTTAAAAAAAACTTTGAACATCAACCGCCAACAATAACAATCAGCTTTTCACTACTGCATCCTGTTTACAATTGTAAAGGCTTTTTGGATCAATAACATTCATTTGGAAAGGTTAGGAAACATTCTTGTAAAAATGTGCTGTTCGGCATCAGCCATAATTCATTTAATTCCATAAGCAATTTTTTAGTAACAGCAGAATTATTGACATCAAGTTGTATTCAGCTGGTCATGTGATTTTAAGATGGCGGCTCTCAAGAGGTGACCCGCTCCATGTAAAATAAAATAGCTGTTATTAGACTGCTAATACGACTGGAGTCTTCATTTTAATGTGAGTGTGCATGATTTTACGTAACTCCTTGGTTTGCAGCAAACCTACGAACTACTGGTTAGGTTTTGTGTTAATGCTACAGCCAAATTAAGTGCAGCACTATTTACAAAGCAAAGTTAATTCGATGCTGTTTATTTGTGACCTAGTATGTACTGCAAAATATGCTCAAATTCATGAGGCTTGGCATGATATGTTTAGTGTTCCCAGTTGTGTCCCGGTTTGATGGTGGCTTTGAATTGAAATAACGAAAGGCTGGCTCAACCCTTCCATACTGTGCCTTACATCATGGATCAGACCCATGTGCTGTTTGCTGTGTGTCTGACACTTTAAAGGATTGGTGGGCTATAATTCGAACCCACCCTTGTCCTAGCGCTCTCATTTTTCCTCTCCATTTTGCCCATTACGATCTGGTTTCATTATCTCTCTCTCCATGGCTAGTGGAAGCCGCTGAAAGGGCACAGCTGAAATGGCACTGGCTACAACAAAGGCAGTGTAAAGAGATGCCTATCAGACCCCCGGAAGGCGGGAGAGACAGACGTGGGCACGACTCCTCATTACATGTGCTCACACAAGGCTTAAGTCAAGGCCGCATGAAAGCTCTTACCGGGTGTCAGTCTGTTTTCTTTTTTCCTCCAACAGGACTGACCTCCCCCCTGCTCATAAGCCGGCCCCTCCGCCACCCAAGAAAAAGAGCAGCGACATGAAAGGCGGCCTGACGTCTGACGAGATCCAGGTAGGGTGTCTTCCTCTTTAACACAATGCAATGTCTTGAGTCTGCCTCTGAAATCACTACTTTCACTTTTAACTTCATAAAGTTTCACTCTTTCAATGTTTACAGTGCCTGCGATTCATGGTTTGTTCTAATTTAAGTTTCCCATGACCTACCAATACTAACTGTAATCTAAAGAAACCACAATCTTTTATAAATGCAGTGTTATTACACCACGCATCACTTTTGTGTCATTTTAGCTCAATTTTAATGAAGTGCTAATTTAAAACAACTTATTTCCAAGAGCGTTTGTTTGTAAATACTAAATCTCTTCAACAGCTGCTGAAAAACTGTTGATTTAATAGCAGAGTAGTAACTTACATGACTGTATTGAAGGAAAAAGTCCGGTAAAAAAAAAATCAAGTATCACTGTATCATAAAAAAACATCAAGTGTCAAATATGGTTGCACAAGTACCCCAGCAGTGAGCATGTTGAAACGATTGTGAAGCTATGTTGGATCCAGCTAGATGAACTTGAACGAATGATGACCATTATGCCAAGATGATCTCATGCTGTTATACAGTCCAAAGGCTATGCGAGATGTAATTAGGAAATCCAGGGCAGCTATTTAACATTTTCCAGTCTGTAGTAATGAATCCTATCTAGTTTCCTGTGCTTCTTTTATTTAGGTAAATTCTATGACCACTTTTTTTTCCTTTTCCAAATGTGGTCTTAAAAGTCAGAATGTGTGCCAAATAAACACATCGGTAACACTTGAAAATAAGGCTCCATTAGATAACATTAGATAACTCACTGATTCTTGAGATAAGGGACAAAACATATTTTAGATGTTAAAAAATAAAAACTAACACTACATTATTAAAAATTGGTATTTTTGTAGACAAAGGTCTCAGATAATGAACCATGTAAGGGAACAGGCTTACTTCTAAATATTTTTTTCTAAAAAATTATATTTATTCACTCTATAACTTAATTTGTCAACTCCGTCAGACACACTAAAAAGCATGCAAATTTAATTTAAACTATCCAAAAACAATGTAAAGTCTTCAGTTATGTAATATTGGTGTTCAGTAAAGGAGCTAAGTCATAAAATACATTTTCTGTTTATTTTTTGTTTGTTTTCACACTATTATGAACAACCCAGTTTCTAAATTCCTTAATTCTCCTCCCTCCTTTTAATTTTAAACATACACTCACCTAAAGGATTATTAGGAACACCATACTAATACTGTGTTTGACCCCCTTTCGCCTTCAGAACTGCCTTAATTCTACGTGGCATTGATTCAACAAGGTGCTGAAAGCATTCTTTAGAAATGTTGGCCCATATTGATAGGATAGCATCTTGCAGTTGATGGAGATTTGTGGGATGCACATCCAGGGCACGAAGCTCCCGTTCCACCACATCCCAAAGATGCTCTATTGGGTTGAGATCTGGTGACTGTGGGGGCCATTTTAGTACAGTGAACTCATTGTCATGTTCAAGAAACCAATTTGAAATGATTCGAGCTTTGTGACATGGTGCATTATCCTGCTGGAAGTAGCCATCAGAGGATGGGTACATGGTGGCCATAAAGGGATGGACATGGTCAGAAACAATGCTCAGGTAGGCCGTGGCATTTAAACGATGCCCAATTGGCACTAAGGGGCCTAAAGTGTGCCAAGAAAACATCCCCCACACCATTACACCACCACCACCACCACCAGCCTGCACAGTGGTAACAAGGCATGATGGATCCATGTTCTCATTCTGTTTACGCCAAATTCTGACTCTACCATCTGAATGTCTCAACAGAAATCGAGACTCATCAGACCAGGCAACATTTGTCCAGTCTTCAACTGTCCAATTTTGGTGAGCTCGTGCAAATTGTAGCCTCTTTTTCCTATTTGTAGTGGAGATGAGTGGTACCCGGTGGGGTCTTCTGCTGTTGTAGCCCATCCGCCTCAAGGTTGTGCGTGTTGTGGCTTCACAAATGCTTTGCTGCATACCTCGGTTGTAACGAGTGGTTATTTCAGTCAAAGTTGCTCTTCTATCAGCTTGAACCAGTCGGCCCATTCTCCTCTGACCTCTAGCATCAACAAGGCATTTTCGCCCACAGGACTGCCGCATACTGGATGTTTTTCCCTTTTCACACCATTCTTTGTAAACTCTAGAAATGGTTGTGCGTGAAAATCCCAGTAACTGAGCAGATTGTGAAATACTCAGACCGGCCCGTCTGGCACCAACAACCATGCCACGCTCAAAATTGCTTAAATCACCTTTCTTTCCCATTCTGACATTCAGTTTGGAGTTCAGGAGATTGTCTTGACCAGGACCACACCCCTAAATGCATTGAAGCAACTGCCATGTGATTGGTTGATTAGATAATTGCATTAATGAGAAATTGAACAGGTGTTCCTAATAATCCTTTAGGTGAGTGTATATCACCAATGTTCGTAGGTAATTAAGACATAATATCATGTAGTTCCATTGATGTTTTAAAATTTTTACACAATAAATTGAAAAAAGAATAAGACATTTCTTTCAAAATGAACAAAAACCGTCACCTGACGGTGTAAAATACTGATGGAGTTGACAAATACTGACGGAGTTGACAAATACTGACGGTGTTGACAAAGGTCGAGCTGAGGCCAAATATACAGTATATGTAAATAGAATCATGAAACAGCATTAGAAGAATTCCCCATATGCAAAAAACATATTAGATCACATTATACAGACTTTCTGAGAGCACTTGTCAACCATCAGACATAAAACCTGACGGAGTTGACGTCTGATGGAGTTGACAAAATTTAATTTTTTTCCACCTTAACCACGTGTTCTACAGTGGAGCAATTTAGTTTTTTTTCCTCAGTTGTAGCTGCCTTAACCCTCTGGAGTCTGAGCTGTTTTGGGGCCCTTTAGAAGTTTTGACATGATCTGACATTTGTGCTTTTTTCAGTTGCTTATAAACACATTAATGGCAAAAGTGTAATTACACTGTATTCAGCACAAACTGGGCTACCATAATATGTGAGCAACATGTATGTACATGCTTGTATTTTTGAGAGAATAATGTTTATGCGTGGTTTTTGAAAAAACAAAAAAAATTGTTAAACATCAAAATGGCAAGATTTATCCTACTTTTATCCTACACAACTATTTACAGAAACTATTACACTGCGATGACGGAGTTGACATGTTAAGGCTGTGACCGCAGAGACTTCAGTATTGTTTGTTTAAAATATTAAAAAAAATATATAACTTCCAGGACTTTGTGTCCTACTGTGAGATCCACAATTAGCAGGAAATAGTAAGTGCTCTTCAGAGTAAAAGGGTTCACCCAAAAATGAAAATTAGCCCATGATTTACTCACCCTCAAGTCATTCTAGGTGTATATGACATTCTTCTTTCAGACTAATAAAATCAGAGTTATATTAAAAAAGTCCTGGCTAATCCAAGCTTTTTAATGGCAGTGATTGTGGCTGTTTTTGAAGTCCATAAAAGTGCATCTATATCCATCATAACTGCTCCACACGGTTCCGGGGGGTTAATAAAGGCCTTCTGAAGCGAATCGATGTGTTTGTGTGAGAAAAATATCCATATTTAAAACTTTATAAAGTAAATTATCTAGCTTCCGGCCGATCGCCTTCCGTATTCAACTTACGGAAAAAGTGTGGCGCCTCCCGCAGTTCAAAGCACTTACGCTACGTCTGACGACATTGCACACTAGTTACGCTCATCAGATGTAGCGTAAGCATTTTGAACTTTTTCCGTAAGTTGGGCGGGGCAAACAATATTTTGAATTTGGAATGTAGTACCCATTTCAACCATTAGCTGTCATTCTTACATACAGCACATTTAATGGACCTGAGCAATGAACAGTTGTATTTTTATTAACTAATTTTAATGCTAAAGATGAATAAATATTGTAACAAACGTATTGCACATTGTAAGTTAAAGTCACCATGAAATAAAAATGGACAATTCTTTTTTTTTTAATGGAAAATTGCAGTATTTATCATACATTATTTATCCGTGCACATCATTATTTTTGTTAAAATTCATGTGCCCTCATAATCTCTCACTGCAACATCTCTTATCTTATCTGATGATGTGTTTACTGGCGCGAGGGCGGGACAACCTGTCACTCACATGACATCACAGCAGGGCTTGACATTAACACCCGCCAACCTGCCAAATGCGGGTGGATTTCATCAGTCGCGTGTAAAGCAGTCACTCCTACTAGCCACTTTGGCGGGTTGAATTGTATATATTATATAATATATACATTTTTCAATTGTAGTCTTTTGAAAAGGCATCTGAAATAATAAAGTAAGTGCAATGTAATGTTATTAAAAATATAGATTGTTCGATACATATCGATACTGAAAAGCTTCCAATACTCATTTTCTGCAGAATAAGATACACGATACCAGCTGTGCTTTCTCTCATCTCTCCGACAGTGAGTTGACACACAAACCTGCCTCCCCTCACTCACTCATTTCATTTGCTCCGGGTGAATATTGTTGGTGTTACAAGGCTTGAATTTCAGCATGGGATTGCACCTATTGCGCATAATGTTACTCATTCCCGAACTTTTGTGCTCACACCCAAAGAGCGCGCACATAAGGCCATCTTAAGCTCGTTTTCGCTGCCTTATTGCACCGAAACAGTCAAGTACACACCAAATAATGTCAAAATGCCGGGCTTGGCGAGTATTCACGTAAACACAGTCAGCTATGTTTTAAGTGAACGTAAACAGTTGAGAAAGAAAACATGTGTAACAGTATAATGGATCTGTGTCTGATCTTAAAGTGATAGCAGCCTAATATACCTTCTGCCAAATTATGAGATAATATTAAAAATATCTAAAGGGCATATTTTCTCCATGGTATCGATGTCAAAATTGTGGCCAGTGAAAATACTGAGTGGCTAGTAACTTTGGAAAACCACTAACCACAGTGGCTGGTGAGCAAAAAAGTTAATGTCAAGCCCTGCATCACAGCAATAGCAAACCATAATGATCCAACGATCCAATGAATCCCAATGGACAAAATCAAGTCCCGCCCTACATTTTTCTAGACATTTGTCCTAGATATACACCGATCAGGCATAACATTATGACAGGTGAAGTGAATAACACTGATTATCTCTTCATAACGGCACCTGTTAGTGGGATATATTAGGCAGCAAGTGAACATTTTGTCCTCAAAGTTGATGTGTTAGAAGCAGGAAAAATGGGCAAGCGTAAGGATTCGAGCGAGTTTGACAAGGGCCAAATTGTGATGGCTAGACGACGTTCAGAGCAAAAACTGCAGCTCTTGTGGGGTGTTCCCGGTCTGCAGTGGCTTACTTGGGGAACACATGGCACCAGGATGCACTATGGGAAGAAGGCAAGCCGGCGGAGGCAGTGTGATGCTTTGGGCAATGTTCTGCTGGGAAACCTTGGGTCCTGCCATCCATGTGGATGTTACTTTGACACGTACCACCTACCTAAGCATTGTTGCAGACCATATACACCCTTTCATGGAAACGGTATTCCTTGGTGGGTGTGGCCTCTTTCAGCAGGATAATGCGCCCTGCCACAAAGCAAAAATGGTTCAGGAACGGTTTGAGGAGCACAACGAGTTTGAGGTGTTGACTTGGCCTCCAAATTCCCCAGATCTCAATCCAATCGAGCATCTGTGGGATGTGCTGAACAAACAAGTCCGATCCATGGAGGCCCCACTTTGCAACCTACAGGACTTAAAGGATCTGCTGCTAATATCTTGGTGCCAGATACCACAACACACCTTCAGGGGTCTAGTGGAGTCCATGCCTCGACGGGTCAGGGCTGTTATGGAAGCAAAAGGGGGACCAACACAATATTAGGTCATGATGTTATGCCTGATCGGTGTATGTTACAATAGGAAAGAAAAGACTATCGCAACTTCCACTTTTTCCAACTTTAATATTAGTTAATGCATTAAATAATGTTATCAAATGGACCTTCTTAGCTACAGTAACAAAAATATGTTATGAAAACATTATTTTTTAATATTCTCTGGATGTTTTAAAACATTTAATTTTATTATTCTGCAATCATTACGGGAATGTTACTGCTGAATGTTCTCTGAACAGTAACAAAAGTAGTAACATTTAAAAAATGTTACATAAACTAAAAAGTTTGAGAAAAAAATCATTACATGAACAATGTATAAATATATATTTTTTGTGCTAACATTTTGCGATTAGTGACGAGATATCTTTGAATGAACATTGACCAAAGTTCAGAGATCGTTCCTTGTAAGCTGGGTTATTGTAAAGTGTTACCCACACATCTACACTACTACAATGGTCATTTTGGCATTTAACTTGCAGCTAAGCTAATTTCGCTGTAAATGACGTTAATAAGCGCCACACAGATCCGCTTTAATTTGTGAGATTACAAATGTTGACATTCCTAAGTCCGTCTGAGGATCTGTGCAGATGTCCGATACTGTAATTAGCATTCATTGCACATCAGCAGGTGCATTTGCATTTGTCTTCAACTATGTACTTGAAATGAGGTACGTTGTCCTTGGTGGACAATGCTAATTTCTAACAAAGCCGCGCAAAATCAACTTCCCTAAATCAATAGCGTCTTTTGAAGGTCACCGCGGTTCTACTAAATCTTCACAACCTTTCTGAACGCATATGGAAACTGAATTTCCCTCCAGGTCTTCAGAGACATTTGGCTCCAGCTGTGCCGTTTTGAAAGCGGAGAATCCCGTGCAGGTTAAAGCAGGTGCGCTGAATTGTAAAAACCTGACAGTAAACATGTTCAGGCTGTGATAGCGTCTCCCTGATCTGAAAGCACACAGGATGGAGGAGATCACAGGCAAGTTGCATTTATAAACTGCAGGTGTCTTGCCTTCCACTTTTCTTCTGTACAAATATCCATCTCTGGCAGAAGGAGAAAAATAGAAAACAACTTTGTTTGAGTTTGTTTATGTGTTTGTTGTGCTTTTTTGAATGTTGAAGAAGTCATTGATTTCCTTGAGTCATGCAGGCTCGGATGTCTGACCTGCATGAATCTGTGAGTGAGCTTTTCATCCGGTGCCCTGCTCAGATCTCATAAATGTTTGTTTCATGTAAGTTTCAGTAAGATCAGGCTTTTTGCAGTGGATGGCAGGGTGTGTCAGTGAAGGGAAGACATGCAGTTGGTGTAAACAAAGGACATTTGCCCTCACAGTCAGTGTTGCTAGGAAACTGCTCACAACAGACCTCTATAGAAAGTTGAGTGTGCATACATACCCACTACTAAACCGCTTTCCTTGTTAGTATCACCCCTGTGTGTGCTTCAATTACACGCAGCACACATCGTCAACAAATCTCATGGAACCATGTGTGTGCCCTTGGACTTGAAATGCTTCAGAGAAATACAAGTGGCTGCTTTAAAGTCAACATGAAATCAAAGTGGACCCAATTTGTTTTTCAATACAGATCCCTGAGGCCTGTCTCATGAAGCAGATTTAAATGGCTGTTGGGTTTGAGTGCAGCTTAGATTAATAGACTTTTTTTTCTTCATCACCATAGTAACTTATGCTACAAGTCTAACCTGCTCCAGAGCAGGTTCTGTTCTGGGTTAGAGATCACAAACAGACAGATGAATCAGCTGTAAGCAAAAGTATATATATGAGCAATATTACACGAGTAGCCATGTGATATGGCTGTATATCAGTACGGCTGTGATTCGGCTGTAGGCACGAATATTGAGTGATATTGATACGAATATTGTGAGTTCAGCGGCACAAGTAAATAAATAAGAAACAACAACGGAGTGTCTTTAAAAACCCTCTTTTGTGCAAAACTTTTTCCTTCTGCCACGGATTCAAATCTCAAGTTGACAGTTTAACAGTTGAGCCCAACTAGTAACGAAGGAATGTTGATTCGCTACATTGAAGCTTATTGTATTATGTAGAGTAGAGTATTATGGTATTATGAGAGAGAGAGCGAGAGATCGACTAAACGAGTGTATTACCTGCATCTGATATAGCATTCATTCTTCAGGTCGATGTCCATAATATTATATCCATTATAAAAAATCAGTTTGAATGTCAGCTGAGGAAATCTTTGTCTTTGTTCTTTTAAAATTTAAGGGGATTTCCGATGACAGCGCTATAACAACTTCATTGTTTACAACCAGTCCCTTTCAATTTGCTACTGACTCACTTTGACAGTTTTTGCCACCATCTAATGGCGTAATAATGTAACTTTCACTGAAGTCCATATCACGATCACTAACGGACCCTTTCTCAATACCAAATACCTCATATTAAGTATTTTAAATAATATTTATTGAACAATAATATTTAATTTAACAACAATAGCCATTATAAAAGACAATAGGAAATAAACACATGCAAACAATTCAGTCAAATGTACAAAAGCAGCGCTCTAGTACAGGATTCAAGTTAAATATAGCCTAAATATAAAGTTATGAAACTTAATTGTCCCCTTAAATCGGTTTGCTCTGGAACAAGTAATAGATTAATAAGACCAAAGATTGCCATTTGATATACCCCAAATGAATTATATCTCATGTTTCACCACTATCTACATATACAGTAAAAGCCAGCGGCAAATTTCTAAAGAACTGGCCGAGATGAAGCTGTTCTCTGCAGGTAAATGAGTGCTGAACGGCCGCTGACAGCCTCAAGCTCACATCTGTGAAAGCATCTTAACAAATTGTCAAATAGGAGCTATGTTTATATATGAGTCACATATTTGAGGTGACGTCATATCACGACCGTTGCAGTACCCGTAGAAATTTTGCATGCTCAAAATTTAGCGTGACTGCGGCTTTAGTCATAAACTCTGAATTGTGAGACTGCTGAAAGTGATCTAAACTGGGTTTTAATTGGTTTTGTCCACTTCAAACCAACACCTTAACTCGCTTTGTGAGACAGGCCTCTTGACAGGCCTTATCAAGTATAATTCATCACTGCATGTCATTCCATAGAAGAACAATATTTGTCTTGCTGCGCCTCTTAAACAACTTTTGTTTTTGGCTGACATCACACATTCCTTTTACTTTTCCATCATCCCCACTCTAATCACCTGGCATGTAACACACTCATTTCAAGATCAGTCAGTTTACGATAAATATAATCATATCCTGCCCAACTTTTTTTTTTTTTCTTGTTGAAATATCTTATTTCACTTGGAAATGCCTCACATTTAAGAAGTAAAATCAGTTGGGAGCTGCATCTTGTGTTGACTTTAATGAGCAGCCCCCTGCTGTAACGTAAAGCTTATTGGTTGTTACTTATATACTAAAATGAACCCTCACCAAACACCAAATGCAAGTAAACATCGGCGTGGCAAGTATATGAAATGGTGTCAATCACCAGTTGGCCAGTAACATTTTTATGAATTCTAACAATGCAATGTTGTGAGAACATGAACGTGAACGTGAACGTGAACAAACGTGAATGGAACTCAATTTATCGTGCACTGTGGGAAGTTTTCTGTGTGCAAACATCCGAAGCATGTGCCCAGAAAGCCGCGTCTCAGACAGCACGCGAATACTGAATTGAGTTCTCTTTCACGTCTTCTTGCACTTGAAAGAACAAATTTACACAAAGGGCCCTATTTTAACGATCTAAGCCCATGGTCTAAAGCGCACGGCGCAAGTGCACTTAGGGCGTGTCCGAATCCACTTTTGCTAGTTTAACGATGGGAAAAACGGTCGGTGCGCCCGTCGCATGGTCTAAAAGGGTTGTCCCTATTCTCTTAATGAGTCATGGGTGTGTTTTGGGTGTAACGTGCAATAAACCAATCAGAGTCTCATCTCCCATTCCCTTTAAAAGCCTGCTCATGCCATAGCGGAATTTGCAAGCGAAAAAAACTGAACGTTTCTCCAGAAAGGAATCCTTTTATTTTTAATATTTTAAAATTTTTGTGTGCTGCTGCGAGTCCCTGTGTGTGTAATATGCAGAGTGTACGCGTGTTGTGGACCCGCCTATAGGTTCATATTACTAATTCGTTCTTTAAATAACAAAAAAAAATGTTGCGTCATTGACTTTAGACCAGGTTTCAGTTGGTCAATGGCGCAATCTATTTCAGTTGCCTCAAAATAGCAACGCCTCGTTTTCAGACCAGCATGCCCATGCGCACACAAATGGGCGCAAATGCATTTGCTATTTAAACAATGTGGTGCAGGACGTGAAAATGATAACTGCGTCAGGCTGAAACTAGCAAAAAACACTTGCATCGCGCCTGGCGTCGCATTGCACCGGCTGTATGATAGGGCCCAAAGTATCCTAGTAAACATAGTCAGTTATGTCTTAAGTGAATGTAATAGTTGAGAAAGAAAATTGTGAATTTTCACTGCTATCTAAACTTTTGGTGTCATAACTGTCTGTTTTTGCAAAAACAGTTTCATAGCCAGTAAAAAAATATTAATGGCTGGTAAATTTCCTTAAGTCACCGGCCATTGGCAGGTGTGGCAAAAAGTTAGTTGTAGGTCCTGTTTATATACACTGTATGTCCTGCCACAACAGGAAATTCTTTAACACAGGAAAGAAAACTCCAATTGTCAAGCCACTTGATGGGGTCTTTGAAAGCGACTGTGCTTTATTAGGCAACATACACACACGACCCTGAATAATTGTGAAATAAGTCTCTTGTACTGTTAAATTTAGGTCAGAAGAACAGACCTGTTACAGAAGCACCCAAAGCTGACCTAGAGGATACTGTACCTGCACCAATACGATAAGCAGCATGTACACGAAAGGCCACTAAAAGCCTGACTGACACTGTCACCGTGTTACTTTTAGGTAATGAGGGAACCTGCGAGAGCCTCAATAGCGTTCTCCTCCCTCCCTGTTCCTCTCAGCACAGCCCCGGGGAAGAGATAACAAGATACAAAATAGTTGGCTGCCGTAACAAAGAGGCAGCAAAGCCTTTTATTCTTCTTATAAATTGAATTTTTCCACTGTCTCAGAAATCTTCCGTAAAGCTAAAGTCCTCTTTACAGTGAATAGATATCCCTCAGAAATGTGACATAGGCAGGCGGTGATTGTTGGGAATCTTTAGTCAAAGGCCATCTTTGCTGAAGGATTATCCCACATTTAAGCATTTCAATTCAGTCACATCAAACCACTAAAACAGCCCTCCGAGCCAAACAACCACCCTGCTGCACATATAAGCGGCTTCGTCTTTTGTTTTGTTTTTTGTTGTCTTCTCTCGTCTGTCGCTCTCTGATTCGTAAGAAAATACGAAAAGGCTTGCTGCTATCGCTTGATTGTTCTCTCTCCTTTCTTCCGAAGACAGTTGCAATTTCAAGCATCTCCAGACGTTTTATTTAAGTTTGGAAAAGACTTTCCGCTTTAGTAGTTAAGGGTTGAAAAACTATCCCATTCCAAACTTCTAAACACATTGCACTTGCTGCCAGTGAAGCGGCAAGCAAAGGAAGAGCTTCATGAGAAGCACACTGCAAGCCTAATGAAAATTGCTCTGAAAACAATGACGCCGAGGCCTTTGCTGAGCTCGCTGGATGGGTTCGGGCATCATTTTTCCGTCTAGCAGTTAGTTGGTTTTGCACACCTCATTAAACATGTCGGAATGAAAGCGCTCTTCTGCTGTGTTCATCTTCATAGGCAAGAGAGCGTTTGTTGTGTCTACAGCAGTTGTTAGGTGGCTGTTCTCGTGTGCCGTGGGCGAAAGATGATCCCGTCGTTATTTTTGCCACCTTTTGCATCTTGTATAACCCATTTTCATGTTTTTGCATCCTCAAGTCTCTCTCTGGACCCCATAGAGAAACTCTGTGTGTGAAATATTTCAAAAACTTACATTTAGTCAGAAAAGCATGTTTGTGTGCCTATTTGAGACACTTTCTGTCAAAGCTCTTTTTACCCCATGTTTTCTTTTGCATGCGATATGAAGAGATCAGCAGGTGGCCAACAACACTTTGAATGAAGCTCATCAGTTTCAGAAAAACAGACTGCTGTTATAAATGGCTCTGTGAATTCACAGGCATACAGACGCAACATTAATAGCCTGTAGAACTAATTATCTTTGATCAAATGGAGCTTATTCAATAGTGGCATTAACAGTTCTAGCTTTTAATTCTTTCTTTAAAGAAAAAAAAAACACCTCCTGATGTCTATAAAGAGCATCAATTAGATTATGTATTTATTCAGTGCTGTCAATCGATTAAAAAAATTAATTAATCACACATTTTTTTCTGTAATTAATCGCGATTAAAAACATCAGTTTTTAATATTTATATATTGTAATAATTTCACAGTTACTCTCCAAATTAATGTAGAAACAACATAAAGACAGTGTATTTTATTTTATTTTTTTTTATGAATGAAGGCTCTGATGTCTCTATGAAATAGATTTTTTTTTAAAAACATTAATGATAGACATTCAACATTACAGTATAATTGAAAGCTATCATTTTCAACATTTATTAGGCTTTTAAAAAATAACTTTTAATTTAAGTGAACTTAAAACAAACTTCACATAAACCCATTATAATATATGTCATATTTATCTGTGGCCTTCATATATAATCAATATACAGAAATTGAATAAAGTTATCAAACACTTTACAGTCTTAACTGCATAAATTATACATTGAATATAGATTAATCCTTATTAAAGCTTCAATTTTCTCTGTTACCATTGATCTTTGATTAACATTAATGACAGACAATACAGCAAGTGGTGTATTAGGCTGCTGTCACTTTAAGACCTGCCGCTGCCGAACATGATGCGGATCTGCGCGCTGTCACCCGCATCTCATTTTCTCACAACTCTTTAAGTTAATGTAAGACGTTATTTAACTCATTTAAAAATGGTCTTATGAGAATACTCATTTTGGCATAATTCTGTGTGTTACTGTTTGTTCAAGCGTAAAAGAGAACTCGATTTGGAGCGCATTCCCTTTTGTCTTGTCACGCTTCAATGGTTTAAAAGTATTTGCATAATAAGAGCATGATCATACAATGTAACGCTAGCAAAAGGATGACAGAAAAAACGTCTCGGTTACGTATGTAACCCTCGTTCCCTGAAGGAGGGAACGGAGACGTACGTCGGACGTCACCGACGAATTGGGATCACTTCTGGGAGCCCCTATCAGCTTCGAGCGTATACAGAACGGGCCAATGGCCATTGGCGTGCGAGATTTGCATCTCGCGCTCTGCCCCGCACCGCGGGTATAAAGCGGAAGGAGATGCAGCGCACCTTTGTTTTTCACTGAGGAGCCGAACTAGTGACTCGGCCATGCAGTGATGGTACAGCAACTGTGGCGACGGGACGTACGTCTCTGTTCCCTCCTTCAGGGAACGAGGGTTACATACGTAACCGAGACGTTCCCTTTCAGTCGGTCACGTTCGACGTACGTCGGACGTCACCGACGAATTGGGATCCCTATGGAAAACGCCACAGTTACGACCACTTCCAGCGCCCAGCGAAAGCCCCTCAGACCCCTGTCTGTTTGGGGCGGGGAACTTACGCAGGGAGAGTCACTGCTGCTGTTCCGCAAGACCCACTCAGCAGAGTATTGGATAACGCTGGGAAAGCGTACCCAGGGGGGCCGCTGCGAAAGCCACATCCTACCCGTAGGGAGGTATCATGTGGAATATACATGTATAGACTGGCCGTGGGCAGTACAACATACGGAAGTCCCAGGGGTGGCCCCGGCCAATGCAGGCAGGAGACTACACCGCACAGAGATGGCAGAGCGAGCTCTGCCAAGGGAAAGACACGGGCTCGCCGTAGGGAGCCGTACCGTGGAAGAATACACATATGGGACCGCCGTAGGGGTCACAACATATGGATACCCAGCCTAACACAAGTTCCACCAATGCATATGAGTGTTAGACCTGGCGTCGGACGCTCCACCACGTCTGACTGCCGCGGGTTGCGGAGGACTCAACAGGGTTCGCCATTCTGGGGAACTCGACTGGAGCATATCAGCGCACGTATCTGGTCCATGAGGAGGGGAATGGCGCAGCAAGCCGACACTAGAACGGGCCCTTCAGTGTTACTGGCTATTTGAAGCGAGCACACGGGAAGAAACCGGCTCTACACGGAGGCTATAGAATCTAGCAAACGTGTTAGGTGTCGCCCAGCCCGCAGCTATACATATATCTGTCAGCGAGGCGCCGTGCTCCAGCGCCCAGGAAGAGGCCACACTCCTGGTGGAGTGGGCCCTCAACCCAAGCGGGCAGGGCACGCCTTGGGTTTCATACGCCAAGGCGATGGCATCCACTATCCAGTGAGCCATCCTCTGCTTGGAGACAGCCTTTCCCTTCTGCTGGCCTCCGTAACAGATGAAGAGCTGTTCTGAGGTCCTGAAGCTTTGCGTTCTGTCCACGTAAGTCCGCAGAGCGCGAACGGGACAGAGAAAAGCCAGGGCTGGGTCTGCCTCCTCCGAAGGCAGCGCTTGCAGGTTCACCACCTGGTCCCGAAAGGGAGTGGTGGGAACCTTGGGCACATATCTGGGCCGGGGTCTCAGGATTACATGAGAGTTACCCGCCCCGAATTCCAGGCACGATTCGTCGACCGAAAATGCCTGCAGGTCCCCTACCCTCTTGATGGAAGCCAATGCAGTCAGGAGTACTGTCTTCCAAGACAGGATTTTTAACTCTGCTGACTGCAAAGTTTCAAAGGGAGCCCTCTGCAATGCGGTTAGCACCAGAGATAAGTCCCAAGAGGGTATAGAGTGAGGGCGAGGCGGATTTAATCTCCTCGCCCCCCTCAGGAACCTGACGACCAGATCGTGCTTCCCTAGGGACTTACCATCAACCATGCTGTGATTTGCGGCGATAGCGGCAACATACACTTTGAGGGTGGAGGGAGACAGCCTTCGCTCCAACCTTTCTTGCAGGAAGGAAAGCACAGAGCTTCTCGTCGAGAAGAACACCACTCGACGAACAGGTTCCACTTCAACGCGTAGAGGCGCCTCGTAGAGGGGGCTCTGGCGGAAGTGATGGTGTCTACCACAGTCTGTGGTAGGCCACCTAGAACCTCCGCGTCCCGTCTAGGGACCAGACATGGAGTTTCCAGAGGTACGGACGCGGGTGCCACAGGGTGCCCTGTCTCTGAGTCAGGAGGCCCTTCCTCAGAGGAATGGGCCAAGGAGGTGCTGTCGTGAGGAGCACTAGTTCCGGGAACCAGGTCCGGTTGGGCCAGTATGGCGCAACTAACAAGACCTGCTCCTCGTCCTCCCTGACCTTGCACAGTGTCTGCTCAAGAAGGCTCACTGGGGGAAACGCATATTTGCGTAGGCCCCGGGGCCAGCTGTGTGCCAGCGCATCCGAGCCGAGGGTCCCCCCGGTCAGGGAATAGAACAACTGGCAGTGAGACGTGTCCGGGGCGGCAAACACGTCTACCTGTGCGGTCCCGAAGAGACTCCAGATCAGCTGGACCACCTGGGGATGGAGTCTCCACTCTCCTGGGAGCACTTGCTGTCGTGAGAGCTCGTCGGCTGCACGATTGAGCAGGCCCGGAATATGAGTGGCACGAAGTGACCTCAGATGCTTCTGACTCCAGAGGAGGAGATGGCGGGCGAGTTGTGACATGCGGCGGGAGCGTAGACCACCCTGTTTGTTAATGTACGCAACGGCCGCAGTGTTGTCCGTACGGACCAGAACGTGCTTGCCTCGTAGCGGCCTTTTGAGGCGGCCCAGCGCAAGACGAACTAACAACTCGAGGCAATTGATATGCCATTGCAGTTGAGGCCCCGTCCACAGACCCGAAACTGCAAGCCCGTTGTACGTGGCCCCCCAGCCGGTGGATGAGGCATCCGTTTTTTGGAGACAACAGCATGCCTGGACACTTGTTCTAGGGGAACTCCTGCCCGTAGAAACGAAGGGTCCAACCACGGACTGAAGGTTTGGCGACACTTCGGTGTTACTGAGACACTGAACGAGCCGCTCTGCCACACCCATCTCGGGACTCGGTCGTGTAGCCAGTGTTGAAGCGGCCTCATATGAAGCAATCCGAGCGGCGTCACTGCAGCTGCGGATGCCATATGCCCCAGGAGCCTCTGAAAATGTTTCAGTGGTACCGCTGTCCTGCATTTGAACGAATTCAAGCAGTTCAACACCGACTGGACGCGCTCCTCTGAGAGTCGCGCTGTCAGATTGACCGAGTCCAACTCCATACCGAGAGAAGAGATCCTCTGCACGGGGCAGAGTTTGCTCTTTTCTCAGTTGACCCGAAGTCCCAACAGGCTGAGGTGACAGAGCACCATGTCCCTGTGTTCGCACAACTGCGCCCGCGACTGAGCCAGAATCAGCCAGTCGTCGAGGTAGTTGAGGATGCGAACACCATGCTCTCTCATGGGAGCAATGGCCGCCTCCGCGACTTTCGTGAAGACACGGGGCGACAGGGACAGCCTGAAGGGTAGGACTCCGTACTGATATGCCCGTCCCTCGAACGCAAAGCGTAGGAACAGTCTGTGTCGAGGGAGAATAGAGACATGAAAGTATGCGTCCTTCAGGTCGATCGCTGCAAAACAATCTTGGGTACGGATGCACCTGAAGATGCGTTTCTGCGTTAGCATTCTGAACGGCAGCCTATGAAGGGACCGATTCAAGAACCGCAGGTCCAAGATTGGCCGTAACCCGCCACCTTTCTTGGGTACAATGAAGTACGGGCTGTAGAAGCCTGTCTTCATATCGGCTGGAGGGACCGGCTCTATCGCGTCCTTCGCCAGTAGGACTGTGCTCTCCGCCTGTAGCACGGGGGCATCCTCCTTCAACACGAAGGTGAAGTGAATGCCCCTGAACTTGGGGGGCCGCCGGGCGAACTGAATCGCATAGCGGAGTCTGATAGTACGGATGAGCCAGTGGGACGGGCTGGAAGCGCTAGCCAGGCTCCCAGCGACCAAACCAGCGGGACCAACGGCACCACAGACGTACCCGCAGCGGGGCAGCGCAGCGGAGTGCAGGGACCCGACTCGGACGGCATAGCGGCCCGAAGTGGGGTCTGAGTGTGCAATGCAACACTTACCTGCTTCCGCTGAGGGGGCGCACGGGTATTAGGAGGCCTCTTGTGTGCGTCCTGGACACAGCCAGCACCCCCTGCTGGCGATAAGAGAGGCACCGGAGGGTGACAAGGCATGGGAGCGTCGTACACCGCCAAGCGCGCTCTCTTAGCACCCAGAGATTTTGGAAACAGCTCTAGTGAAGTTTTGGGTACCACTGGCATGAAGGCCAGTGGCGGAACAGAAATCAAAATTTGAACAAGTCTGAATCTGATTCAGCATGAGCACACACACTATTATAGTGGGAATCTCAGCCTCATCTCATTTCCAGCACATAACAGCCCTCTCTCCGATGTAGCGATTGACATCTGTCCTCTGCTAGAGCCCCAAATGAAACGCTAAGTCCCTTTTTTAAAGACCAGCAATTCCATCTGAAAGCTACCAGCAGGCATGTGAGACAGTGAGCGTGGCCGTTAGACGGCACACAGCGCGCTGGACACTCAAGCCCCTATGAAAGGCAAGGCGAACAACGCGCTGACGTGGCCATGCTCTCATGAGAGAACATGACCACCCACGAACACAGTCTCAACATGCTCGCGATGCGATAGAGGAGTGGGGGCCCACGGAGATATACTCGGCAGGGAAGCCCCACTGTAATCCTCAGGTCACCCAGGCTTATTAGCTGAAGTAGCTCTTTTCTGGTGCACCAGAAGAGAAACTAGATCGGGGAATAGGCGAAGGGACTCAGCCCCGTTTGAGGTTGCGAGTCTCGACCGCGCATCTAAAGCGCCGAGTGACGCGCTGGGTTGCCGTGACAACCCGCGCTGTCAACTGGCAGCTAGACGGCACACGGCGCGCTGAACGCTCAAACCTTACGAGGAAGGATAAACGAACAGCACGCCGACGTGATCACATTCTCCTTTTCTGAGAGAACATGGATCACCCACGAACACAATCTCAACATGCTTATGTGAGAGAGGTCCTGGCCGTCAAGAAGGACAGGAAACAACCGCATCCAGAAACGCACGGGTGGAATGACATCTTGAAAAAGACGCAGTGTCACACCCGTGTACTCTTTTAGGGAAAAAGCTCTTTTAACGTGTTGAAGCACCCAGGGAGATAGCCGAGGCAAAAACACAGGGAATAGTGCAGCCTGTGTTTTGCACTCAGAGTAATGTGAACGCCCACCAAACTAAAAGTTGCTGTAATAACAGCAGTTTTTGCGCTCAGTGAGCTCGCGGTCCTCGCTGCTGTGCCTTCACACCAACACTCAGAACTTCTCCTCTCTCGTTCTGATTATCTCTGTATAATACAGGAACACTCTTCAGCAGCACACAATCGGCTCCGAAGTGAATGACAAAGGTGCGCTGCATCTCCTTCCGCTTTATACCCGCGGTGCGGGGCGGAGCGCGAGATGCAAATCTCGCACGCCAATGGCCATTGGCCCGTTCTGTATACACTCGAAGCTGATAGGGTCTCCCAGAAGTGATCCCAATTCGTCGGTGACGTCCGACGTACGTCGAACGTGACCGACTGAAAGGGAACGGATGCTACATTAATTGCGTTAAATGTTTTTTACGCGTTAAACTGAAAAAATGAATTGCATGCGTAATGCGCTAATTTTGACAGCACTTATTTATTTAAAACAATAGTTTAAAAAAATATATATTGCTTTATGTATTTTTGAGCATATATTTTTATTAAGTTTAGATTCATTTGAATTGTTTAATACTGTTACTACCACTACTACTAATAATAATATTCATTCAAACTATTTAAGTCATACTGCGGCCCCTTTAGAATTTTGCTGAGGCCCCCTAGTGGGTCCTGGGCCCCATGTTGAGAACCACTGCTATAACAAGAACTTGGAATCCACAGTGACTCTGCTGTACAATTCACATAATTGGCTTATTCACACCAAAAGTGTATTTTTGGTGTGACAATATTTCATGACAAATTAATGGATCCCTACGGGCCCCTTCACACCGAGGATAAAAATTTGAACTGTGATCAAACAATGTTTCACCGCATAATTTTTTATTTTGTTGTTGTTGTTCAAAAACCAATAAAATAAACGTATATGTCCAGAACCATTGATCTCCAGGAACAAGAAACATAAAAATAGCCACAAACAAGTAGAGTTTAAGTCCAGGAGGATATCCATTACGTTTTCAATTCTATTTTCTGTAATATGCTTTGTCATGAGTCATATTATTTATCAAGTAATAAATAATGTACAGCCAGTCATTATCCTCAAATAACCTTGACACATTGACACGGTCAATAATCAGATGCTTTACATGAATACTTAACAAATAAATAAATAAACAAACAGTCATGAACAATTGAAAAGTTTTATGTGAGAAATAAAGAGACCACAGAGTGATACAAGAAACTTACTAATATAAGGAAATAGCGGTCAGTTTTACTGTCAATATATTAATGTTAAAAATAACTGATGATGACGACATGACTGACCAATCAGAATTGAATTTCCCCGAGAGCTGTGTAATGCAGAAAATGAATTTCACTTTTATTCAAGTAAGAAAAAAAATTCTGAAACTCATTTGCAATTTGTGCCATTTTGTCACATGAATATTCTGAATAGGCCTTACAAAATTTCTGCCTGTTGAAGTGTTTTGTTTGGTTCTTTGTACAGAGTAAGCGGACATGTAGGCAGACAGATTAACACAGTTCCTTAGGCGGCTACCACTAGTCTGAATGGCGTCTTCATCTCAGGTTGTGTTGCCTTTGAAGGTTGTTCATCTGGACAAGGAGGATGAGATACAGAAGATTCCTCTTCAGCCCCCATACTATGACATGGCACAGTCTGAGTCGACTGCGTTCACCGATAAGCCGGTGAGTAGCGCTGCTAAACTCATTGCTGTTTTGTCCCTTCTCTTGCTTTGGTTGAAAACAGGCCTCTGGTGTCCGGCTGTTAGGGGGCATATCTTCTTATGCATGTTGCACAAGATGAATTGATTTCAGAAAGATGTTTAGATTAAAAGAGGAATCCAAGGGGACTTATTTTCCGGCTTGTATTGTGTCAGCTGGCTCCTGCAGAAGGTTTGGGGTTTCTCACATGTGCGAGGGAATCCGTTGCAGGAACAGAGTTTACTGGTCTTAGCTGGTTTGAAATGATAAATCCCAGCTAAGATAAGCAAACCAGCTTAGGCTGGTTTAAGATTTATTTATTTTTTATAACAGGGACGATTGATTTCAATAGAGCTTTGCATGAGCATGTTGCTAAGCTAACAGTACAACACTCAAATAAATTAATTCAGTACTGATCAAATTATATTAAAATATATTAAAATTATTAAAAATCTATGTATATTTTATTCGTACATTGAAGATGCTGTGTATACATTTGGTTACTTTATTCGATTTTTATCGAATTTCTGAGATATAGAGAGCACTTTTATTCCATTTGTGTTTTATTGTATATATTTATCCTATTACTTGTAATAGTACTAAACTCAGCAAAAAAAGAAACGTCCCTTTTTCAGGACTGTGTATTTCAACAATAATGTTGTAAAAATCCAAATAACTTTACAGATCTTCATTGTAAAGGGTTTAAACAATGTTTTCCATGCATGTTCAATTAACCATAATCAATTAATTAACATGCACCTGTGGAATGGTCGTTAAGACCTTAACAGCTTACAGAGAGTAGGCATTTAAGGTCACAGTTCTAAAAACGCAGGACACTAAAGAGACTTGTCTACCGACTGTGAAAAACACCCAAAGAAAGATGCCCAGGGTCCCTGCTCATCTGCGTGAACGTGCATTAGGCATGCTGAAGGGAGGCATGAGGACTGCTGATGTGGCTAGGGCAATAAATTGCCATGTCCGCACTGTGAGACGCCTAAGACAGCGCTACAGGGAGACAGGAAGGACAGCTGATCATCCTCGCAGTGGAAGACCACGTGTAACAACACCTGCACAGGATCAGTACATCCGAATATCACACCTGCGTGACAGGTACAGGATGGCCACAACAACTGCCCGAGTCACACCAGGAACACACAATCCCTCCATCAGTGCTCAGACTGTCCGCAATAGGCTGAGAGAGGCTGGACTGAGGGCTTGTAGGCCTGTTGTAAGGCAGGTCCTTACCAGACATCACCAGCAACAACGCCGCCTATGGGCACAAACCCACCTTCGCTGGACCAGACAGGAGTGGCAAAAAGTGCTCTTCACTGATGAGTCACGGTTTTGTCTCACCAGGGGTGATGGACGGATTCGTGTTTATCGTCGAAGGAATGAGCGTTACACCGAGGCCTGTACCCTGGAGCGGGATTGATTTGGAGGTGGGGGGTCCGTCATGGTCTGGGGCGGTATATCACATCACCATCGGACTGAGCTTGTTGTCATTGCAGGCAATCTCAATGCCTTGCGGTACAGGGAAGACATCCTCCTCCCTCATATGGTACCCTTTATGCATGCTCATCCGGACATGATCCTCCAGCAGGACAATGCCACCAGCCATACTGCTCGTTCTGTGCGTGAGTTTCTGCATGACAGCAATGTCAGTGTTCTGCCATGGCCAGCGAAGAGCCCAGATCTCAATCCCATTGAGCACGTCTGGGACCTGTTGGATCGCAGGGTGAGGGCTAGGGCCATTCCCCCCAGAAATGTCCAGGAACTTGCAAGTGCCTTGGTGGGGTAACATCTCACAGCAAGAACTGACAAATTTGGTCCAGTCCATGAGGAGGAGATGCACTGCAGTACTTCAAGCAGCTGGTGGCCACACCAGATACTGACTGGTACTTTTGATTTTGAGCCTCCCTTCATTCAGGGACACATTATTCTATTTCTGTTAGTCACATGTCTGTGAAACATTTTTAGTTTGTCTTATGGTGTTGACTCTTTTAGTGTTCATACAAATATTTACACACATTAAGTTTACTGAAAGTAAAAACAGTTGAAAGTCAGAGGACGTTTCTTTTTTTGCTGAGTTTAGTTTCTTTGATCTTATTTCATTACTGGCTTCAATTTGTGAAATTTTTACTTACATATTAGTTTTTGCTGTGATATCGAAATCAGTGTGTATATATATATATATATAGTAATGTAAGATTTTGGTCATGTTGCTCATCTACATTGGAATTTGACAAAAGGAATCTATAATAGTAGTAATAATAATAATTTGTTACATTTATATAGCACTTTTCTAGGCACTTAAATCACTTTTACATGGAAGGGGGAAATCTCCTCAACCACCGTTAATGTGCAGCATCCACCTGCCATATTGCGCCAGAACGCCCACCACACACCATCTTATTGGTGGAGAGGAGACAGAGTGATGAAGCCAATCAGTATATGGGGATTATTAGGAAGCCATGATGGACAGAGGCCAATGGGCAAATTTTGGCCAGGATGCCGAGGTTACACCCCTACTCTTTATCGAAGTACATCCTGGGATTTTTAATGACCACAGAGAGTCAGGACCTCGGTTTACCGTCTCATCAGAAGGACGGGGGAAGTACACCTTTTTAACCAAATTTGTGTTGAGAGTTCAACTATGATGCCTCAGAATCGGCATATGTAGGTTTCTCACTAGGTTTTGGAGCCTTTGTTTCAGTCAGTTCTCTGCAGAGGAATGAAGCAGTGCAGTCTGCAAATGCATTTACACCATGGATCCATATACTTGCTTCATGTGACTGAATTACAATAGTGTCACACTCTCCACAGCAAACAAACACATACTTGGTGAAATATAATCTCACTGAGTTTGGCCGTCCTTGTCACTGTATAATCAATCCATCAATCCACTGTCCTTGTATAATCTCACTGAGCTTGGCCGTCCTCATTTTCTTTCTTTAGGTCAGTCCGCACCTCATTCTTTCTTATATAATGGTGCTCTACATTGCAAGGCAATTAAGACACTAGTTACCCAGCAACCCTATGTGCACAGATTGTACGGTCTACATGGTATTGCATTGTCTTTCAGCCCGCTACTCTCATTTGCAGGCTGTTATATTGATGCATTTGCTTCTCTATAACTCTGTGCCGCATGTCTCTTCAACAGCCACAATCTCCTGCCCGATATAGGCTCATTGTTTGTCATCTTTTATAGTTTTGTTGGGCTTATTGTGTGTGAAAATATCGCATTTGTCAGGATTGCGTTGACGGCATGACACGGCTGTGGAATGATCGGGGGTCTCATTCTCGTTAAACACAGCAATGCACTAGCAGTGTGTTTGAAGGATGTGACTTTTGTTGTTTGGGATTTCTTTATTGGTAGAACTAGAAAAGCATGCTGTAAAGGTGTTGCTACCAAAGAGAAAGGATACAGTGTGATGCACCTATGTTTTAAGTTTAGAACTAATTTATAGTTGATAAAAACTATTCTTAACAGGTTTCTTATCTGAGACAAAACTGAAGGGAAATGACCACCTCTCAATTTCGGGGGACCAAAAATAATTATTTCAGTTTTGTCTTTAATAAGTTGGAGAAAGTCATTTGACAACCACTTTATGTCCTCAAGACAGTCCTGATTTCAATGGCAAATAAAGATGGGTATCATCAGCATAAAAATAAAAAGAAACATGCTTCCTAATAATAATCCCAAGAGGAAGCATATACAGTATGTATAAGGTAAAAAGAAGCGGGCCCAGTATGGACCCCTGGGGTACTCCACAAATAATAGGAGCTGAGGATGTTAAAAACTTACCCAAAGCTACAGAGAAAGTCCTGTTTTTAAGATAAGAACTAAACCATTGTAAGACGGTACCCTTTAAGGGCCAACCCAATGTTCTAGCCACCAAAAAAAAGGATACAATGATCCACAGTATCAAAGATGAATATGTTAGATGTGAATATTGTTGATGAGTCCCATGAAATCTCCTTAAAACACAAAATGTTAAAGAATAAATATTGAAAAAAAAAAAAAAAAAAATAGTACATTCATCTCATTAAAAGGTTATGGTAACTGTCTTTGGTCTGTTTTGATTGTCGAGGATCACAAGTGTGAAATGAACTTGGGAGTGGGCTCTTTGGACTTGAGCCAATGAGCAACCACCTAGCAACCACACAAAAATGCCCTAGCATTGTGGCCATGTGTAATTTTTTGCAGTTCTCATTAATGATTAATGTACTTCACCTTTCAGTGATTTCCAAGCACGTTCGTATCCACCCACAATACATCCTCTTTAAGACTCTGCACAAAATAAACCAATACACTTCTAATTTAAAAAAAAATGTACACAAACTCTGATATGTTAATACATTATTTGTGATACTCTAAATAGAATCTAGGCTGCAACTAACGATTATTTTGATAATTGATTAGTTGGCCGATTATTTTTTTGATTAATCTGATAAAAGCCCATTTTTTATTTTATTGACAAGACACACTATTCCACATCCTGCCCAAGGCTGTCCTTCAAACAAACATGTCAGCTGAGTGCTATGAAAACATACATAGTGAATATATCTACCCTTACAAAAATTAACCATGGTTTTACAACAAATAAAATAAGCAGACAAAAAAAAAAAAAATTGTATATTATTATATATATATATATAAATAAAATACTAATAATAAATAATAAATAATAAATAATAATAATAAATAAATAAATAACAGGGTTATTGTACTTATTCCATGGTAACCACAAATTAACCATGGTTTTGTTTCAAATCCATAGTTTAACTATGGTATTTGTGTGGTTATATAAATGGTAATCAATACGCCAAAAAAAAACATGATTTTACTATAATAAAACCATGGTTAATTTTGTAAGGGTATGTCTGTGCTATACATTATGTGCACAGTTACTAAGCAAAAGGACAGATTAAATCCCTACATTAAAATGATGTTAAAGAAAAACAAAAACACACACACACACACACACACACACACACTGACACAAGTAACCTGTTACTGTCATTTCTTTATCCTGTAAATAGGCTATAAGAAATGTCTTACATTTATATTCAATTACACGCTGTTATCCCTTTACAGTTACTACTCTCATAAAATACTTGAATTACATGTTGACTTTTAAACCTAAATTTAGCGTCCAACAGCAGATATTTCAGCTAAATGAATGTTTTTGCGCTGAATAATAATTGTCTCCCTCTCGACTGAGTTCTGTCTGTTTGACTCATGCGCGCACGCCGCGCCAGCACTCGTTCAGTGAAGTTTATGCAGACTGTCAGGACACGCTTTCATGAAAAAAGGAAATACTCACGTGAATTAGTAACATTTACAGATAAGGATATAACCTGTAAAATTAACGTTTTGCGCTGAGGACGCACACGCATCTGTCAAAGCACATGACAGGGTATGTTAAACGCTAATGCATTAGCTTGAAGCTTAAAATAAACAGTTTTCATGTTTTGGCCGCTTGGATCATGTACCTTTCCCGCAGCAGCTCACTCTGTTTACACTCCACTATTTTTAGATGCATTTTGTCCATAGAAATGCATTATTCAGTGCTGTAATTTGGTGCAACTGGTGGAAGTTGGTGGCAGACCCGATTAATCGATAATGAGAATCGTTGTCGATGATTTTCATTATCGATTATTATCGATTTTATCGACTATTGTTGTTGCATTTGACCAATTTGACTTGCTTATTGTTGCAGCCCTAATAGAATCTAAAGTCAAGAGAAACCCTTGTTGTACATTTTCACATGCTAGCAAGAGTGTTAAGAATTACCTGTTTAAATCATACAGTGGGAATACAGTGTGCCCTTATGATGTTGTGTATACTTGAGGGACTGTGGAGATGATTGTACTAATGAACAGCAGGGAACTATTGCTGCAGTGCTGCTAACGCACAACCGTGTGACTGGGCTGACAATATCTAAGAAAAGATCTGCTAGATTTGTTGTGCTATATGTAACACGAACTGTCAAACCTTAATTAAACAACTACACAACAGTGGATTAGCAGCATTTATATGAAAGCATACAGTAAAGTGGTGTATATTATATATTATAGAATTCAAAGTGCTCATGCTAGCAGAGATTAAATCTAATTAAATATATGACAGCTTTATTTGTAATGCTGCAGTACATCAATATAAGTCTACATGCAGAGAATGAAAAATACATGACATTCTGACACATAATAAAAAAAAAAAAAACATATTGTCTGTGATGTCAAAGGGACAGTGCGGGTGTTTAAGTTCTTAGTGTTCTTGCTAATGAAAAAAGCCGGAGACTAATAAAGGAGCTTTTCCGACCCAGAACGCACAGTCCCAGAGGGGATACACCGCCTCCTGATAGCTGACGTGACTGTAATTAGCTTGACTAGCATGTCCATTGTGTTCACTGGAATGTGCTTCAATCATTGAAAAGGGCATAAACATTGCAGAAGTGATTGGTGTGTGGCTGAAAAGCCATTTTAGATGAGGTCTCAAATAATCAACGTCAAATTCCTTGGGCTTTCACACACCTCACTAGCCACCAATGGCTCTACAGTGATGCGGTAACACTTCCTGTGTTTTTTTTGTTTTGTTTTTTAAGTGACTGTGGCTGCATTCCAATTTGCATACTTCTACTATGCACTAAAATGTACTTCATGGTGTTAGGGAAATTGTATACTTTTGAGTGTGTAGTAAAATGATATGTCAGTATGCCTTCGACAAATATGGTTAACATTATTTACGTTTTGATTCATTATTCCTTGACCTTTAAAAGCTATTTAAAAACTACTATGGCGGTTTTAGCTTCGACAGGATGTGAGTTATACTCAGTATTTTTGGATGTCATCCCCTACATCAAATGCAGCTTCAGTGAGCTGAGGTCTGACTATGGAAACAGACATTTCAGTTATTTATTTATTTAGTTAGTTAATTCTAGTGGTCAATATTTGGCACATTTTAATTATCTTAACTTAATCTTTAAAGTTTGTCTGTGTGGCTTGTAAGTATCGGAAGCAGGCTTTTATTTTGACAGCTCTATGAATGCCAGGAGTTTGCATTCTCATTAGTTTACAGTCTTTTTTAACAGTTCTGCCTAATAAAGTACTGGAAAGAACTATAAATAATGTGAACAGTATATGAGAAAAAGTTTTATAGCTTTTCTTTTGTCAGTAATTTCACGAACCTCGCAAACGTTGGTGAATCCAGCTGTTAGATCTTCTGAAGTGTGCATTCGGTTCATAATGATTGAATCAAAAAAAAAAAAAAAAAAAAATTAAGTTGGACCCCCAATGTTCAAGACATGGTTACAGCCTTGGGGCCAGATTTAATAACAGCCTGCTCCAGCGCAAACCCTTTTTTGGCATTAAAAAACTACTGTCAGTGTAACAGACTTAGGCCAGTAAGAGCTGTGCATGCAAACCTCACTCCCCTGGCCTCAAGAGATGCGCTAGCGACTGATGCTAGCAGCTGCCTTCTTTAGCGTCCTTGTTAGTACCCCCCTCCCACTGTGAAAACCCCGGTTCGAATCCCGCTTGGAGCGGGTCAAGTAGGACCGGTAACATTTGGTGCCGTGACCCAGATGGGAGTGAGGTTTAGGGGGGGTGAGTGTAACAGATGTAGACCAGTAAGAGGTTTGCGTGTAAACCTCACTCCTCTGACCTCAAGAGGTGCGCTAGCGACTGATGCTAGATGCTGCCTTCTTTAGCATCCTTGTTAGCACCCCCCTCCCACTGTGAAAACCCCCGGTTCGAATCCCGCTTGGAGCGGGTCAAGTAGGACCAGTAACATTTGGTGCCGTGACCCAGATGGGAGTGAGGTTTAGGGGGGTGAGTGTAACAGATGTAGGCCAGTAAGAGGTGTCTGTATACATTTCACTCAACTGACCTCAAGAGGCGCGCTAGCAGCTGCAGTCTTAGCGTACTTGTTAGCACGGCCACCTCCCACGGCGGAGAGCCAGGTTCGAATCCCGTTCGGAGTGGGTCGAGTAGGACTGGTTACATCAGGATTTACTAAAGACACGCAGTGAACAATTAGCGGTGAAAAGGTGTGGACAGGGTTTTTTTTTGCGGCTAACCTTATTGCATATGCATTTGTAGGAGTTTCCCTTTCAGACACAAAATTTATGGGAGGAGAGTATTTAAATGAATCATGCAATGCAATTTACTAAGGTTTACGCTTGTCAATTTACTGGTATTTGCGCCATTATTTACTGCCTAAAAAGCATGTTTTAAACCAGACGCTAATTTGCGCTGCTCTTGGTTGATTGTGTTGGTCATTATGGAAATGATCCGGCTGTGTCTGTGTTCTTTAATTTGCGCTTATTCAGTAGATCACGCACAGAACTTTCCACTCCAATTGGTACTTCTTTGGAATTGCGCACTCACGCTAATTTGCCCTGTTTAGTAAATCTGGCCCTTGCTCTCTACTTTAAAAAAAAAAAAAAAAAGCGCACCACAGAAGCACTCTCAAGCGCCCGCAGCTAGGCGTTTTCAGAAGAGCATTGGCATTTTCAGTTGGCTGACAGTCTAACAGCCTTGTCGCAGGGAAATTCATGAAGGGATTCAGTTGCTCACTTTTGTTTTAATAGTTGTGCCTTTCAAAGGAACAAAAATGGCATTCAGAATTCCCCTTGATTTTTTTGGGACTGGGAACTGGGTTTGGGATGTAGCCCTTGTCTTCCTAAAGCCTCTTGAACTCCAGGGACGGAAAAGCAGGGGTAGGTGTAGGGGCAACTCAGCTCTCTGTTCACTTTGTCATCTTAAGCAGAAAGGGCCAGGGAGACACTCTCGCCATCTCACAGCACTGCACCAAAGGCACACCACACAGATACCGCAGAGCTCATCTCATCACCTATTCACAAAGAGCACCGCCAACAGGAGATACCTTACACTGAACATCCCATTGCATTACTATCACTGAGACATCAAAACCAATATCTACAGCATCTGTTCGCATACAATGACACCGGCTTACAAACCTAGTGAATTACTGAAGATTACAAGCCCCTTCCTCCGCCGCAGCATCGCTCAGATGGGGAGTTTGTCATTTGAATCTGAATAAAACAATTATCTGCTAGATGTTATCATGAACTATGGGATATAAAGAGGATAGAAACTGTCAAAGCAGAAGTGAAAATCCTGCTGCGCCAGAAAACGAAGGGAAAGTAATGATAAAGGAAGATGACAGTTTATGCTCCTAGTTTGAATATAAAGTGCCACCACTGAGAGATTATAGAATTCCACCAGAGTGTTCATTAGCTCCTCAGCAGTGATTGGATAATGGCTGAAGAGCCGCCACATTAATGTGGCCTGCGGGTGAAATCCGCCGCATTACTCGAAGATTGTGAATTCTTTTATTACAATTCAATGATTTGTGGCCAGAACAAAGCAGATAATGACCTTTTTATGAGATTCAAGTTGTCTCATAAACATTTCATGGGCTAAATCATTTCAAAACATTGCCATCTCATCTTATCCAAATGTTTTTAGGTCCCGCGATTGCGTTGAAGTTTGTCATTTAGCGTGTGCGCTTATTTTGTTTTCATGTTATGCTTGTCTTCTTTTATATCAGGTTTTATGCAGTGTGAATGGCTGATTATTTTTGATTGTGCTGCTTTTTTATTATTATTCTTCATGTGTTATTGATGTATGAAATACATCTTTTACCTTTCTGTCCTCTCCCGCTCAAGTCTAAGACTTGTTTTGTCCTACATTTGTTATATATGTTTAACACATACAGTGGACCCAAAGAATACAGTATGTGGACATTTAAGACACATGTTTGAATGTCATTGATAGAACATTTACATTAATAAGTGATATTTTGAAATGTACTACAATGGCATTCATGGTTCAAATACAAATTGGGCCGCTGTATGTCATCTTACAGATTCACATCATTGATTGTCATTTGCTCAACCTTGAGGAGCTGTGTTTGAGTGTTTGAGTCCTTGGCCCTTTTGAACACAGGCTCATGTTTGTTTGTTCTAGCTTGATTGATTTATCGGTTACACGGCAGGCCATCTGTCTCTTTATATGAAAACATCGCCACGTCTGGTTTCAGTGTTATCATTATCATGCTTCATAATGTCTGTCCATTCATCTTATCTCTGCTCTTCCATGTCACTTCACTGGAGGAGTCTCGTCATATTGCCTGAAATACATGATTTAACAGCTGTAGAGGCAGAAGGAAGTCATAGACGGTCAAGACGGTGATACCAACACAGAAACAATGAAAGAATCTGTCATTTACAGAGCCAATATATATACACATTGTTAAAGCTTAAAATATTACTCACACAATTAAGTGCATAAAAATACATATGTTGTTTGTCTCACTATCAGGACACAAGCCATATGTATGGGTGAATCTCACAAAACCTGGCAAAAACATGGCCTGGCCATATTTAACTCCAAATTCAAAAGGAATTTTTTTTCATTGTTCAACCATGCAAGTATCATTACCATGATTCTTAAAGTAGATTTCCAGTAGTATAATGTGAAAAAAAATATATATTTTATGACAATTCTCATTGTAAAAAAGCCACATTCTAATTACAGCAATACAGCAAAAAAAAACAAAAAAAAACATTACAGTATGTTTCAGTATGTTTTGTGAATGTAAAAAATTGTATATTATAGAATTACTAATTATTATATAATTATATGCAAACAATTATAATTATATTAATTTATATTTTTATAGAATATTTTTGACAATTAAGTAACTCCCCTCCCCCATTCTCATATCCAAAATGCAAAAAAGCAAACAAAAAAAGAAAAAAAAAAAATATCATTAATGTAGAGTGGGGGAAAAAATGCATTTAAAATTGTAAAGTATTTTTAACAATTTATATGTTAATAAACAACATTATTAAGTTGTCAAAAATTGAGCACATTTCAACATTTCAGTATTATTTTTATCTTTTATTGGTAAGTAAAAATGACTATATATAATATAGAGTAGTGAGATATAGTATATCTAATGAGAATCACCATTAAGAATAGTGTAAATTACAAAAACATTTTCAAATAAATAAAGAAACACATCATGATGCATTACGGTAATGAAAAACCGGGGAGAAAATGTGCTTAATTAAAAATGTCATAATGCAAAATAAATCTTAATGATACTTTTTTTTTTTTTTTTTTTTGTGAAAGATTCACCCTCAGATAAAATGGCTTTTATTTCAGACTTAAAAAAAAATATATATATATCATTTTTAGTTAAAGGTTTTAGCAAAAAGTAAAAAAAGGTATTATGACTGGACTCCTCAGTGAAGTTCATTTCACCAACCTGGAGTCTGTGTTCTCAGATTAGAGTGACAGCTCTCTCTTTCTGTTCTCCTCTACGCTCTCTCTTTCTCTTTCTCTCTTTTTTGAGCTCCACTCCTCATACATCCTCTCCACCTCTCTTATCTCCAGAACTCTGGTCACAAGGACTGTGATGTCCAGTATGCGGAACTGGATACTGCAGCTTTGGCATCTTCTCCCAGCCCACGAAGCTCTGTGCACACTGGCGGGGACCTTGTCGAGTATGCAACCATCCAGCCTAGCTCACACTAACGCATGCCATTGTAGGCCTTTCCCCCTATGACTCTGGCCTCAAGGTACACAGACTGATGCACTCCTATGTTTATTTTCCTCTGTTTGTCCCTCACTCGCTTTCACTGACACTGAATTCCCTCTGTGTTTCCTGTTTGTCTACTTTCTTCTGTTGTTTTAATTGGTTTGGTTACCTTTATCTATCTATCCACAATTATATTGTCCAAGGCTGCCCTCTTAATTGGATAGACATTTTGGTTACACTTTATTTCAATGGTCCACTTTAGACATTCTACTAACTATAAGTAAATTTGCAACTCCATGTCACTTAACTCTCATTGGAGTATTAGTAGACTAAGGTTAGGGTTAGGTATTAGGGTTCAGGTGAGTGGAATAAGTTGACATGTCGTTGTAAATTTACATATAAGCCGCGTTTCCACCGCAGGAACTTTCCCCAGGAACTAGGGACTTTGGGGTGGTACTCGGTGTGTTTCGACCGCAGGAACTGGGGTCTAAATGAAGTTTCCCCCTCAAAACAGCCCTGCTTGCGAGGTAGTACTTTTTCAAAGTTCAGGAACTTACGGGAGTGGGACTTTGGCGCTGAACATGCTGATTGGTTGAGCTCACCCAGCATTTTATTTCAACCTAAAAGTCAGTTGCGGTGCATGCAGTAAGAGTTGTTTGCTATTCGAATCAACAATGAAGTTTAAAAAATATAACCTTTGGACCGGCGACGAGGTTCAGGCTTTATTAAATGTATTTGCAGAAGACGAAATCCAATTGGTTCTGGAAAGTCGCATGCAGTCCTACGTCACCAGACTAATCTTCACGTTACTTTAGACCGCGATGGAAACGCAGACAGCAACAGGTCTGGGGGAAAAAGTTCCTGGGACAAATTGTTCCAGGTAATTTCGGTGGAAATGGGGTTATAGTCAGTAGAATGTCTGTTGGGGGACCATCACAATAAAGAGTTAGCAGATATTAAGTCTACTAATATTCCAATGACTGGTAGTTGACACGTAGTTGCAAAGTTACTTACAGTGCTGGGTAGATTACTTACAAATTGTAGTCAGTTGATTCCAAATGACATGACAAAAAAAAAATGTAGTTAGTTACGTAATCCATTAAGTGCATTAAATATTACGTCAGGGTTTCCCAGACTGGGGTTCGTGGTGTTTAATGAAAAGCCATCAAGTAATTAAATCATAAAAAAAATTAAATTAAAAGAAATATTTTAAATAAAAAATTATGTTTACTTACATGTCATGTGACCATTAACCAACATCCTGTCACTGGTGTGTGCAGGCAGGAACAAATGGAAGAATCAGAAGATCCAAAATCAAACAAACTTTAATCTTCACTTCCCAGGAACATGCAGACAGACAACAGAAACACACACATAGCATAACGGTGACCGAACAAAGACTAACTGAAAAGGGAAGAACTTAAATAGCAAATAGAAACAAGATGATTAACTAGACACAGCTGGGACAAATGAACTAATGAGGGTAACTATGGAAACAAACAAGTGGCGGGAAAACTAAGACAAAGGAACATGTGATGACTGAAAACCAAAACAAACAGAACATGACTGTGACACATCCGAGCCCCGTGAACTTAATTGTATTATTTATTATAAACAACATACTTCAAGTAAATATTTTAGGTCAAAGATTTTCAGCTGATGAAAAAGTTGGGGAATCCCTGCATTGCATGTAAATATGAATTGACATGAATTTTTACAATTTAATGTGTTTAAAAGACAAATGCCTTCCAAAGACAGTAATAGATGATTAAATGACTCACTAAGTGATCATTCAAATAATAACCAATGTGTTTGCCAGGAGCGGGCACTTCTTAAAAGTTAAATGATTTCTATAAATCCAGTTATCAAATGCTGCGTTTTAGCACAGTTTTCAGTGATAGGCTGTAACCCTTTCAATTCCACAAACCTGAAAGAAGAACTTCTGAAAGTATATAAGCAGTAGTCTTTTTTTGAAAGGAAATTTTAAAAGATAAAAAAGAAGTACTAGGGAGAATCAAAGCATTATGAATTATTTACTGCCATTGTGAGAATAACATGTAATTGTGTAATCAATAAAGTAACTGTAGTCTGATTACAAGTATTTTAAAATGTAATATAATCTAATTACAGGTACTTAATTTTTGGAGTCTGATTGCTTAATCCAGATTACATGTAATCAGTTACGACCTAGCACTGGTTACTTACAGTTAGTGGAATGTTTAAAGTAGACCATCGAAATAAAGCGTTACCGACATTATGATATTATAACGGTTAGTCCAAGGAAGATGAAGGTATAGTTCCAATAAACAATGAGGTTTATTTAACAGCACATATATAATCCAGAAGGGAGCAAACACAAACGAAACACCATGTAATTCATGAATAATACCTGACCATGAGGGATAGGAGGTGAGGAACTTAACCCTCATCCTTCCCTCGGGTCATTTTGACCCGGAACTCATTTAAAAAAAAAAAAAAAAAAAAAAAGTAATGTTCATCGGAGTGGTCTAAGACCCTAGGACTTTTGTCACACTTGAACCATGAATACACAAAAAAAATGACTGGATTTGAGGAGTTTTGTGGTTGAAACTTAAAAAAGTAACAAATCCTTCCTTCGCAGGTCAATTTTTGTGTATCTGAATGCATACTGAAGAAAAACTGACTTTAGGACCTATCGGAACAGCTCATTTGCTCCATATAGAGCTATAAGGCGATATAATTTTTTTTTACCACAAGAGGATGACACCCAATGTAAGATATTTTGAGCTGAATTAAAAGGGTTATGCATGAAATTGTTATTTTAAATATAAGTTGAAAGAATGTGAAGAATGTGCTTTAATTATTATTTATTTATTATTAATTGATAAAATCTAGTAATTTAACGGTAAATAAAATAAAAATAACAAAAAAATTGCATTAAAAAATAAAAAAAAATATTATCAAAATGAAATGAAATAAGCTTTCTTGACAAACAAAAATTAAGTATAATTTTAGGGCTTCGGGTCATTTTGACCGGCAAGGGAAGGAATTGTTACGGATGAGGGTTAAATACATAATGAACATAAAGACAAACAACTGTGATGATTAAAGAGTGTCCATGGAAACTGATGAGTGGTGAAACTTTGAACAAAGGAAACAGTTGTTCAATAATAATAATAATAATAAACTATTTAATATTAAAATTATCAGTAACCTCGTCGAACCAGGTTCGACACGTAGTATGTTCAGAGATACTCTTGTGCAGACCTCAGTTTTAACATGGTGAGTTACTGTTGCCTTTCTATCAGCTGGAACCAGTCTGGCCATTCTTCTCTGGCAACAGCAAGGCATTTTCGCCCAAAGAACTGCCGCTCACTGGATATTTTCTCTTTTTCTGACCATTTTCTGCAAATCCTAGAGATGGTTGTGTGTGAAAATCCAAGTAGATCATCAGTTTCTGGAATACTCAGACCAGCCCGTCTGGCACCAAAAACCATGCCACTTTCAAAGTCACTTAAACCAACTTTCTTCCCCATTCTGATGCTCAGTTTGAACTTCAGCAGATCATCTTGACCATGTTTACATGCCTAAATGCATTGATTGCTGCCATGTGATTGGCTGATTAGATATTTGCGGTAACGGGCAGTCGAATAGGCATACCTAATAAAGTGGCCGGTGAGTATATAGTGTTTTTTTATGGTTTGTACCAAAAATGTGAAAATGCAAAATGAAAAAGAAAAAAAAAAAACAATTTGTGTTCTTTTATCAAATGCAATGACATTCACACATTATTAAGTATGACGTAAGTGGGGACCACTGTATATAGTGAATAGTGAAAGTTTATCTTTAACTAAGGTTATCTATGTAGTAAAGATAAATGTTATTAATTTATGTATTTATAAATAATGAATCAGATTAGTCAATAATTAGCCAGTAAACCAGTAATAAATCAGTTTAAAAAATGAACACAATGCTTTATACACAATGCTAAAATCAAAACTGCATCACTAGTACAAACTTGGCTGAAAGCTTGGAAGCTTTATATTTGTTTTTTTTTAAAAGTAGTGAACTTTTGTGTCCAAAACAAGTCTGGCATAGTCTGCATTGTCATGCATCTGGGGCTTTGTCAGACACGTGCTTTGTCCAAAGAGTGTAATTTTACAGCTGAGATTGATTACATTGCTGCAAACTGTTTATATATTATTCAAGAACTTGATTAAGTGAGAAAAACTATGTTTAATGAGGATTCAGAAGAGATATATGAGCGGACATTTGGTTAATTGCAATTGAGATTGCCATATGTTAAGCAGCTGTCTTAGATGTGACTAAATACTAAAGCTTCTAATTAGAACAAATGAGCTACCATGATAGTGATGCGATAACATGCCACTAATGTCAGTTTGATGGTAATGTCAGTTTGGTGTGTAATTTCTGTCAAAAAAATTTTATTTCACTGTTTAATATAAGAGGCAGCTTTTAGTTAGCTGTGTCTCTTTGATGCTTTAAAATGTCTGATTTTGTATGATCTTTCAAACACAGCAACATTGGCTTTACCTATGGTGTGAGTGTGAGGTGGGATTATCTGTTTGGCCAACCAATGGCAGACAAGCAGAGTGTTCGGGGAACCTCTTTGAATACAGTCATTGTTTTTGCATTTCCGTTCTCTAGTGGTGCAGAAATTACACACTTCAGCTTTAAGAAAGATGTTCTAATGTGCATTATATGGTACGTTGCAGTCCTAAATCACTATACTATTCAAAAGTTTGGGGTCAGTATGATATATTTTTTTAAAGTTGATACTTCAGCAATAATGCATTAACCCCTAGGGGTCGGTGGTCGCGCCGGCCGACCAACTCGCTTTTTTCTTATCAGTGCGAAAGAGACTCAAAATACTCTGTTGATTTTGGTCATAAAGACAATTATAAAATAGATCATTCAAAACTGTTGTGTCTACTTTTATTTGTGTACACACAATAAAAACACAAAAAAGTTGTGCTTTTTGCAAAATAAAGAAAGCAAACATGATGTGCGATCTGCCGCCTCTCTCTCAATGAAGTCCATTCTGATACTTGTCAGAAAATGAACTGTAACTTAGTGAATACTTGTCGCACAAACATGAGACACGTCTAAAAGAACGTTGAAATGTCAGGTTTTAAATAATGTAAATCAAATCGAAAACAAATATTCTGTTTATGTAATCTGTTTGAAAAGAAAGAGATGTCAGTCAGTCATTATCTGCTAATGCGGCCACGCCCACGGAGAGTGCGTTCTATTTAAAGGCAAATTCTGACGCGATCCATGTGAGTATTCCCTCCCACATCAACTTGAAAAATCTTCAAGTTTAGTGAGATTCATGTACTTTACATCGTTTTGAGACGCGGTGAGGAATAGTCCTGGAATACTTTACCTCAGTAGAAGAAGATCAAAAGTAACTTCCATGCTGTTCATTTGAATGTTTTATTCATCACACAATCCTGAAAAAATAATGTACTGTATCACTGTTTCCACGGTAGAAACTGTTTTAGGCATTTATAATAACAAGATAATAATATTTCCTAAACACCAAATCAGTATATTAGAATGATTTCTAATGGATCATGTGACACTGAAGACTTGAGTAATGATGCTAAAAATCAGCTTTGCATCACAGGAATTCATTACATTTTAAAATATATTTAAATAGTAAACAGTTATTTTAAATTGTAATAATATTTCACACTATTACTGTATTTTTGAACAAATAAATGCAGCCATGGTGAGCATAAAAGACTTCTTTCAAAAACATCAAAAACCTAACCGACCCCAAACTTTTGAATGATCGTGTATGTACTTTTATCTTCAACATTTTGTAATTTTGCTTGCTCAGTAGGTTTCAGAGAGTTCTGTTAACGTTATCTCCGCTGTGTAAGATAAACACACAAGAGGGTCTGACTTGTGCCTGTTACCGTCCCAGTGTGCAGGAGATTTCCCATTGCTTCAGAAACCCATCTCTTCTTCTTCTTAGATAATAGCAGCTGAGAGGAAGACAGCGAGAAAAAAAAGGCAGTTCTCAGGGGTAAAGTCTGAATGAGTCAGCCTAACTGTTAAAACAAGCAATTAATATCACAGCGTGGAGTTCTCAGAGGGCCACCACTGCAAACACTGCTGAGCAGGAACATCATAAAACAAGAATAAATAACTCGACAAAAGACTTTATTTTATTTTCAAAAAAGCTGACAGCCTTTCTTAGCAGAGAATGTAAAGTTTGAAAGCAAGGGAGCAACATCAACAAATGAAATTGTTAAATCAACGTTAGCTGCTACAAAGTGTTTTCATATAAAGGGAAGTGAAAACTGTGGATTATCTGGGTGAAATCAATTAATTTATAAAAAAAATCACAATGATGGGTGTATTAGGATTATAGCAGTCCATTTTTAGTCCTTCCACACACAAAAAGTACCACAATATTACCATTTTTGGTTGCACTTTATTTTACAGTATGTGCACGTGCATATACCTACAGCCTTCTTACCGAAAGTACTGGATAACATAAGGTAACTACATGGGTTAAGGTTAGGTTTAGGTGTAGGCTCAGGGGTTAGTACCTAGTTATTACCCAGTTATTGTAATTACTATAATAAGTACATATGGGGTACATGACTGTAAAATAAAGTGCTACCCCGTTTTTTTCCTCGCATCATGGCATCCTTGGAGTGCCATGGAGTACCATGTAAATACTGTACATGAAATACATGAAAATGGTAATCATTTAGTACCTGTATACAGTTTATCAAATACTATCAATGGGTTATGGTCCCACCAATGTACTTTTCTCTTATGGCTTTCAAGCATAAGATAGGATTTCAGATCAAAATGATTGGTATCATGTTATTTAATTTCTCTAGAATTTTTCATCAATGTTATGAAAACTGTATTTTAAGCCAAGCATTAAAGTCAAAGTTTAATATTGCACTATAAACAAATGTCAGGTTCACACAGTAGGAGGACTGATGATAAACGCATAATAATCTTTTTTTTTTTCTGTTCAAGGACACAAAGAACTTTTCCTTAAGAATAAAAAATAGTTTTTGCAGAGTGAAAGTTCTAGAAAAGTTTGTTTTTCTATTAAAACATAAATAATACAGCAAGAAAAATTTAGAATATATAAAGTGATTTTACAGGAAATCTGTGGCACTGAATGCTCTAAAATAGCATAATACATTTTTAAATTGTCAACTTGACACTTCAATGTTGTCCTTTATTCAGCGCAAACACGCTTTCTTTCTATGAAATTGGGGTTATTATGCAATGCACCTACTGTAATCACAAATTTTTTGGTTGCGCTTTATTTTACAGAACGTGCACTTACATGTAATTAAAGTGTACTTACCTAAGAAAGTAGTGGGCAATACAAGGTAACTACATAGGTTGAGGTGAGGTTTATGTTCACACTGCATGATTTTAACCCTGATTTTGACTCGCCGACAGGTTTTGCGAAAACGCCGACAAATGGCCAAAATCATAGGCAAATCGGTGCTCGTTCACGCGAGTGACAATCACGCAGTGTGAATTATCAAAGACGCGATCTGAGAGAATCGCAGATGCCCGTGAGATATTTGACATGCTAAATATCTGGACCTGTCAGCGATTAAAAATCCTGCTGTGTGAAATGTGTTCTAACTGAAAATGTCATCGGCGATGACCAACAGCCAATGAGAGAGCAAGATACAGGGCAGCAGGAAGGTCGGGGAGGAGTTATAGACCAGAATATCAGAATTTTAAAGGGCACCTATTATGCCACTTTTTACAAGATGTAAAATAAGTCTCTGATGTCCCCAGAGTGTGTATGTGAAGTTTTAGCTCAAAATACCCCACAAATAATTTTTTATAGCATGTTACAATTGCCACTTTTGGGGGGTGAGCAAAAACGTGCCGTTTTAGTGTGTGTCCCTTTAAATGCAAATGAGCTGCTGCTCCCCTAGCCCTTTCTAGAAGAGGGCGGAGCTTCAAGTGCTCATACTCCTTTGTCAGGACAATCTCACACACTGAAAATGTCAGGAACTGTACTAGCGGTGTTCTGTTCGAACCGGAGTCGGACAATAATGCCTACAGAGCCAGAGAATATATGCTGCATGGAGACAGAACAGGTATAGTTTAATTACTGTTATAACTTATGTTGTCGTCTTGCTTTTATCCACTATTAGTACAAGCCTGTTGTAGCGGACCCGTCTGAATGATGGCCAAAACTTTACTGAAGCGTTTTATGACGTTTATTGTAAGAGTATTATTAAGAGTTGGTACAGATCCATCCTTGAGAACTAACTTTTTAGCAAAACCTGCTTTGTATTATTGACCCTCGTTCACAAAGCAGTCTGCCATAAAATGATTCGCTCAAACATAAACGCATTTAGGTATATTTTGGGGCGCATTCCCTTCAAAAACAAAAGTAATCCACTGTGTCTTCAGCGGCTCTGATTTCGGGAGTAAATGAAGACTGCTATGTCCATTCTTACAACCCACAACAGAACACCTCAATCGCTTAGGAGACATTCTTCTCTATACCTGCTCTGGCGTCTAAACAGTGGCGGATTGTGTACATCTCACTCAGGGCGGGTCTATGCTAAAATGGCAGTGTCAGTCAAACCTCATGGGCGGGGCCTGTGAAAAGTGACGTCACATTGCCAAGAATCTGAAAACGGCTTGTTCTGAGACACTGCTTATGATTTATGGGGATTTAAAAAAAAACACTGGGTGGATTTTTATCATTATAGGGTGGTTATGTACACACACTGCCAACACACATTTATGTTCAAACACCATGTAAAAGTGAATTTTGTATAATAGGTGCCCTTTAATAGATGTATTTACAGTTATATCAAACAGAAACAAAGCACAAACATTTGCTTGACCAGCCGCAGCAGCACATTGCAAAATTATTTATTTACCTCCAACTCTCTTTGCAGAACACAATCCTTGCTCCCCGCTTCTCCACAACCATTTCCTCCTCCATATTTTTTTTTCTTTTTCTCCTTTTCGCTGAAAATCAGCGCACAGAAAATTTGTATCGCAAGCTTCTTGCGGGCTATCATTTTTAATAACAATTCCAGTCTCGCACAAGAACTCCGGTCTGACGCACGCGTGAACGAGCACTGTTTTCTTGTCACATCTCGCGTGTGTTTGATTGTGAAACATAGTTTGCGGGCGAGACAGAGTTGTCGGCGATTCTTCCTATTGTTAAGTCATGCAGTGTTCATGCAAAGTTCAGGATTAGTACCCAGTTATTACCCAGTTATTATAATTACTATCATAAGTACACAGTATTTACATGCGGATTTACAAAAAGCGGGTGGCAAATTCATTTTGTTTATAAGACAAGATGTTTGTGTACATTTTATATTAATCATGGAAATAGTAATTTATCAAATGCCAATCGAATGACCAGGCATATATCCATGATGCACAGCATTTTAAAGAGTGACTCTGAATCGTAGTAATGCTGTATAGTTCAGGCATAGCATGTCGGATCACAGTAATCTGCTGCATCCTCCAAAAATGTGCTCTAAGAACTGGCCTAAAAAGAATTGCGACATGCAAATTGCTTTTAGCACTAATTTTATTGACACGTTTGCACTGGTTTTGCATAATTCTTTTAGTGAACTGAGTGCTGAAACAACACAGACAGCGTGTGCTAATAAACAATGCCATCAGCAGACTCAATTTAGTGAATTTCCCCCTCAGAGTGCTTTTAATAGGAATCTGATTCCTTGAATACATCACAAAGTCTTGGAGTTTCTCTTTTACTTTGTCTGGACTGAGATGCATTTTCTCTAATTGCTTAAATGATGCAATTACATTTGCTTTGAATTGCAATTTCCAAGTGTTTTTATTTTCCATTAGTACTTATTAACATTAATGAGATTCAATATCATTTGTAATGTCATTCAAGCCCAAATGTGGCCTTTAAAAATGATAATTACCTCCTCAGCTTATGCCTCAAATGTGGCTTTAGCCATTTGACCCATATTACCATAATGATTAATGACTGACATTCCAATATCTGTCATTAGAGACTAAACATGTTTTTATCTCTCATCCCATCTAAGACGTGATGATTCGAAGGATTTACAGTCTCAAATGGCGGCCTTTCTTCCAAAAGATCTTGCAGTGGCTTATGGGTATTGTTCATTGAGCGTAATTTCTTTGTGTGCTGACCTCACACTTATGCCTGTACCTTAAGGTACATATTGCTACTCTAAGGTACTAATATGCACCTTTTAAGGGTGAAAAGGGTACAAAGTTGTCCTTTTAAGGGTACTGCCCCAGTGACAAGCTGTTGTACCCCTAAAGGTACAAAATATTTGCACAAATATTTTTTTCTGAGAGTGTAGGGTTCAACAATTCCCGCCCGCTTTTTCAGCAGCGGTGGTTCCGGAAGTATTTTTTTCCCATTTATTTTTCCCATAGGGATTTAAAAAAAGTCTTTGTTAAAGAGTTATAAGCCATGAAAAAAGCCAATCAGCTACGAGGTGAAAAAGATGGAGTTGTACAAATGTTAATTATAAAAAAAACAAAAAAACAAAACAAAAACTATTTTAAGTTTATTGCACAATTTGAATATATATCCAAATATTTAAGTATTTTGAGAGTTTAAAGAGATTACATAATTCCCAGTGCTTCATGGGAGTGGGCGGAGCTAAAGACCTATTTTGGCACTTTCGTCTCACTATTTGGTGTAATTTTCTGTACAGCATCATGGGTAATGTAGTTTCTCACTAAGAATTAAATATGATTATTTTAAAAATAAACTGAAATAATGCGGACTGCCGGAATTCTTACCCCCTGCCAGATTATTAACCCCCTAGTATTGGTAGGTTTAGGAGTTGGTGTGGGGGAGGGGTTAGGATTAAGGGTGGGGTTAATAATTTGGCAGGGTGTCAAAATTTGGCACAACACCAGCTTTAAAGGAAATACCATGGATTAACAACCTCGTAGCTCACAGTAGGTCTTTCTTTAAAGGTTTAAAATATTATCGTTCAAAATCAATTTCCCTATGGAGAAAATTACTGGAGTTTTTACTTCCAGAACCTGACGGTTGCACTCTATAGGTAGGTGTGGCTCTGCCTTCTTTAACATGGAAATCTTCTTCGGTTCATTTCTGCTGTTCAGTCCGTCGAGGTCAGACCTCAGTGAAAACATGAACACACTGGAGAGCTGCTTTATAGTAGAAATTAAAGTTGTAATTGAAAGCAAAACTGACAGTTTTTCTTTTCTTTTTTTTTTTTTTTGTCTTTTCATGTTTAACACTGTAAAGCTGCTTGCTTTAAAGCAGTTTATTGATATATAAATTAAATATAAATTAACTAGATCAATAACCCATTTTTTCTTTTTCTGTGATTAATCGCAATTAAAAACACTTACGTTTTTAATATAAGTATTTATAAGTTTTAATGTTTTATAATCTTTTATAATCTCAAAATTATTGTAGAAACAACATAAAGACAATAGCCTATATTTTAAATACTTGTTTAATGGCATATTTTTATGAATGAAGGCCAGTAACACTAATACTAATACAGGTACTGATGTCTCTATGAAATTAATTAATTTTTTGTAAATTTTAAACATTAATTATAGCCATTCAACATTACAGTGTAATCGAAAGCTATCAATTTCTTTTTAAATTTAGTAGGCTTTATAAATATTTTAAATAATTTAAGTGAACTTAAAACAATCCTCACATAAACCCACAATAAATGTCATATTTACTTGTGCCCTGTGAAATATACAGAAATTGAATAAATTTATCAAACAGTGTGCACTGCATAAATTATAAATTAAATATAGATTAATCCTTATTAAAGCTAATAAATTTCCTTAGTTAAGAGCAGTGAATGATTTTCTGTTACCTTTCTTCTTTGATTAACATTAATGGCAGAGAGAATTAGTGGCTGCTGTCAGTTTAAGACCTCACATGCGTCCCATTTTCTCTCACAACTCTATGTTCATTTAAGACTTTATTTAACTCATTTATAAGGATACACGATAAATTGGACAGTTTGGCATAATTGTGCATGCTATTGTTCGTTCAAGCGTGAAAGAGAACTCGATTCTGGTGTGCTGTCTGTGCACACGATACTGTTGTCTTTCTGTGCATCTTGTATGTGTCAGGACATTCACAGAGAGCACGTTCTCTTTTGTCTTGTCGCGCTTAAATAGTTTAAAAGCATTTGCAAGAATAAGAGCGTGATCATATGATGTAATGCTAGCCAAAGGATGACAGAAAAAACGGATGTTGCATTAATTGCGTTAAATATTTTTAACACGTTAAACTGGAAAAAAAAAAAAATCGCATGCTTTAGTGCGGTAACGTTGACAGCACTAAAATAAACGTAACTTGACGTGACTTGACTAGAGTGCCGATTACAGAGCTTGTGCAAACATATCCATATCACTATGATCAGATGCTTTCTTAATTGGTGTTTTCTCACCGCTGTCATTTTGTTGATTATTTTGTTATTGAGAGGAAAGCACACAGCACATATATCTAAACGCCACTCTCAGCAGTCTGGATTTTTGTACACCGTTGCAAAGGCATTTCAAACTTCTTTTGACCAATAAACGAAGAACAAACAAGAACTTCGCCGTGAGCATATCGGGGCCTTGTGTGCTGGGCAAAGTAATGCTTTTATGACAGGAATACAAAGATTTCATATCAAGTAGGCATATTCCACATGACACTGGAGAAAATGCAGCATAAAATACAAGCATGTGAATTCAGCTCTGCACATTTCTAGAGACTTTCTTTTACTATGACTTGCCTATAGTTTAATAGGTTTAATATGTGTGATTATGTTAAATTAGTTCCTTGTCATCTTTATATGTTCATTCTGTCATCATTCTTCCTTAACTTCTTTTGCTCTTTAGTCTAATTTAACTCTAACCTTATTTCTCTTCCCTGTGTGTACTTGTCTGAGTGTTGATTTTGCCTTTTTAATCGCACACCGCAGTGACCTTTCATATTAGTGTGGGTGGGTCTATGAATGAGGTAACCAGTAATTTACCTGGCAGCGGAGAGTGAAGTATGGATAAACGTGTAGTGTGGATCCAGCAGGTAATCCAGGGTTGTGATGTGTCCTTGTTATTGAGCCGAAGAACAGATGTACTGAGATGGGAGATGTCTAATGATAACACCAAGTTAATTACTTAGGTGTTATACTGTCATTCAGTGAGATGGTGGGTGTAATGCAAAATGCAAAAATGTACTGCAAAAAAAGTTTCTTTTGGAATTTGCAGAGAAAATGATCCACACATTTGTGTTATGTAACTCGTGCATTTGGCACTGTATGTCATACTATGCAATGTAATATCGCACACAAACCTCGGTTAATAAGAAAATCATGTTTTTATTGGTAAAGATCTGTGGAGAACCATGTGGATTTAATTTTACTTCAGCTCCTCTATTATCACATCCCAATACAATATTTCACAATAAGTCACAAGAGATTTGACAGTTTATCAACATATTTTCATCATGTTTCATTTTTCAAAACAGATATGAGGATTATTTTTGCTCATATCCAGAAACATCCCTTGCTTTTAGTGGTGATTGTTTAGGCTCTATAATTTTTTTTTGCTCATACTTATGGATTAAGGATTTTTGCTTTTAGTTTACTCCTGTTATCTGCTAAGAAATGTCTGGGTCACATTTCACACCAAAATCAAAAGAAAGTAAAAATAAATAATATTTTGCCAAAAGAAAATGGAGCCTATTTTAGGAACATTACCTCTTTTTCATGACAATTAAGCATGTCCTTCTCCAATTGTCAGTGGCCTACTGTCAATAAATTAGTAAATAATATAGAAATTTAAAAAAAATGTTTTGATCCTACTCTTACACTGAACAAATTTATAAACGCAACACTTTTGTTTTTGCCCCCATTTTTTTATGAGCTGAACTCAAAGATCTAAGACTTTTTCTATGTATACAGAAGGCCTATTTCTCTCAAATATTGTTCACAAATCTGTCTAAATCTGTGTTAGTGAGCACTTCTCCTTTGCTGAGATAATCCATCCACCTCACAGGTGTGGCATATCAAGATGCCGTTTAGACAGCATGATTATTGCACAGGTGTGCCTTAGGCTGGCCACAATAAAAGGCCACTCTAAAATGTGCAGTTTTATCACACAGCACAATGCCACAGATGTCGCAAGTTTTGAGGGAGCGTGCAATTGGCATGCTGACTGCAGGAATGTCCACCAGAGCTGTTGCCCATGAATTGAATTTTCATTTCTCTACCATAAGCCGTCTCCAAAGGCATTTCAGAGAATTTGGCAGTACATCCCACCGGCCTCACAACCACAGACCACGTGTAACCACACCAGTCCAGGACCTCCACATCCAGCATCTTCACCTCCAAGATCGTCTGAGACCAGCCACCCGGACAGCTGCTGCAACAATCGGTTTGCATAACCAAAGAATTTCTGCACAAACTGTCAGAAACTGTCTCAGGGAAGCTCATCTGCATGCTCATCGTCCTCATCGGGGTCTCGACCTGACTGCAGTTCGTCGTCGTAACCAACTTGAGTGGGCAAATGCTCACATTCGATGGTGTCTGGCACTTTGGAGAGGAGTTCTCTTCACGGATGAATCCCGGTTTTCACTGTACAGGGCAGATGGCAGACAGCATGTATGGTGTCATGTGAGTGAGCGGTTTGCTGATGTCAACGTTGTGGATCGAGTGGCCCATGGTGGCGGTGGGGTTATGGTATGGGCAGGCGTATGTTATGGACAACGAACACAGGTGCATTTTATTGATGGCATTTTGAATGCACAGAGATACCGTGACAAGATTCTGATGCCCATTGTTTTGCCATTCATCCACGACCATCACCTCATGTTGCAGCATGATAATACACGGCCCCATGTTGCAAGGATCTGTACACAATTCCTGGAAGCTAAAAAATGACATGTCACCCATTGAACATGTTTGGGATGCTCTGAATTGGCGTATATGACAGCGTGTTCCAGTTCCTGCCAATATCCAGCAACTTCGCACAGCCATTGAAGTGGAGTGGATCAACATTCCACAGGCCACAATCAACAACCTGATCAACTCTATGCGAAGGAGATGTGTTGCACTGCGTGACCAGAAATTTCATTATATAATAATAATAATCATCACAACAGGTCACATCATTTATGTAGCTTTAGAAGGTCTGGTGTGTCTTTCCAGGACCTTAAGTCTTTTAGAAATCCGCTTATGAGCTTCTGTTTTTCAGAAGTGCTTTTCCTGAAATGCTCTCCTGAAGTGATCCAAAGGAGCTATGGCTTGAATATGTTTTCTAATTGGCTGTACAGTGTCTCTGTGGATCCTATACAACAGCGTGCAGATAATTCCTCTGTTGAGATCAGTAAAAGGAAAAATAGAGGCATGTCTTACATGCTCAAAGGAGCACTCAAGAATGACCGACAGATAAACTCTGGATTCCACCTTTCCTAAACGGGGTACAAAAAAGAGGTCCATTTCAATCAGTACATATTATTTGAAAGCATTTTCAATCAGCATTGTAACTGGCTTTATGTAGAGCCACTAGACAGGCCAGAAGGTCAAAGTCCTTCTCTGAAGATAGTAAAATAATTGCTTTGGCAAATTCCAAAGTTCTGGAACGTGGCAATGCTGCGATGGGGGAATCATTACATTGTCAAAGGAGATAAAAGAAGCCTATTTAGGTCAAATTCCCCAAGGTGGACTATCAGAGAGACCCCTACTCGCCTACCTCACTGTTGAAGGTATTGGAAAAAAAGAAAGAAAAAAAGGGCTTCTTATTCAGCCAGTGATTTTCATTTAGATTAGTGCTGCATTTTATGCAGGAGTGAAGTGTCTCTCTGAATCCCACACTGTCTGTGAGAAAGGTGCAGTCAAAATGGTTCACCTCCTCCACCTGTAGACATTTCATTATATAACCTTTTTAAGAAAAGTGTTTTTCCTCCAAAGGAAGCAGATGTTTTTGTTTTTGTGTTTGTGCATATGTATAGTAGTTCTCTAATGTCAGAGTTCAAACAAAGACTTTAAATTGAAGTTTAGTTCCGCAGTGTTGTTTGGTAGCTTATTAGATCCGCTAATATTAAGGGCCCTATTTTAACGTTCTAAGCGCATGGTCTGAAGCTCATGGCACAGGTGCACTTAGGGCGTGTCCGAATCCACTTTTACTAGTTTAACGATGGAAAAAAAGGTTGGCGCGCCAGGCACATGGTCCAAAAGGGTTGTACCTTGTCTCTTAATGAGTCATGGGTGTGTTTTGGGCGTAACGTGCAATAAACCAATCAGAGTCGCATCTCCCATTCCCTTTAAAAGCCAGTTGTGCTTGCACCATGGCGGATTCGCTATTTACGTGGCGGAATTTGTGAGCAGAAAGACTGAATGGTTCTCTGGAGAGGAATCCTTTTATTTTTAATATTTAAAAATGTTTGTGTGCTGTTGCGCGTCCCTGTGTGTGTAATAAGCAGAGTGTACGCGCGTTGTGCTACCGCCTATAGGCGCATATTTCTAACGCGCCATTTAAATAACACAAAAATACTGCGCCATTGACTTTAGATCAGGTTTTTGTTGGTCAATGGCGCAGTCGTTTTCAGTTGCCTCAAAAAAGCAAAGCGCCAACAATGCGAACAGATGGGCGCGAGTGCATTTGCTATTTAAACAATGTGGCGCTGGACGTGAAAATGATAACTGCGTCGGGCTGAAATTAGCAAAAAACACTTGCGTCGCGGCTGCCGTCACATTGTGCCAGGTGTATGATATGGCCCTATAGCTTCAACATTTTTCTCTGTTTAATTTCCCCAAAGCAGCAGATTAACCCCTTAGTTCTTATCTGTGCACTGTAAGTGGGTATAAACATAATTTTGTTTTTCCCAGAATCAATTAATTCAATCAATCAATCAATAAATTAATTCTATTTACATTTGATATTAATGAAAAATATTTTCCTCAAATTCTAGTCTTATTTTAATCAGATGAAGAAAATCAATATTTCTAATTAATGATTCTTACTATTCATTTTGGTTTTTAATGTATATTTCAGTCATCTGTGCTTCGCACTATATGTACATTCAAACTTCTGCCACGATCAGTAAGCAAACCTATTTCTGAACTAGCACAATGAACACATTATTGTTTAAACGTGGTTTAGCACTAATTTCACTTTCTTTGTCTGTTTCCTTGACAACCAGTTAAATAAAGACAAAAAAAAAAAAATGACTGAAAATTAAATACTATTTGTCATGTTAAAAAATGCTCAAGAACACGTTTTGAAGCTCTGTGTGCATGGTTAAACCAGCATTTCCTCCAGTAAGTTTTGGCTTTAGAGATCTAATGAGCAAGACAGATGTTCATAATAGCCAGAAAGCAAATATTTTTATCTAATAGCTACAGGGTTAACTATGCCACCAGAGGAAACATGCTTTTTGTGCATGGGACACAAAAGGAAATACCTAAGACAATGTCCTGCTGGTCCCCATTCAGTTTGTGAACAAATAGAAGAATAGACATTCTGTTAAATATATTTTGTGTTCCATGCGAGAAAGAATTTCATATGGGTCAACATAAGAGTCATTATACTGCTGAATGCTGTTGAATGCTTGAATCTGATTGGTTGACGAATGTTCTAAGGTGTGCAATTATTTTCAGGGAAACGCACGGCAAAAGTAGTTCAAGGCAGGTCGCATTACAGTTCCATATCACTTCGCCAAATGATTTCAGTTATTTCAAATGTCTTTACAGCCGACAACAGCAAAATAACCAAAACCCACAACGACACCGACCACGCAAATAAATATAGTAAATAGGATAAAAATGTCAAATTGTTTCCATGTTTTTTCCATAAAATTACATTTTATTATGTACTAAAGGCACATACTCTCTTTCTCCTGCTCTCACCCCTCTCCCACTCAAATGCACACACATACTGTGCAGACACACACTCGCATAGAAACGTGTTGTCAGCGCTGCTCTGACAATTTTATCAGTAAAATAGTTTATCAACTTAAAAGCTACATTACATTTCTCAGCGAGGTAATAACGACACTGTTCTTACAGTTTTGTATTAGTAGACGCTGCTGCCGAACACTGTTGAGACTTGAGAGACGCACAGACTGAGGTAATTCACACACGCTTAATATCTCTCTCTCTCTCGCTCTCTCTCTCTCTCTCTCACACACACACACACACACACACACACACACACACACACACACACACACACACACACACACACACACACACACACACACACACACTGCATTAATAACTGCATTAGTCTGCTATCAATATGGCTCAAGCCTCCGTTACTAGCTTTAAAATGACGTTTTGGAATTAGCAACGGAGGCTTGGGTTTAGATGCGTAAGAAATTAGTCCTGCACACAAGAGCGTTTTAAGGACAAAACCTGACAAATGTCTTCTGAACAGTGTTTAGAGGTGTGGTGACCGTAGTATAAGTGGAATAATTGACTCCGGGCCATTGAATTATTAGAAAAATAATGCACATATTTTTCTAATAATTCAATGGCCCATCATCAATTATTCCTTACGTAAATGATAACAGTGTCCATTCTTGGGTAAACTATTGCTTTTAAGTTCAGTTCTCTCCTCCTGCATCTTATGCATTATCAAATGATAATAGGCGAGTCTAAAGCCAAGTTGCTTTTTGTTCTTTGCAGAGCTGAAGCCAGTGAAGGTATTTGTTACTGCTGAAAAAGATATTTAACTGTCTGTAACGTTGTGCTCCAGATCACTTGAAGTCCTTGTGCATCTAACTGAAGTAGCTATAATGATGGCTTTCTGTTCTTAGCCCATGTCTACTCATGTTATATCCAATCGAGAACATCTTGACCAAGTAAATATCACCTTAATGATTTAAAGGATCAGGGCCCGTATTCTTAAAGCTTCTAAGAATCCTCTCAGAAAGCTCCCAATGTACCTTAAAAACTTCCACGTAGGAGTCTTAGCTTAAGAGTGATTCAGGACCGATCTGAGAGCAACTGATCGAGGAAAATACAAAAACGTTTACCTTAGTGAGGAGGCGGGGCTGACCCCGTTGCTACGTATGACACAGTCTTTTGAAGACTGTGATTGGTTGGTTGTCCAAGAAGGAAAAAAAGAGCGCTTTTAAGTATAGAGTCTATATAAACCTTCACTTTGAAATTACAGGCGTCATTTTTTACCGTACTCTCTCTCTCTCTCTCACATAATATATATGTATATTCTCTATTTTTTATTTACCATGCTGTTAATGTTGTACTTAATGTATTTGATAGGAACAGTATAGGTTCTGAAATTGCTGTAATTCTGTGATCACTTTGCTTATAGAAGGTTGTGACTGACCCAAATCATCACTGCTGCATAGTTGCATTTTTCTAGTTGCCAAATGTGTTATTGTAGTGATTACTTCCATTTCTGGTGCTATGGAATTTCTGCGCTGTGACGGAGATGTTAGCGTGTCTCTAATAAGATTGGTCACAAACATGATCCCTGCACGATCTAATGTGTAGTGTCTTATTAACTAACTCATGCATTGTGTGCAACACATTTCTTCTCCCTCTTCAAGTTTCGTCCATTTTCTCCGCTGCTAAAGAAACTCTTAAGCCTCTTAAAAGTCCTCGTCCGTACTCCTAACAATTTTGGACCTTAAGACCTCTTTTAAGGGTTAAGATGCTTTCTGAATTACTTTCTTCTTTACTAGGATTTTTTCTTTAATTTTAAGAGGAAAGCCCACCTTTAAGAATACGGGCCCAGTTCTTTTCATTATTCTTTATATAATTTCCAAGCTCTTTGTGCAGAGATAGATGTTACAAAATAATATTATTATACAAAAAATAGCCACTGCCGCAAGTTTCATTTTGATAGATATGTCTTCATGTGCTCACAAAGATGTCTACGACATCTGATGAATGTGTGAACAGATTCTTTCACACATTCATCTGTCCATTCCCACTCTGAGTTCTGAAACCACCTGTCATCTAAACCTCATGTGTCTAGCTTGTATCTTTCACTGTCAGCTTTGAGAAAAGAAGATGGCCCAGGGGTGAGCCCTGAGGAACATCGTTTAGTGTTTATTTTGAAATTGTTGCTCCTTCCATTACAATACTGCTCACAGAGTGGGAATCATCATTGTCATAGACGTAAAGATGCTTGGGGACTCTGCGTAAGTCACATTTCCATTACACTTTTATTGTACGCTTTCTCTCTGGTCCCATTTACACCTGGTGTTAACATTCTTCTTAATCAGTCCGATCACAAGTGGTCTGTTCTAAATACAGGCTTAAACAGGGTCCAAAACATTTTGCGATCAAGTCACTCATACCACTTTCAGGTAGTCAGGGAAAACATGCATGAAGCAAACACAGACAATTTTGATTTCATTAGCCGTGTTTCCACTGTCGGGCCAAAAGCGGGCGTGGTAGTGTGTGCCAGGGCCACTCGCGTTTCCACTGTCACTTCCGAGGCTTGATCGGGCCTCATCGGGGCTTTCTCGGGGCCAACGGCCAGGGTTTTTTGGCCCGTCAAATACCTTGGTCCAAAGCAGGCCAGCTCGGGCTTGAGGAGTGGTTATGAACAAAGGCGGGGTTTATCTGAGTCTAGAGACGGCAGCGCCGGTGCCGCGGGAGATTTCATATACCAGCAACTCACTTTCAGACAGCAGCGAGTGTTTGAATAACTTCTGTTTGTGATCCGATGTGGATTCTAATCACTGTATAAGGCATAAATATTTATTATGCCATGCAAAAGACTATTTGCGCTAACCATTACCATAGTAAACATGGTAAATACGACTGCCTGAAGAAATCAGATATATCATATAAGCTATCACAATCATGTATTTATTTTATCTGTCAGTACGTTTGTCTCTTTATGCCGGACTGTCTGATATCCACATTAAGCTCTGCATATGTCATAAAATAAAGTAACTCCGTTTTTCGGGAGCTGTATAGCCTGTATTGGGACTGTCACTGGAGAGAGTGCTAAAGCTGCTCAGGTCGTATTTTTGTTGGAAAATATGTAGAAGTGATTGTTCTTTCTAAATATGATAAACTGTCCCGTGACTACAAATAAACAGAAACAGACATGACTGAATAAATACACGTGTCCTCTTTCTTTTGTGAAATAATGGTAAATACCACGTGTAATCTCGACAAATTAGTGTATTATGATCAATGTATCACTTATTATTGTAAAACTGTGGTAAAACATCGATGCTTGGGTTTTAAATCTTTAAGTAAACAACAAAAATGCCAACAAACGGCCGCTTTTATCATGTTGGTTTTGCGATCTCGCTAGTTTCCAGTAATTTCTTTCTGATTAGTTTTCTGATAAAACATACATTTGTTGGTGAGATGATGGGTTTCTGTGATGTTGTTCCAGAGAGGCATGTTACGGGTGGGTTTTAGTAAAGCGATGCAGAGCTTCTTGCCCGACAGTGGAAATGCAGCGTGGTTTTGGGCTCGGTGCTACAGGTCCAAGGTTATTAGCCCAGCCCGGCCCAGCCCAGCCTGATGAAAGCCCTGGCTCGCACTGGCCCGACAGTGGAAACGCGGCTACTAACTGTAACACCAGGCGCAAATATGGCCTTTCTTTCCCTCTCTCTACACTGCATTTTCTCATTACTTCATTTCACTTTACTGTATGTCATATTCCAATCTGTTTTTCATTATTGTCATTTTCATTCTTTGTAACTCCTGGCTTTAACAAGAAATTATTTTTTCAGCACAGAAAACTAAGTTTAGAATGGCCTTTGTCAACTTAAAAGTTGTAGGTGAAGAAGTTTATTTCCAGTTTATTTCCTTGAAAAGTTTATTTCCAGTTTAACTGTACATATATACAAGCTGTTTGTGTCAGACTATTATGTGTTTGTCTCTACACTGGACTCCAAATAATGAAGTATTGTAAACACAGAAACAGAAGAAAAAAGGATTAGTGTCATCAGACACCGGAAGCAATATACTTTATAATATATAATTACTGTGCAAGATAGAGGTGGGAGATATAGCAAATTTTTCAGCTTTTTGATGACTTTTCAATGCATCAATATTTATGTTTTTGCTCAGCATTTTGCTTCTGAGATTTGCACTCTCAGTCACAGGACAAGGAAGAATCATTTAACAAATCTGATGAAATGCTCTTAAAGAGTTAGTTCACCCCAAAATGAAAATTATGTCATTGATTGCACACCCTCAGGTCCTTTCAACCCCATGAGACTTTTGTTTATCTTTGAAACACAAATCAAGATATTTTTATTTTGTTGATCATATGGATTACTTTTATGATGTCTTGATCACAGTAGGTGGAATAGGCAACCCAATCTCCTGGCACTACGTATCTATAGCACGAATTCATGCTTTCATTTGGCGTGCTCTTTACAGAATATGCAGAAATCACCTTTTACGTGCATCTGCCGCGGTTGATGTTTACACATGAAACAATAAAGTGTGTGCGCTGTTTCTTCTTTATCCGCTACTGTGCTTGATGGGCGGCTCTTTCATCACGCGTAACTGGATAAGTTCTCGGGCAGGCTTGGATATATTAATAACGAAAATGATTTGGACATTTACAGCCAGGGTTCCTATTCATTCACGTTGTATGGAAAGAACAGTCTGCAAGGCAAGTCTTTTTGGTAGTGCATTTTACAAAGCATTTTCAAAATGTAAGCTTTACATAAAAGGCTGAATTTTGGACATTTAACTAAAATAAGTTATGGGTAGGTTTAGGGAATTGCGGAATGAACCGACCAATATCATTTTAAATACATACAGATTGATAATACTTTTCCTAAATCTAACTTTCAATTGAGGGACAGAAATCTCTCAGGTTTCGTTAAAAAAAAATTCATTCAACACATTGTATTTCGAAGATGAACAAAAGTCTAATGGGTTTGGAATGACATGAGGGTGAACAATTGGGTGAAATATCCCTTTAATTTCATTCAAATCTTTAAGATATTCACTGTGTTGCTTAATTTTATATTATCTGCAAGATCAGCACAACTATATCATTAATATACTGTATTTATATATTTTTTTTTATATTTTTATAGTATATTGTATTAGTTATATATATTTTATGAATACATGTTTTGCAAAGAATTTGCTGTATATTGTTTCACTGCCGTTTAACGTTCTTTCACCTGACTCACATCAGGGCTTCAACACAAGTGTCATGCACTGAAAAAAAAAGTGTGTTGGATTTACATGATTAAATTGTGTACATCGGTCCCACATGAATCAGTTAAGTTAAACAAACATAATTTGTTCATGTAACTTCAACATCATAGAATTAATACATTTTAAGTGACCCAATTAAGTAGTCTCAAAATGAATTTTATATGGCTCCCTGGCATGATTCAGGCATTCAGTTTTATATATTCATTCATCTCACTTCAATTTCATATACTAAATGTTACAGTTACAATGTAACAATGTAAACGTTTCAGTTAATGCAACACAAATCATTCATGTAATCTCAACACAAACAGATTAAGTAAACTTCAGTTTGACTTATATTTAAGTGGATTGAACACAATCAAATTAAGTTAGGACAAAAATGTATAGCAATTGTGTTGCTTTAGCTCATTTTAATTAAGCAATTTGAACAAGCAGTAAAAATCTTTTTTTTCAGTATGTGACTCTTTGATGTTCACAAGAAAAATGTTGCAGATGACATCACTGTGTATTAGGTTGCATAGAATGTTTATTTGTGTATATTATTATGAATGACGTGATCTGCCTTGTGTTGTACAAATACAAAGTTCTGTCATGAAACTCTAGATGCCGCAGGTCAAATTGTTCCTTAACTCAATTTGTTATAATTTATAATAGTGCAGCTGATTGGTTGCTGTGGCATCAGCAGCCAATGAGCTTGCTGCTCAGCATTCAAATACTTGGCACTGTTTGCTGTTGCAGTCTGCAGTGTGCTTTCAGAAACCCTCCATCTTCCCCAGCTCCACCTGTATAGATCTGCTACGGGGGTTATTTCATGAATATGTGTCTTATGAATATGTCTTACATGCTCACAGCAGCATGTCTGTGAATGTATTGGCAGTAGCAAGTCTCTGTACTTGCTCTGCAGAAGAAGCAGCGTAGCAGATCTATTTCGCCAAGACCAAATACATTAATCATTACCATTACCATGCCAGTCTCTCAGAGAGTTGTCATGACAGAACTTCAGTTCAGTGCGAATTATTTAAAAGGCATTTTGCGGTGTCATATCAGTGTATCTTCCACCGGTTGCTTAAATTTGCTTGTTTCCACAGAACTCTGGGAACGAAGAGCTACCGAACTCAGCTGACTATGTGAGCTGCCATCACCCGGGCAACCAGGAAAAATTTGTTGAACCTCCGCCTCCTTCTGCCTACCCCCCTGTTACCTTCCTCCCCCAGCACCCTTACACCCAGCACCCTACCAACACCCCCATGTACACCTTCCAGCCCAACGCCACCCCTCCAGGCCCCCGACCCCCGTTTAACTATCCCAAAGAGCAGTCCGTCTAGCCCCAAGGCCCTCCAAGCTAGGAGACGCCCCTGTGACAGCTCCGTTGCCCCTCCCATACAGGATAGCTATTACGAGTCACACCTGGAGAGAACAACACTTCCTTCCTCTTTACTGTTGTCCTGCGCTGGCCACATCAGGATGCGGGCGGTCTCTCGGAACAATGAATAAAAGTGTCAGTAGTTTGTGGACCTGAAACCGTGTGTGTTGTGCACTGCATGTTTCACTATGAGGATGTGGTTAGGTTCCCTTAGTCTCGTGATGTAATTTTAGAAACACCACAACTCTACACCCTCCCACCTCTCACAACAGCACACCTCACTTCTCCTGAACACAGGGTATAAGCCTTCGCTTTTCCTCTCTTAGAACTTACTTTTCTTCATTTCAATTCTGCCAAGTGTCTGACCATTTACAGTATTTCAAGAAAAGAAACGTTCTGTCATTATTTATGTACGCTCATATTTCAAAGTGTATGTTGGTGTTTTTTCGTGGAACCCAAATGATCAATTTTTGAATAACCTTCTTGCAGATGTTCTCCAAGAGACAGTTCTCCATAGAACTCCATAGAAGTATCATCAACATTATATGGTTTTATGGTACTTTAACTCTTTCCCCGCCATTGACAGAATTTTCCGGATTTCTGTTTTTTCACTGTTATACGGTAGGGGGCACTATTACGCATTTTCTGAAAGAGTTGAGAACCTCTGGATCAAAACACTGACAAAAAAGAAGCAGAAAAAAGCGATAAAAGATATAAGTTGTTCAAAATGTTACTTGACTTACTCAAGTAAGAAACTTAGTTGAAACTTACTCAAGTGTTCAAGTGTTCTTTTGATATATTGCATGTTCAGTTATTTATACAACACTCTCACAAAAAAGGTACAAAAGCTGTCACTGGGGCAGTACCTCTTCAAAAGGTACACTTTTGTTCCTTTTAGGTACTAATATGTACCTTTAAGGTACCAATGTGCACCCTTTAGGTACAAAAGTGTACCTTTTGAAAAGGTACTGCCCTAGTGACAGCTTTTGTACCATTTTTTCTGAGAGTGAACAAATTATTCTGGGGGCCATGACATTTTTGTGAAAATTATCAAAAACGCTGGCGGTGGCTGGCAACTTTAAAAAAAAATGCTGGTGTGGAAAGAGTTCATGTTGGGTTTTTTTTCTGTTCATTTTGGAGCATGTATGGACGAGCTGTGCGAACAATATTTAAATGGTCTCTTTTTTGTCCTTTTTGGAGCTTGTACACACTTAAAAATAAAGGTTCTTTATTGGCCTTGATGGTTCCATGAAGAACTTTTAACCTTCATGGAATCTTTCCATTGCACAAAAGGTTCTTTATAGTAGAAAAGGTTCTTTAGTTTTTTAAAAGCTGTTTACTAAAAGGGTTTTTAGGGAACCAAAAGTGTTTTTTTCTATGGCATTGCTGTGATTTTGGAAGCTTTATTTTTTAAGAGTGCAGAAAAGAGCTGCGTGAACAATATTTAAAAGGTCTCTTTTTGTGTTCAATTAAAAAACAAATGCATATGGGTTTGAAATGACATGAGGTGGAATAAATAATGACAGAACTGTTTCTTTAACTTTGTGTCACCTTTTTAGTTTCTTCTTTTTTTTTTTTTTTATTAATTGTTACTCTTTCATTCTTTAGATTATATTTGCTTGCTTCTTGTTGTACATGCTTGGGTTGAGTGACTGTTAAAGTATACTATATTATTTATCTAATGACATTTTGTCAAAATTATGACATGGCACAACATCCCTACAGTGATTCTGCTGCAACAGCATTATATGGGTAAATTGGCAGTGCTCGTCTTTCTCGAAGATATCGGAATAGTACCAAATATCAATAAAATATTTAGTTATTATAATCTGAAATGTGAATGTTCCCTCTTCTCAAAACAAAAAAAGTTAAAGGGCTCTATTTCACTTCCTCTCATAAGATATCATCTGACACAACATCACAAGTAAAACATTTTTGCTCCCATAAACACTTTCATCTCGTTTTGCTCGTAGTTACCAAAGAAATAGAGCATTCCATATTTGCTTCCACACAAATGTTTACATTTGGTATTATCAGAGATTTAGGAATAAACGGATACTTTTCATCAGGACACTCATCCACGTTTCAAGCGATCCAGATAATCATAACCTTCATGTATCAATTTATTTCTTTGAAGGCTTGTTGTTAAAAGATAAAGCGTTGTATTTATGTTGCTGCTGTATTTATAAGTGTAGGTTGTCCTTGAAAATGCATGCGAGTCCATGTCTTTAATTTTCATCATCTCTGAATAGTCTGAATCCTTTTTGTTTTAAACTACTATAAATGTACCATTTTCACTGGTTGACCTACACAAAAACCTTTTCAGGGACAATCCACAACTTTCATCCTTATTAAGCTATTTTTGAAATAAAAGCATATGTTGATGTATTTTTTTAGAGAACGATCCTCAATATGCCGTAACCTTCTAGAACATATTCAGTCCTGAACCCTATGAAGAGCCAATACAAATCACTGCCCTCTTTACAACCTCAGCCAGACCTCTTTAAGAATGAGATCATCTGACAAGAATGACGCTCATGTTGATAGGCCATGTCTAATGTATATGCTGGAAAAGAAAAAAATAATATTTGTGCTAAATGTCTGTGCTCAATGTGAAAGTTACAAGTGATAAAAGAGAAACCCTTAGAGTTGTCCGGGATTGGTTTTAAAAATGTATCTTCTGCAGTGGTTTATGGGCTAGGTTACAATATGTGAAGCTACCTACTGTGCACACCTTTATGTCTGGCATTGATTTCTATGTGTGTACTAGTGTAGCATTAGAATCATCTGTGGTTCCTGGGTTGCAGTGCTGGAAAGAAAATCCTGTCCCCATGTCACATATTTTCCATTATTGCTGCCACATGTATTATTATTATTAGTATTAATATTTTCAACACTGAAGATCATGCATTATTTGTCACTAGTTGATTTTTCTTTGTTGTCCTACTGCCTCAGATACTATGAAATTGTTTTTCTTTTCTTTTGAAACTGTGATATTATTTTACTTCATTTCTATGTTTGCAATCCTGCCGAGTTTGTTTTATACACGTAAGCTGTAGCTTTTTTGTTAATATTTTCTAATACATGCGATGTATACAATATATCTTCATGTTTGTAAAAGGATCATTGTCTGAGTCATCGTGAACACATGAACTCAATCATTGTATGTGTCACTGCTAGTTATTCTTCCATATGTGAAGCATTTTGACTTTTTTGTCTTTTTTTACATGGGGATTATGTTTGGTGTAAAAATTAACTTCATGTACCAGATGTGTGAAACAAAAATCATGCAGATGAACATTAAACCTCACAAAATCTAAATAGTGTCCTTATTTTGAAATATATTTGATATATGTTGCAGTATTGAGAGAGCTATGTGTACTATGTACTATGTGCATGTGCAAAACTACACATTTTTGAAATCAGATATTTGGTGGTTTACCAGAACAACTAGTTGACTAATTGTCTTAATAGCCTGTTGGTTCTGGCTTCCCCTGACCTTAAAAATGGATTGATGGATCCCAAAGAAACTCTTTAAAAGTTGGACTATTTTTTAACTATTTTTTTAACACAGAAAGAAAGAAATAAGCATCCCATGCCTTATAGTAAACACCAACAGTATTAAACCAACCATTTATAAAAAAAAAAAAAAAAAAAAAAAATATATATATATATATATATATACATTTTTTTTAATTTTTTTTATAAATGGTTGGTTTAATATATATATATATACGCTGGCCGGCCAAAAAAAAGTCGCTGTTTGGATTTAAATGAAGGATCATTTTCACACATGAATTGGCACCTCTGAGTCCAGACCTTAAAATTAATTGAAAGTCTTTGGGATGTGCTGGAGGAGACTTTACAGAGTGCTGGACTCTTGCATTGTCAATACATGATGTAAATGTCTAATAAGGAACACTTTTGCTTGATGACTCATGGAAATACTTTTTTAACTAAACGAACTGATTTACTAAAATAAAAAAGAGAGAGAAAACTGATTGATAAAAGGCCCTTAAAACAAAAAAGCAAGTGGACCAGATTGCATCCTCAATTAAATGCTCAAGAACACAGCACAAATTAAGATTGGCCTTACTAAAACTATTCAACTTCGTTCTGAGTGTTCGTTCCCATTTTCAAAAGTGGAGATAAATTAGATCCAAACAACTTGAGGCATTTGTGTATGCAGTAATCTGGTGGGTCTCATTCACTAATAATACGCTATACACATCTGAACTTCTCAAGAGAAAATTCCGCCTAATTCACAACACGTGCATAAGCACATGAATTTGTTCTGAACCTCATCTAATGTTGATGAATTTGGAGTAGGGGAGAGCGGGGCACAACCTAACGCATTTGTGTAAATCCACTTGGGGTTCAGAGTATTTATTTTTTCCCACATTATTTTTACACGTCTAGTACAATTATGTGGTTTTGTTTCATTAATACAGTGTATACTTTTTTCTTGATTTACCCCCAAAGAATGGAAGTGAAATGTGACAGCATGCCCCATAGGTGGGGTACATTGTGACATGTGAGGGGCACATTGTAACATAACCATATGACAGCTTAAAATGTTATCTGATACAATCACAAAAATAATGCTTTTTGACTTTCTCAGTTTTTGTAAATCCACTTGGGGTTCAGAGTATTCATTTCTTCCCACATTATTTTTACACGTCTAGTACAATTATGTGGTTTTGTTTCATTAATACAGTGTATACTTTTTTCTTGGTTTACCCCCAAAGAATGGAAGTGAAATGTGACAACATGCCCCATAGGTGGGGTACATTGTAACATGTGAGGGGCACATTGTAACAAAACCATATGACAGCTTAAAATGTTATCTGATCTAATCACAAAAATATACAAGACAAACTAAAATATTTTGTCAATAAAATACAATTATTAACTTTTTCAAATAAAATAGTGTCTTTTTTAATCATGAAAAAATAAAAAAAACATGACAACAAACACACTGCAAAACACAGCTATACAGCATAGTTAAAAACATAATAATAATTAATAACTTCTGAACATTGATTCTCAGTCATTCACCTTTTTCTCATGGTTTCTCAATAGAATTCATAAAAGTATAGAATAGAATAGCATATTTCTAATAGGGGCACATTGTAACGCAGTGTTACAACATGCCCAACCTGTGCAACTGGGATTTAAACCCGGCTAGTGTCTTCTGCTGGTTAGATCAGAACTATCTCAACTCTTAAATAACAGATATAAGATTAAAATAATATCAGATTTGTCTTATTTTAAATAAACAAAAAACAGAGATGAAAACGTCTCGGTTACGCATGTAACCTTAGTTCCCTGTAGAGGGAACAAGACGCTGCATCGAAACGCTGTGAGAACGTCTCTGCGTGATTGCGTCATGAAGCACGTGTGGAATCAGTCCAATGGAAAGACGTAACGTCATAGGCAGGTGACGTCATAGACCCGGAAACTAAAAAGCACCCGTGAACATAAATAGTGCTAGCTTCTGAAAAGCCTGAAGTAAGTCAATCACGGGCATGCAGGGAGTATAGTAGGGCGACGCAGCATCTTGTTCCCTCTTCAGGGAACTAAGGTTACATGCGTAACTGAGACGTTGTGAGAACGCAATACCCACATCGCCATAAGAACAAGTGACCGTCTGTGTGAAACCGAAGCACACACTATGACGATAACACCTGAGCCACAGGAGTAGAGCCAACATCAAGTTCATAGAACCTCACGAATGTATGTGGCAAGGACCAGCCTGCCGCATCACACACAGCTTTAGAAGCAGCCATACCCCTAGTAGAGTGGGCCCGTAGAGCCAAAGGTGAATGCTGACCGGCCACCTCATAAGCGAGTGAGATGGCCTCAACCACCCACTTGCTCATCCTCTGCTCTGATGCAGGGTACCCTTTCCTAGGTGACCCAAAACACACGAACAACTGTTCAGTTTTCCTCCACAGGGCAGCTCTGTGGACATAAGCATCCAGAGCCCTAACAGGGCACAGCAGATTTAGTTTCTCTTGGTCTGACGTCCGAAAAGGAGGAGGACAAAAGGCCTGAAGCACAATAGGTCTTACAATATTAGTAGGAACCTTAGGAACATAACCCGGCCTAGAATGAAGAAAAGCCTTCACCATGCCGGGGCACAAACTCCAAACACGAGGGAACCACCGAGAGGGACTGAATGTCTCCAATTCTCTTGAGAGACGAAATAGCAATGAGAAAAAAGGCCCTTAAACACAATGGCCAAGTCCCAGGCCGGAACCCTCGTACGGACTGCAGGTCTAAGCCTCAAAGTACCACGAAGGAAACGAGTAACTAGCGGGTGTCTCCCCAAAGACACACCACTTAACGGAGTGTGGAAAGTAGCTAAGGCCGCCACGTACACCTTTATTGTGGAGGGGGGTAGCCCTGCGGAGAATCTATCCTGCAGGAACTCCAGCACTGCACCCACCGGGCAGTTAACTGGGTCCAACTGGCGATTCCTGCATCATGAGGTGAATAATTTGGATGGAGCTCTGGAGTGAAGGATGGTCTCCACAACCTCGGTTGAGAGACCTGAACTTATGAGCTGGTCGCCCTCAGAGGCCAAGCCCACAGTTTCCACAACTCTGGGCGGGGGTGAAGGATCAACCCGCTCGCCTGAGATAGAAGGTCCCTCCTGATCGGAATCTCCAGAGGAGAGCCATCCAATCGGGGGAAAAGCGTACAAGGGTAGCCTCTGCCACCCCTGTACCATGGCATCCAGTCCCAAAGGAGCCGGATGCGTCAGAGAAAACCATAGAGGGCAGTGAGAGGTCTCTAGTGATGCGAACAGATCTACTTCTGCTCAACAGAACTTTTCCCACAGGATCTCCACCACCTCAGGGTGGAGTCTCCATTCCCCGGGCCTCAGCCCCTGCCTCGACAGGATGTCCACTTCCTGGTTCAGGTAACCTGGGATATAAACTGCCCTGACGGAGAGCAGTTACCCTTGGGCCCACAGGAGGATCTGGTGTGCCAACTTATATAAGGGCGCGACCGCAGACCCCCCTGCTGGTTTATATATGAGACCACCGATGTGTTGTCAGAACGAACAAGTACATGGTGGCCTCTGAGGTCTGGCAGGAAGTGCTTCAAAGCTTGAAACACCGCCATCATTTCTAGGCGATTTATGTGCCATGAGAGCTGATGGTCCTGCCACAGACCTTAAGTCGAGCGACCACTCATGATCGCCCCCCAACCCGTGAGGGATGCATCCGTTGTTAGCATAACGTGACGACCATGAGCTCCCAACACAGGCCCTTGGGACAGAAACCAAGGATTTTTCCACATGACTAAAGCACAAAGGCATCGGCGTGTGACTTTGAACATGCAGAGCGGGTTTCCCCTCGGGGAAGAACCCCTTGGTTCTGAGCTACCACTGTAACGATCTCATGTTCAGCAGGCCAAAAGGTATCACGTTGGACGCAGCTGCCATAAGACCTAACAGTTTTTGGAACTGTTTGACAGTGACTGACTGGCCTAGCTTTGGTTCTTTTATCGCTGAGAGAAATCAATGCTATACGTGCAGGTGACAGACGAGCCTGCATCATCACCGAATCCCATAACACGCCCAGATAAGTGGTTCTCTGAACTGGAAGAACATTTTTTTTTGCATTCAGCCTCAACCCCAACTTCTTCATATGAGCGAGAACAACATCTCGATGTTGAACAGCCATCTGCTCTGACTGAGCTAAAATCAACCAATCGTCGATGTAATTGAGTATGCAGATGCCCTGCAGGCGCAGCGGCGCCAATGCAGCCTCCACACACTTCGTGAAGGTGCGGGGTGACAAAGCTAGACCGAAAGGAAGTACTCGATATTGGTACACTTCTCCCCCGAAAGCAAACCTCAGGAACTTCCTGTGTTGTGGAAGGATGGATACATGGAAGTATGCGTCCTTGAGATCTATGGTAACAAACCAGTCCTCATACCTGATCTGTGACACAATCTGTTTGAGGGTCAGCATCTTGAATTTGAGCTTCCCTACAGAGCGATTCAATAGGCGCAGATCTAATATTGGGCGCAACCCTCCATCCTTCTTTGGCACAATGAAGTAACGGCTGTAAAACCCTGACTCCCTGCTGGGAGGAGAAACCCTTTCTATAGCCTCCTTTCGCAGAAGAGTCTCTACTTCCTGTGTCATAACCAGAGCCTGCTCGGGGCCCACCACTGTGGGTAGGACCCTGCTGAACAGAGGTGGATACGTTCTGAATTGGATAGCGTACCCCTTTTCTACTGTCTGCAGGACCCAATGAGATATATTTGGTAGAAGTCTCCACTCTGCCAGAAAATCTACTAAGGGTACCAGTCTCTTGAGACTGGCCTCTGGTGTACTGTGAACAGCAAACGCAGTGTCCTGAAGTGGCGAACCGGCAGGGAAGAACTGGCTTGACTGCTCTGAGACCCTCCACTCTGAGACCCTCTCGCGAGGACCTTCTATGCCCCGGCATTGCGGCAGGGTTGACAGAATGGCCCCCTGAGGGCACCGAAGGGAGACAGGCACCGTAATCTGAGGTGAACACTGCCTTCCTTCTGAGGGGGAGCACAGGGAAGTGACGCTCTGCTTCTGCTGCGCCCGATGCGAGGAGCTCGTACTCGGCCGGAGCCGCGAGGAACGCGAGCCAAAGCGCCCTCCTCGAAGAGAGCCCAGCGGGAGCGCAGCGTTCTCAACGACAAACGCTCACAGTGCTCAAAACTAGCCCCCTCGAGGGCTGCCTGAGCATGCTGCGCTCCCAAACAAACAACACACATAGAATGTGTATCCCCACCCGTAATAAAACGAGGGCAGGGATGAACACACCTAGTGAATTTCTGTTCACTCGCGATAATATTTTTTACTTTTTTTACAAAGGTGGAAAAATCCTGACTAGCTTTTTCTAAGGACAGACAAAAACACCAACTTTTTACAGACAATATTCACAAAGAGCGCTTACTGAAGGCACAGAAGCAAGCACTATTTGTGTTCACGGGTGCTTTTTAGTTTCTGGGTCTATGACGTCACCCGCCTATGACATTACGTCTTTCCATTGGACTGATTCCACACATGCTTCATGACGCAATCACGCAGAGGTGTTCTCACAGCGTTTCGACGCAGCACGAGTTCCCTTGAAAGGGAAATTAACTTTAAGGGTTAGTTCACCCAAAAATGAAAATTAGCCCATGATTTACTCACCCTCAAGTCATCCTAGGTGTATATGACTTTCTTTTATTCAGACGAATAAAATCAGAGTTATATTAAAAAAGTCCTGGCTAATCCAAGCATTGAATTGTTGCCTCGTTTTTTGAAGTCCATAAAAGTGCATCTATCCATCATATAACTGCTCCACATGGCTCCGGGGGGTTAATAAAGGCCTTCTGAAGCAAAGTGGCACGTTTGTGGCACGTTTGGAAACGAAAAATATCCATATTTAAAACTTTATAACCTAAAATAGCTAACTTCCGGCGGATTGCCGTACGCATCGATTTACTGCGAAAGAGTAACCCTTGACCCTTGAACCCTTGATGCATGGGTATTGATGAACGCAGAAGTGCAGAAGATAGAGCAAAACAAAACGTAGCGTCGGGGGTTACTCTTTTAGCGCAAGTCGACTCGTGCACCGCTGACTGCCGGAAGCTAGTTATTTTAGTCTATAAAGTTTTAAATATGGATATTTTTCTTATACAAACTTTCGCCACTTCGCGAAGGCCTACGCTTCAGAAGGCCTTTATTAACCCCCCAGAGCTGTGTGGAGCAGTTATATGATAGATAGATGCATTTTTATGGACTTCATAAACGAGGCAACAATTCACTGCCATTATAATGCTTGGATTAGCCAGGACATTTTTAATATAACACCTAGGATGACTTGAGGGTGAGTAAATCATGGGCTAATTTTCATTTTTGGGAGAACTAACCCTTTAAGTAAGAAATGTACTTTTGCTATGGTTAAATAAGTTCCAAAGATCTTCCAAAGATTTTTTCATTTTGGCGCAATTTTTTCTCTAAATAGTGTTGATAAGGAAACTAAGGCAATTAGGTAAATACACTAAGTTTCGTCATCCTGGCATGTGTGGAAAGTTTTAAACCATGTGTGTTACAACTAACCCCACGTTAGGTTGTGTGTAATGTCTATATCTGTTTATATAGAAATATATCTGTGTATATAGTTCTATATCTATGTTTAAAATTTCATCTTAACATGTTTATAAGGCTACCAAGTGTATGTGATGTTTGTGTAGTGGTTGTGTGAGTGGTTTCAGTTGTTCCTACATTTTTCCGTAAATTTAGAATAATATTTTAGAATGAAAGTTATTGATGAATAATGATTTGTTCATGAAAACGTTCGTACGCAGATTTCACGCATAAATTTATGCGTACGCATGCTTAGTGAATGGGTCCCAATGTATTCAAACAATAAATGTGCAATCTAGGGTGGGGTGTGAGACAGGGCTGTCCCAAAATATTCCAAGAAGTTGTATAACCGATTGCATTGTACGGCAGCGAAGTTTGGGGTCCTCTGGTATTATATTATATTATATTACATTATATTATATTATATGGAACTGAACTGTTCTGCATGAGATTTAAAAAAAATTTTTTTTTTTTGTAGAATTTGTTGGTAAAGACTAGTAGTTAACACAGCACTGTAAAAAACAGTTTTCTACCTAAAATGTGCTTCATTTGGTGACTTTTTAATTAACTGCTACTGTAAGTTACATAAAGGGTCAAATCAAATATAAATAGCACATTACAGTTTAAAGTTACTGCATGATATAACCATTTTGTGCGTGCACTGTACAGGTCTTGAAAAATAATGTTAGACACGAGGGATAAAACAGCTTTGTGATGAATTTAATGGCACATTATAGTCGTGGAAAAAATCATCCTGCCTTCACAATCAAATGAGAATAAATGCCTTGCGAGCAATAAAATCTGAATGATGTTCTCCTGTCCAAAATGTTGTTGCAAGTAAATTGGCTACAGATTACGACAAAGCAATGTTCAAGACACAGTCTGTTTATACCACTGATCAATATATATATATATATATATATTATTTTTTTTTTCTTGTTGAGCAAAACTTTTCTCTTTTAGGTGGACATTTTGACCACCTGAGAAAAACGTCTCGATTACGCACGTAACCTTAGTTCCCTGAAGAGGGAACGAGACGCTGCGTCACTGCTTTGGGAACGCCTCTGCGTGATTGCGTCGTGAAGCACGTATGTAATCAGTCCAATAGAGTGACGGAACACCATAGGCAGGTGACGTCACCTACCCGGAAGCTATAAAGCACACCGGCAACAAACGCCGCTAGCTTCTGTGCCTTCAGCAAGCGCTATATGTGATCATTGTCTGTCAGTTCTGTGTTTGTGTCTGAGTTCAGACTTTCTTTGTTTTCAATAGAAGTTGCACACACACTGACAAAGAATATATATAAAATGGCGAGCGAACAGCAGTACAGAAAGTGCGTTCCTCCCTGCTCTCGCTACATTACGAGTGGGGATACACATTTGATGTACGTTGTTTGTTTGGGGGAGCAGCATGCTCAAGCAGCCCTTGAGGGGGTTGGTTGTGAGCATTGCGAGGCACTGCCTCTCAGAACGCAGCACGCGGCACGGGCCCCGCTGCTGCCGAGGCACAGCGGCAGCTCATGTCGTGGGGTTCGCAAATGGACATGACAGAGGGGTTTGAGACGGGCCCAGCCCTATCTCTGCCCTCACCTGTCAGGTCCGGTGCTTCCTCTCTGGGTTCGGGAGCCCGCGCTGCAGTTTCTCCCACCCAGGAGGCGGCCTCTGTATTGCAGCTGTCCAACTCTGAGGAGTTGGATGTCTGCAGTATTGATGCAGGTGGATATGAAGACTCGCCACTTCAATCCCCTGCTAGTGAGGAGCTGGTGGAGGTTTTGAGCAGAGCTGTGGCCAAATTAAGTTTAGAATGGCCACAAGAAAGACAAGAGCGCTCTGCAGTAAAAAGTAGGCTCGATGAGCGCTTCCTTCGCGCTCACTCTGCTCAACCTCCACGGCGGGTCTTGCCGTTTTTCACGGATCTCCACACTGAGGTGTCGAGATCGTGGAAGCGGCCCATGTCTTCACATGTATTCAGTCCCCACACGTCTGTTTATAGAAATATAGTGGGTCTGAAGAAGCATGGTTATGGGCCGATGCCGAGGGTGGAGGAGACGCTTGCGAGCCATCTCTCTCCCGTGTGACGCAGTCGCTACTGTCACCGACAGGTTTTAGGAGGCAAAGAAACAGGCGGCGGCGCTCAAGCAGTTTCTCCCCCGTAAGCCCCAGGTCCCATCTCCTGCTGGGCGGGAGCAGCAGATGCCGAGTACGAGCTCCTCACACCGAGCGCAGCAAAAGCAGAGTGTCGCCACCCGTACTCCCCCTGCGTCTAAGAAGCCCTGACGCCAGAGGTGTCAGGGTCGTGAGGGTAGTCCCCTCCGAAGGCAGGCTTGTTCACCTCAGTACACGGTGCCCGTCTCCCTTCGGTGCCCTCAGAGGGTCAATCCGCCAACCCCGCCGGAGTCATCCGAGGAGGGCGGTGGCGCTGTCGAGCCAGTTGTTCCCTGCCGGTTCGCCGCTTCAGGGCGCTGCGCTCGCGGTGCAGAGTACATCAGAGTCCAGTCTCGAGAGGCTGGTACCCTTAGTAGATTTTCTGGCAAAGTGGGAGAATCTGCCGAATATATCTCAGTGGGTCCTGCAGACAATAAGAAAAGGGTACACCATTCAGTTCAGGTGTGGTCCACCCAGTTTCAGTGGGGTTCTGCCCACGGTGGTGGGCCCCAAGCAGGCTCTGGTTATGACTCAAGAAGTACAGACTCTTCTGCGAAAAGAAGCAATAGAGAGGGTTCCTCTGCCCAGCAGGGAGTCAGGGTTTTACAGCCGGTACTTCATCGTGCCAAAGAAGGATGGGAGGTTGCGCCCTATTTTAGATCTGCACGTTCTCAAACGCACGGTGGCAAAGCTAAAGTTCAGGATGCTTACACTCAAACAGATCGTCCGAGGATTGGTTTGTCACGATAGATTTAAAAGATGCGTATTGCCATGTGTCCATCCTTCCGCAGCACAGGAAGTACCTGAGGTTCGCTTTTGGGGGAGAAGCGTACCAGTATCGGGTCCTTCCCTTCGGTCTGGCACTTTCACCCCGCACGTTCACGAAGTGTGTGGACACGGCGTTAGTCCCCATGCGCATGCAGGGGATTCGCATTCTCAACTATATCGACGACTGGCTTATCCTAGCACAGTCAGCTCACATGGCGGTTCAACATCGAGATGTTGTTCTCGCACATATGAGGAAGTTGGGCTTGAGATTAAACTCCAAGAAGAGCGTTCTTTCTCCAGCACAGAGAACAACGTATCTAGGCGTGAGTTGGAACCTGGTCTCTATGCAGGCCCGCCTATCAGAGCCTCGCATAGGGTCGATTCTCTCAGCAGTAAAAGGGGTGAAGTTAGACCAGTCACTCACTGTCAGACAGTATCAGAGGCTGTTAGGTCTGATGGCAGCAGCGTCCAGCGTGATACCTTGTGGCCTGTTCTACATGAGACCATTACAGTGGTGGCTCAAAACCACTCGCATGATCAAGGTCACCGAGGTGGTGGAGCTCCTTTGGGAGAACTTTGGCAGGGCCGAAGTGGACCTGTTTGCGACACAAGAGAACACCCACTGTCGACTGGCTCCTCTCAGACTGGATGCCATGGTACAGGAGTGGCCGAGGCTGCCTCTGTACGCTTTTCCCCCGATTGCTCTGCTTCCGGGAGTTCTAGAGAGAGTGCGTCGGGACGGGGCCCGCCTGCTACTAGTAGCCTCGTTCTGGCCGGCCCGAGTATGGTTCTCGGACATAGTGTCTCTCCTCGACGGCTCTCCCCTGGAGATTCCGATCAGGAGGGACCTACTCTCTCAGGCGAGAGGGGCAATCCTGCACCCTCGCCCAGAGTTGTGAAAACTGTGGGCTTGGCCTCTGAGGGGGCCCAGCTCATAAATTCTGGTCTCTCAACCGAGGTTGTGGAGACCATTCTACACTCTAGAGCTCCCTCCACGAGGAAACTGTACGCTCTGAAGTGGAGACTCTTCACCTCATGGTGCAGAGACCGCCTGTGGGATCCAGTTAACTGCCCTGTGAGCGCGGTGCTGGAATTCCTGCAGGAGAGATTCTCCGCTGGGTTAGCCTCCTCCACAATAGCAGCCTTAGCAGCTTACCACACTCCTTTGGGTGGTGTTCCATTGGGGCGACACCCTTTAGTTACTCGTTTCCTCCGTGGCACTTTGAGGTTAAGACCTGCAGTACACACCAGGGTGCCAGCATGGGCCCTGGCCATTGTCCTTCAAGGCCTTTCTGAGGCTCCCTTTGAGCCTCTTGAAGAAGTTCCTGAGAAGTTTCTCACACTTAAAACTATCTTTCTACTTGCGATATCTTCCTTAAAGAGAATCTGGGATATCCAAGCTCTCTCTGTGGCACCCTCGTGCTTGGAATTTGCTCCCGGTATGGCCAAGGCCTTCCTACATCCAAGGCCGGGGTATGTTCCTAAAGTTCCCACTAACCCTGTGAGACCAGTAGTCTTCAGGCTTTCTGTCCTCCTCCGTTTCTGACGTCAGACCAGGAAAAACTTAATCTGCTTTGCCCGGTTCAGGCGCTAGATGCTTACGTCCACAGAGCTGCCCTGTGGAGGAACGAGACGCTGCGTCACCCTGCCATACTCCCTGCATGCCCACAAGCGTCTTGCTTCAGTCATATCAGAAGCTAGCGGCGTTTGTTGCCGGTGTGCTTTATAGCTTCCGGGTAGGTGACTTCACCCGCCTATGACGTTCCGTCACTCTATTGGACTGATTACATACGTGCTTCACGACGCAATCACGCAGAGGCGTTCCCAAAGCGGTGATGCAGCATCTCGTTCCCTCTTCAGGGAACTAAGGTTACATGCGTAACCGAGACGTTTTTCTCAGGTGGTCAAAATGTCCACCTAAAAGAGAAAAGTTTTGCTCAACAAGAAAAAAAAAATATATATATATATATATATACACTCACCTAAAGGATTATTAGGAACACCTGTTCAATTTCTCATTAATGCAATTATCTAATCAACCAATCACATGGCAGTTGCTTCAATGCATTTAGGGGTGTGGTCCTGGTCAAGACAATCTCCTGAACTCCAAACTGAATGTCAGAATGGGAAAGAAAGGTGATTTAAGCAATTTTGAGCGTGGCATGGTTGTTGGTGCCAGACGGGCCGGTCTGAGTATTTCACAATCTGCTCAGTTACTGGGATTTTCACGCACAACCATTTCTAGAGTTTACAAAGAATGGTGTGAAAAGGGAAAAACATCCAGTATGCGGCAGTCCTGTGGGCGAAAAAATGCCTTGTTGATGCTAGAGGTCAGAGGAGAATGGGCCGACTGATTCAAGCTGATAGAAGAGCAACTTTGACTGAAATAACCACTCGTTACAACCGAGGTATGCAGCAAAGCATTTGTGAAGCCACAACACGCACAACCTTGAGGCGGATGGGCTACAACAGCAGAAGACCCCACCGGGTACCACTCATCTCCACTACAAATAGGAAAAAGAGGCTACAATTTGCACGAGCTCACCAAAATTGGACAGTTGAAGACTGGAAAAATGTTGCCTGGTCTGATGAGTCTTGATTTCTGTTGAGACATTCAGATGGTAGAGCCAGAATTTGGCGTAAACAGAATGAGAACATGGATCCATCATGCCTTGTTACCACTGTGCAGGCTGGTGGTGGTGGTGTAATGGTGTGGGGGATGTTTTCTTGGCACACTTTAGGCCCCTTAGTGCCAATTGGGCATCGTTTAAATGCCACGGCCTACCTGAGCATTGTTTCTGACCATGTCCATCCCTTTATGACCACCATGTACCCATCCTCTGATGGCTACTTCCAGCAGGATAATGCACCATGTCACAAAGCTCCAATCATTTCAAATTGGTTTCTTGAACATGACAATGAGTTCACTGTACTAAAATGGCCCCCACAGTCACCAGATCTCAACCCAATAGAGCATCTTTGGGATGTGGTGGAACGGGAGCTTCGTGCCCTGGATGTGCATCCCACAAATCTCCATCAACTGCAAGATGCTATCCTATCAATATGGGCCAACATTATGCCACGTAGAATTAAGGCAGTTCTGAAGGCGAAAGGGGGTCAAACACAGTATTAGTATGGTGTTCCTAATAATCCTTTAGGTGAGTGTATATATATTGATCAGTGGTATAAACAGACTGTGTCTTGAACATTGCTTTGTCGTAATCTGTAGCCAATTTACTTGCAACAACATTTTGGACAGGAGAACATCATTCAGATGTTCAAACGCAAGGCATTTATTCTCATTTGATTGTGAAGGCAGGATGATTTTTTCCACGACTATAATGTGCCACTAAACTCATCACAAAGCTGTTTTATCCCTCGTGTCCACTAGAGCAGCAGGCATTGCCAGATATTTTCTCTGTCTGATGGTGGTAGTGCTAAATTCTACATAGTCTAAATTTTTTCCTGTCCCTTTCTGACAACTGACAGTTGTGTTTCACGCATACTGATCCAAAATATTTATCCACAATTTTTTGTTTTGGAAGGTTCAGGACTGAGGAACTGACTGTAATAATCAACCACTGAAAAACACAAGTAATCAAAATATAGGAGGGGATGAGCCTCCCTCAGTGGTGTCAATTGTGGTTACGGCCCTGTCTAGGTAAGTATAACCCATGGTAACACTTCGATAATCCACTTTAGACAGTCTACTAACTATAACTCTGCAACTACATGTCAAATTTCAGTCATTAGAGTATTAGTAGACAGACAGTCTGCTTAATATCTGCTAATGCTTTATTTTGATGGTCCCCAACAGACATTCTACTGACTATAAGTAACTTTGAAAGTATATGTCAACTTATTCTCTACAAACCCTAACCCTATAATAGTCTACTAATACTCTAATGAAGGTTAGTTGACATTTGCAAATTAATAAAAATAAAGTGTAACCCACCCTATATACTTCCATTAAAGTTTTGTTGCTTTAAAGGGATAGTTCAACCAAAAATGAAAATTCTGTAATTTACTCAGCCTCATATTGTTGCAAATCTGTATGATGTTCTTTCTCCTGTGGAACACAGAAGAAGATATTTTGAACATCAGAAGGTATGTTAAAAGAAACAACTTACAGAAATGTCTCATCTATCATGTAATCGCTCAATCAGTGTTTCAAATTTGAAAAGGTTCTGCACAATTTCTAGACAATTTCATGTTCCTAGTCACCCTGGTGTGCTAAAAATGTAAATTTGAATGAAAATATACTTCAGAGATATTTTACTCATAAAAAATTCTAGGGGTGCCAATAATTGTGGCCAACGTGTTTTAAAGAAAAACATTTATTTCATAATGTGATTTTGTTGCTTTAAAGGGATAGTTTACCCCAAAATGGATGAAAAAATGTGTAATTTACTAAACCTGTATGATGTTCTTTCTACTGTCATCAGAAGGTATGTTAAAGGAAATAGCAGGCTACAACCATGGCAATAGCCAGCTATGAGGTCACCGAGGTCTGGACCTCTGTATTTTTTGGAGGTGTATATAATAATGTTATGAAAAAATTGCCTAATATGGTATTAACACTACTTTAGTGCTGCAGGGATATTGCACAGCACCAAGATCTTCTCATCTGAGCTGCCTCAGCGGTCTGTCACCGCTCGTCAATGTCAAAATACTTGAGATGACCAATCAAATCAAAGTAGGCAGGCTTTATGTTCGCAGAAGCTGAGTGCGAATTCCAGCGCGGCGCAACGCTTCAGTAAACAGTCATAAAGTGTGAGATAAGATGTAAGTAGCTAAACTTAACATTTCATATTTGACAGTTGTTTTAGGATAGTATGTTAAACCACCGACAAAAATAATCAGGCAAACTAATAAACTTTTTTCTAATTTTGCCATTTTGAATTGAAAATAGGCCTGTAATTACAGTGGCCCAGTAGTGCACAACACAACGAAATTTAAAAAGCAAACATAAATTCACAACACAACGAAATCAAGTCACAACACAACGGAATCAAGCCACAACACAACGAAAAAGCCACAACACAACGGAAATGCTCCCGACCAGTAGGGGGCACTCGGAGCGCGGTAAAGTTAGTTTTCCTTGCCACTGTTCTATAGATTCGGCAGTCTTACAAAGATATCAATAGTTTGATCAGTTTAAGTGTATGTAACCATTGGACATGAAATATTAATTCAAAATCACCTACATGCATTATAGCTGCATATTTATACTCAAGAATGCGTTGACCCGCTACCACGGCGCATGATGCCTAAGGGAACTCCTGCCAATTCCATCAAGTGGTTGAAACATATAATTTGTATTAATTAAAATTACTTTTAACATTTAAAAAAAGACATGTTCAAATTCCAAAGTTGTGTTCTGACTCAGTAGTGCACAACACAACTTTGGAATTTGAACATATCTTTTTTTAAATGTTAAAAGTAATTTTAATTAATACAAATTATACGTTTCAACCACTTGGTTGAACAATTTCAGCAAATATTTTCAGGTTAAATTTCAGAAGTATTCAGCTTCCACTCAATTTAATCATCTTGGCACATGAAAGACAATGATGCCCTGGATTAACCCTTGTCCATACTTCTCAGAGACACTTTATACACCATTCAATAAACCTAAACCAAACTGTCAGTACCTCAATAAGATAACGTCTCTTAAAAAGATTCAGGACCTCTTTGAAACATTTCACATATTAGAGCTATGACTGGGGCATTATTATGGTGACTGCTCAGTACGGCACAGCAACAATCACATCAACAAAATTGGTAATGACACCGCAGTAATTTGGCTAATCAACAGCAATAAAACTGCGTACAGAGAACAGGTGGCATATTTGACAATGTGGTGAGATAAGAACGACCTGACCATGAACAACAACAAAATAACATCGCAGACATCAGGAGACATGGAGGTGTCTTAGCTGAGAATGACACCAAAACTTCAAAACTTTAGATAGATGGCCTACATTATGAAACATGTAGGTCTGTCAAAGCTTATATTACAACAGAAACCTGAAAGTGTGACAAATGCTCTAGGTTTTCCAACTAACTGGAGTTATTGTAAATAATTGAATTATTCATAAAAATCTATTTATATACACGTTCAGAGTAGAATCTGGGCTGATGCTGATTTTGAAGTCTTTGGCAAAACAACTTGAGAAAAATTAGAGCAGTTCACCAAAAAACGGAAAATTTGACTTTCTGACCCAATATTATTTTCTTTCGTCTATGAAACATGCTTTTAAATACAATAAGTGATTTAGGAATTTAGTTATTTAGGAAGCTAGTTCCTGCCTCAGAGTACAACCAAACTGCAAGACTGATACATTACAATTGCAACTTTAGGGGCTGTTTACACGACACCATTTTCAACTACGTTCGTTTTGGCCGTTCATTTACACAACAATGCAAAAGAATGCAAGCTTTTGAAATCGGGTTTCAAAGTGTTTTTTGACGTTTTTGCAAATGATAACGTTATCGACTGCACAGTGTTGCAGGTTTCTTTGGAAATGTAATAAGCTACAGATTACAAGTTACCCTATTTAAAATGTAATAATGAATGTTTTCAATTGTTAATAATTTTCATACATTTAAACCAGGCAGTGCTAACCTCTAAAAACAGAGATAGTTATATTTAAGAGAAAACATACAATTCTAGATCATTATACTTTAGTAAAAACAAAAAAAAAAAACACATGTTTTTCTTCTTACTGTAGTGACTGAGACAAATCAGACACAATTATTTGTCCAATTTAACAAATAATCTTTAAAACTCACTCTGAGGTCTATGGACCCATCCCCCAAAAGACCCATAAGAGCAAGAAGAGGCCTCTGGTTACAGGACACATGGGAACTGATAAGGTTTACGACCAGAAGGAATTTGCAGAGAGCTGTGACTCCCACTTAATTATTTTTGAAAAGGACAAATAAACCATCTTAAACCCATATAGCCTATATATAACCACTTGAGAAATATATAAACATATATCCATCTCATGATTTATTCTTTTATAGGGTTTGGTCTATGTATTAATTCAGTCTCTGTTGGATTTATGTTTCAGAATTGCATACTATGGTTAACAAAAATCATGTGTATGGCATGTTTGGTGTCTACGAAGTTGTAATTTAAAGATCTGAATGATTGTGTATATGATATGTCGATATCATGTGCAACATATTAGTGTTAAAAGAATCTTTAATAGTTCCTTCATCAGCAACCAATCCAGTTACATATGCAAACGATCTGCGTGAGACAAAGGATCGTAAAACTTTCCCTCCGAAAGCCTGAATACGATTGGCTCACTGACCCTAAAAGGTGTGACCTTCTCGCAGACCTTAAAGAGAGACACACAGATCCGCCTCTCTCTTCTCTCTCTCTGGACCGACGACCGACGCGTCATCCCGGCTGCCTCCCAGCAGGCCAAGCAGGCCAGGCTGGCAGGCCTACACACACACATCAAGCCATGTTCGTGTGTGTGACCGGAAACCCGAGCCGACCACACAATCGTGGGCCGGCAGGCCCAACACCACAAGCCACGTGCAACTTCCTTGACCTCAACGGAGTCGAAATAACTGCAAGTTCATCATATCTTCTTCAGTCAACGCAGAAGAAATCGATTGCAACTTCAACACCATCGGACCGAACTATCAAGACTTTCTCCTGTAATTTTACATCGGACGCTCGTCAACAGCTCAGGCTAAATGCAAGTAACGTACGATATACAAATCGCTGTGTAGTTAGTAAAACTGTAAACCCCTTTGTTCAGACAAAGGAGCTTGTAGTCAATGATGGATCTCCCAGGTGTTTCCATAGTTTAATTCCTTTGTTCCGATCCGGTTCTTCATTCTCTCACTTCCCATCTTACCATGTATGTGTGATGTGTATGTATGCTTTTATGTTAGTTTAGTCGTGTCCGTGATTTAGTTAATAAAGTTTGTGCACAATACATATTTGGTTCTGACTCCCTGCCTGCAAACAAATTGTCACTTAAATGATCAATCTTGTTATGCGCTCTAAGTGCTGTAAATGCAAAGGAGGAATTATTTTTCTATGGCCATGAAAAATACCCTTTTCTTAGAATTAATTAATAATCAATACTGAGTGCTCACAGGATGAACTGATTGATTGATTGTAATGTTAATGTAGCTACATCAACTTAATCTCATTAACTGATTCAAATATTCATAATTAAACATAATGGGTTATGAATAATTATTAATATTTCCCCTCTGAGCTAATTCGCTACATTACTGAATTTACTGAGATTCTAGTTTCATACTCACTGGCAACTCAAAGAGTGCAACCCCCCAGTGTAGCTGTCATAACATGCATGGTGGCAACTCTCAGACAGGCTGTAGCCTAAAGCTATCAGTGGCAATGTCAACCCGATCTCACGGCAATTCATGCTTATTTAACTAGGTGGCTAATTCGTAGGAATTTGTACGACCTCACTCGTACAAATTTGTACGTTTTTTGCTAAATCGTACGTACGACCTAACCTCAAACCCCGTCCCTAAAACCTACCCATCACTTCACTATAGACAAATCGTTTGAATTCATATGAGTAAGGTCGCACGAATTTGTACAAATTAGCCGCCTCGTACAAATACATACGAATTGATCGTGAGATAGCGTTGGCAATGTGGATTGATTGGATGTGATTGATGTAATGCGCTGCAAATTCAAACAAGAGAACCAATCCAAAGCATCAGAATAGCATCGCTTTACTAAACGACCTTTAACGGCAGGAGGCATTATCAAAAACAGGCAATTAAAGCAACAAATTAATATTATTCAACATATCCTAGCTTGCACTAGCTTGCAACATATCCTAACACTACGACTGCATGTAAGCTACAAAAACATGAATTTATGAAAACGGTGACGTCATACGTATTATGGGCCCTATTTTAATGATCTAATAGCATGGTCTGAAGAGCACGGCATAAGTGCACTTAGGGCGTGTCCGAATCCACTTTTGCTACGGGAAAAATGGTCGGCGCGCCCAGCGCATGGTCTAAAAGGGTTGTCCCTATTCTCTTAATGAGTAATGGGTGTGTTTCGGGCGTAACATGCAATAAACCAATCAGAGTCTCATCTCCCATTCTCTTTAAAAGCCAGTTGCGCTCACACCATGGCAGATTGCTATTTACATGGTGGAATTTGCAAGCGGAAAAACTGAACGGTTCTCTAGCAAGGAAATGGATCTGCTCGTCATTACTGCAAATAGGTAGGCTAATTCTGATACATTGCAATGACTATCCATTATGACATGTAGGCATTTTATGTACACAATAATAATCTTTTACATTTTAATCCTTTAATTTTTCATATTTAAGAATGTTTGTGTGCTGCTGCGCGTCCCTGTGTGTGTGTAATAAGCAGAGTGTACGCGCGTTGTGGTCCTGCCCATAGGCGCATATTACTAACGAGCTCTTTAAATAGCAAAAAAAAATATTGAGCTATTGACTTTAGACCAGGTTTTTGTTGGTCAATGGCGCAGTCGTTTTCAGTTGCCTCAAAATAGCAACGCGCCAACAATGCACCTCAACACACCTCGTTTTCAGACCAGCACACCCACGGGCGAACAGATGGGCGCGAGTGCATTTGCTATTTAAACAACGTGGCGCAGGACGTGAAAATGATAACTGCGTCGGGCTGAAACTAGCAAAAAACACTTGCATCACGCCACATTGCGCCGGGTGTATGATAGGGCCTTATGTGTTCAGTCTATAGGCGTGTAATGTTTCTTTACAAAGTGACATTGCCAACTACTGGCCTGGCAGCATAATACAGCATTTTGAATGATTTTCGTGTGAACGAGAACGTTTTGACAACGTTGTCGTCTGTATGCAAAAAAAAACAAAGGAAAAACTTTTCCGTTTTAGTACATCGTTGTCGCGTAAACATATCCTTAGTTATTTTGTAGGCTAATACGACTGAACTCAGGAACTCATATACAGACACCATGCAATAAAACAACAAACCTGGAGTAGAGATCATCTAAGAGATCCAAAGCATAGGAAAGTATTTATTTGTGACTTCATAGTTCAAGTTTTTTTTTTTTTTTTTTTTAAATAGCTATTGTAGAATAGTAAGTGTTATTATTAATGGGTCAAGTGTTGACTGAAAAGAGACTGCTAGGCTCTGGTTCTACTAATAAGCAGTATACACTCCTGGGTGTCAATCAGGACAAAAAAAAATGAGACTGGAGTTTCTTTCCAATATGTATTGAATAATTTAAATAAAATGGAAACATATTACATTCGAATAAGCATAAATGTGTACATACTTACATATAACCGTCACTGCTCAATCATATTGTATCACCTTTAAATAAAAGTCAAAGCTTTTTATACACAGAGAATATGGAACATCAAGGCATGTCCGAATCCAATGTTAGCTTCACTTCCTGTCTCATGAGATACCTTCATCTGATCGATTTTTGAAGGCAGCACAGATGTATCCTTCGCTGCCTTTGATACCCCACAATCCTGTGCGTTCCATTCGGTGACAGTTGAGCTAAAAAAAAAAAAGAAAAAAAGATGGCATCTGAAAGGTGCAGTTGCTGGTCAGTTTGTGTGTAAATGTATGTCATTTCTACAGATAATAATAAATAAATATTTGTATAGTTATCACCAAAGCTCTCTCTATTTTGCTGTAGATCATTAAAATGTTATGCCGCCTCAGAAGTCTGTCCAAAATCAGTTTTGTGAGGTACCCATGTGCAAACGCTGCCTGCAAAGTTATTGCCAACAAGTCAGCGTCTAAGCTTTTGGACACAGCCATTTACTCTGCTTAAACTCCACCCCTACAAGCTCAAGTTCATCTGCACATAGAACCAAGTCCTCGCCCTACATTTTTATCTTCTTCGATAATCCTTTACACTCGGATTAGTAAAGTTTTGTAATCCAAACAGATCTTCTGACTGATGTTAAGAATATATACAGCACTGGGTCCAGAAATCTTTTCTCTATCAGTTCAGTGAAGCTTTAGCTCACTTGTCATCTTGACACCTTTTAATAAGCATTAATTGCGGTAATTAGTAATCCGGAGCACAACCCTCATTATATCATACTTCCAAAGTCATTACAATTTAGCAGGACATTAGGCAGCCAGTGACACAGACCAGCTACAGGAGCAGGAGAGGAGGATCTGAATTCAGATTTGGGTGAGGGTTTAACCAACATGGGACCTCTGAGATCAGGCCCACCTCCAAGGACTGACTCTAACATTCACCCATGTCCCCAATGAAGACACATAAGCTGAGCAAACAGTCACTATGGAGTCCTGCACAATGATTAAATGATTTGTCAATTGTGAAATAACCTGTTAAAAATGAAGTCACCTATGAAGGATGAAGTCACCTATCCCAAAAGTCACTTCCTATAACTTTATATAGGAACTAGCCACCAGGTCCATTTTACGGGTTGCATTCGCACTGCCAGTAGGAACTCTAAAGTGACGTAATCCGGCCAATAGCAACGTCATTTAAGCGTGGCATTCAACAACGTCAACAACTGGAGAATGGAGTACGCCGTGATTGGAGCCGTGTTTTTGTTGTGTGTCGTGGGATTGTAGACATGGAGATGGAATGTAAAGGAGGACTAAGAGACAAAATCCCCAGCAACAACTTGCGGTGATACATGTCATCGAGACTGAGAAAAGAACACAACGCCACAGACAAAGGCGACAGGTACATGCTGTTAACATTAGCTTTCTGTAGTTTGTCTTGTAACACTTTAAAATACTGTTCCGTGTTTAATGAATAACTACACAGGAACATGAGTAAAGCAATAATACAATTCTAGAAATTTCTATAGAGTTGTCATGCTTTTCACATTAGAAATTATACAGTATTAGAGTTATTATCACATTAGAGTTATCATGCTTTTCCATCTATCGCTGTTTTCTGTCATGGAGTAAACGGTGTGCTTTTACGCAGCTTTTTTTGTTTCATATGGCATGTGTTCGACCAATCATTAGGGGCTTTCGCATCGGGGGAACCTTTTCATAGAACTGATGGCGGAAGTACCCACTTTTTGGGGTATTTGCACCACAGGAACAGCAAATGATTTTAGTTACAGGAACGCCATGGAGGGGAACTAAATTAGCTCCTACTTCAGAGTATGGCCTAACCCAGCACAATAGGAAGTACCAGTGACGTAAGTGTACATTGAATTTGCCGAACGCACATGAAACACCAGCACCCGCCATTTTTAAGAAAAAAACGTGTGCACACACAGATTATAGCCTACAGTTGAAAGAAAAAGTATGTGAACCGCTTGCAGAATCTGTGAAAATGTGAATAATTTTAACAAAATAAGAGAGATTATACAAAATGCAGGTTATTTTTATTTACTGCTGTCCTGAGCAAGATATTTTACATAAAAAATGTTTACATATAGTCCACAAGACAAAAAAAAAAAAATAGCTGCATTTATTAAAATGACCCTGTTCAAAAGTTTATGAACCCTTGATTCTTAATACTGTGTGTCGTTACCTGGATGAATCACGGCTGTTTTTTTCATGAGTCCCTTGTTTGTCCTGAGCAGTTAAACTGCCCAACGTTCTTCAGAAAAATCCTCCAGGTCCTGCACATTCTTCAGTTTTCCAGCATCTTTTGCATATTTGAACCCTCTCCAGCAGTAACTGTATGATTTTGAGATCCATCTTTTCACACTGAGGACAATTGAGGGACATTCACTGATGCTCCAGAAGGAAACATGATGCATTAAGAGCCAGGGGGTGAAAACTTTTTTTAATTTGAAGATCAAGGTAAATTGTACTTAATTTGCCTTCTGTTGCTTCCGAAGGGCAGTACTAAATGAATATATATATATATAAACAAACTACATTTACGTCACTGGTAGTTCCTATTGTGCTGGGTTAGACCCTACTCTGACGTAGGAGCTAATTTAGTTCCCCCAAAAGGCGTTCCTAGACCTAAATTCGTTCCTAGTTTCTGTGATGCAAACACTCCAAACAGTGGGCACTTCCGCCGTTAGATTTAGAAACTATTAAAAGGTTCCTCCGAAGCCCCTGTTGCTGTCAAAGACAGTGCCAGTTATTAAATCAATCACATGGCACTTCCCACATATATATAGGCCTACACTTTTGTGTCCCTTTTTCTTTAAAATGATTATAGACACAAATACATGTTCTATGGATAGACAGGCAATTTGCAAAATATATTAATGGATGGGTGGATGGACGGATGGAGTTTATAAAGTGTAAATATAAAGTTCTTCAGTAAGATTTGTTTAAATATTTAAATATTTATTTTTTGATGTTCATCTACTGTTTATTGCTAAAAATGACAGTCACACAAATCATGGTTTCAATCTGCTGAACAGCTCAAATTATATTTAGTTCGCCCTCATGAGTTTAATGATCATCATTTTCTGGAAGTAAATCACCTTTCACTGACCATTTGTTAAAATAAACTCAAGAGTCCATTTTAGCACTAATTTTGTAGAAAGAGTGTTCTATGATTGTCAGTTCATTTCTGTTCTGTATGTTTATTGCTATTGGACTATCCACAGATTTAAGTCTGAGTATAAAAAGCATGAACTTATCTTAGGATCATCTCCAATACAATTTAAGATTTTGCGGAAACACAGCTTTCTTTGCACAATTAGTTCATAATTGCAGTATTAACTTCATATTTATCGCAGATTGAGCCAAAGAGGTAATGTGAAAATCCTCCTACTGATAAGAGTTTCATTTTCCACCATCGGAAAAGAAAAGGGGAAAGAAACACATAATCACATTAGTTCATGAATTGCTAGTCTTGTGAGGTGAAATCTGTGGCCTTGTTCAGCACAGGTTTTAATACAATTATCCCCAGCTTAAGAAAAGGGTGAGAAGGTGAATATTTCAAGGACATTGTTCCTTGTTGGGTCTGTATGCCTTTTTATAATCCCACCAGTTGTAGGTGAGACTTCGGCTGTAAGAAAAGCATTTAACTCTAGCTAAAGGTAAAGTTGTTACTTTCAATAGTTGAGAGTGAATGCACTGACTGAACATTGCTAATCTCATTAAACCAAAGTAAATTGAAAGTCAAGTAGCTTCATTCCGTTCTGTCAAAATGTGCCGGAAGCTTCAACTCCAATTAGTTAAAAAACACAATCCATTTAGATCAGTGATTCATCCTGTGCTTCATCTAACAAACCTCAAAAGAACAGTCATTAACCAGATTTACTTGAGTCACAATCAAGTCCTTGCGTTTCAGCTCGTCGAGAACCTTAAAGGGATAGTTAATCTAAAAATAACAATTGTTTACTCACTCTCATGTTGTTCCACAAGGATCAAATTTACAAGAATATTCACACAGCTCTTTTCCATATAGTGGCAGTTCATCACTATATATATATATATATATATATATAGTGCTGGGCAATCGATTAATCGCGATTAATCACATCCAAAATAAAAGTTTGTGTTTACATAATATATGTGTGTGTACTGTGTATAATTATTATGTATATATAAATACACACTCCTTCATGTATATATTTAAGAAATATTTGCATGTATATACTGTATATATATTTATATAATTTATCTTATATATAAATATAAAATTTTTATATATAAATATAAAAAAAAATTCTTAAATATATACATGCATGTGTGTGTATTTATAGATACATACTAATTATACACAGTACACACACGCATATTATGTAAACACAAACTTTGATTTTGGATGCAATTAATCGCGATTAATTGATTGCCCAGCACTATATATATATTTGGGACGCCTGCCTTTACATGCACATCAGCTTTAATGACATGACATCCCATTCTTAATCCGTAGGGTTTAATATGGAGTTGGCCCACCCTTTGCAGCTATAACAGCTTCAACTCTTCTGGGAAGGCTTTCCACAAGGTTTAGGAGTGTGTTTATGGGAATTTTTGACCATTCTTCTAGAAGCGCATTTGTGAGGTCAGGCACTGACGTTGGCTCGCAGTCTCTACTCTAATTCATCCCAAAGGTGTTCTATCGGGTTGAGGTCACGGCTCTGTGCAGGCCAGTCAAGTTCCTCCACACCAAACTCGCTCATCCATGTCTTTATGGACCTTGCTTTGTGCACTGGTGCGCAGTCATGTTGGAACAGGAAGGGGCCATCCCCAAACTGTTCCCACAAAGTTGGGAGCATAAAATTGTCTAAAATGTCTTGGTATGCTGAAGCATTAAGAGTTCCTTTCACTGAAACTAAGGGGCCAAGCCCAACCCCTGAAAAACAACCCCACACCATAATCCCCCCTCCACCAAACATTACAATTGGCACAATGCAGTCAGGCAAGTACCGTTCTCCTGGCAACTGCCAAACACAGACTCGTCCATCGGATTGCGAGACAGAGAAGCGTGATTCGTCACTCCAGAGAACACGTCTCCACTGCTCTAGAGTCCAGTGGCGGCGTGCTTTACACCACTGCATCCGACGCTTTGAATTTGCACTTGGTGATTTAAGGCTTGGATGCAGCTGCTCAGCCATGGAAACCCATTCCATGAAGCTGGAATATTTAGTAGTGAGGAAATTTCAGGAATGGACTTATTGCACAGGTGGCAACCTATCACGGTACCACGCTTGAATTCACTGAGCTCCTGAGAGCGACCCATTCTTTCACAAATGTTTGTAGAAGCAGTCTGCATGCCTAGGTGCTTGATTTTATACACCTTTGGCCATGAAAGTGATTGGAACACCTGAATTCAATTATTTGGAGGGGTGTCCCAATACTTTTGGCAATATAGTGTATGTTTGTGTGTTTGTCAAGCTCAAAAGAACCTTAAAAGTAGTCAATATCATTTGCTATATTCCAAGTCTCCTGAAGTCATATGACTGACAATCTGTTATTCACTGATAAGTTATTATTTACTAATAATCTTCTCCTTCACTGTAGCCCCTATCCCCATATCTCATACACGTTCCTGTTCAGATTTCAAATGCCTCATTTGAAGTGTTGCACAATTCCTGATGTCACTGACGTCAAACAACATCAGTATGCCAAACTCGGCATGCAATTTTGAATATGCAGCCTTCATGCTAGGTAAACGTGCCCTTACTTTCAACAGTGAAAAACTATAATAGAACTAGCTATAATATTTTAACATATTAACAATGTTTTAAAATAAAAAGTACCCTTTCCACAAAGCAAACATTTTGTGTCTGAAATGGACGGAAATAGTCCTTGTACAGTAATAGTTATTTTGCCAGAAACACAAGCTAAGCTGAGACCTAAAATGAACTTTCAATGTAAAATCATCTTTGGATGATCATTCTTACACCTACCAAACTGATAAAGTAACAGCAGAGAATAACACTGTGAAAGCAGAACAATGAAGAGAGAAAGCTCAAGGAAAATACATTAATTTGAGGAGAGTCCTGTTTCTGTCTTTGCCTTGGACACCCAAATGACTCAGTGCTGTCATATGGCCTCAGAAGACATTGATTATTGTATATAATCAGTATAGGCTATTTTTATGATACCTTTATGGTGTTTTGATCCTTGATGGCAATGGTCCCTAAACTGCTGTCAGATGGAAAAAAGCTGCATGAAGAGTCTTCAAAATTTCCCTTTTTATTTTCAATGAAAAAAAAAAAAAATTCCATCAAAAAAATTATATTATCCTATAAAGCACATATAAAACTGGTGGTCAGAGCTTGTCTTCATAATCTCCTTTCAGGGCTTTGCACTCAACCTGTCTTTGACCCACACATTGAATGCATCAGTTTCTTTAACAATCAATAAATACACAATACATCAGCGGCACAGAGCTGAGAGCAGCCAGGTGAGACAAGGTCCGCTCATTCAGCCTAATTTGCTTTTCAATATCCCACTGTGGCTAGAGCCTGCGGAATACGAACCCGTTGTCTAAATGTCAGCAAAAAGGAAAAACGAATGGATGTGGAAGCGTGTCACACGAATCGACATGGCGAAACATCGCTGTCTAGGGCATTATCTGTGACAAGGGCAACCAGCAGGGGTAAGGGCAAGGAGGGCGGGAGGATGTTTCAATTTTCTCATTTTGTTTAGTAGCATTGTTTAAAATATAAAACTACCTGTGCAGATCCTCAGGCCTCTTCAAATATAAAAACTGGCCTGTATATACAGTATGATATGACACAGGAAGTGAAGCTTTGAAAAGGATGTTACAATGGTTTCATGCTTGCAAAAACAGGACTTAGTCAAGGTAAACACTGAAAAAATCATTGATCATTCAGCATATGAAACATTAAAAAAAAATATTTTTTTTTAAATAATTGTGAAAATCTTTTGAGAATAAGATCTTTTAAACAGTACAACATTATCAACATGTTTCTCTAAATACGTAGGTGGAACTTCAAACCTTGATTATTAATATAATATTCCCGGATATGCCACATGTTTGTTTATGTATATATTCCATATGTTTATGTGTATACACTATGTACATGGGTAATTATAATATGATTTGTTTCTATTTGCTTTAAATTTAAACTAGACTGGTATCAGCTTTTAAGTGACTGAACACAAGTGGGCGTGGCCAATGGTGCAATAATGTAAAATAATTGCTCAGTGAATTAGGGAGAGGCAGTCATATGCAAATGTATTTGCCCGGCCTCAGACATAAAGGTATCAGACATAAAAGAATCGGGCAAAACAGACTCAGGCATGTTCTTCTTCGGCAAAGTTCTTTTTTGTTCTTCGCTTAGGTGTAACATCGCAGTCTAATATCTCCAAGGATCACGTCCTGTCAACTGGTCCATTGGCCTTTCACTTCTTCTAATCCAGTTTATTGAGTGTGAAAATGCTACATCTGGTCTATTGGGAAGAACTCCTGTTGATAATCTACAGTGGGGAGGTAAAGTTAGAGGGATAGGGTGCCAACTTGCCAAGTCTTGCAACTGCCAAGAGATATTTGTTCATCTTTATTGATTCAGACTTCAGTAATACTGTTTCTAATCTGGTGTTATAATGGAGCATCCTAGTGGATGCCCAGCCTCAAATAAATATTTGCTTTCAAAGCCTTTTTTTTATCTTCTTGTTTTTAAACCTGCTCCTAAAATCATTGCAAAGAAGTTTGAACTGTGGCCTCACACTTGAGTGGTAATCAAATAGCTTATAGTGCTGAAAGATCTTCAAATATAACCAAGCAATTTATAAGTCAATGAAGACAGCTCATTTACATTCCTGAGATGGAGGAGTTCATTTAGAGGCGGTAGAGAGCAACTGCAGTTCAAGATACTAGCTTAGCTTTGCCACACAGGCAAAGGTTTGCATGTTTATAGTGCATCTTTATCATGTTCATATTTACCCTGTATTTCACACATTGATCTCAAGTAAATGCAATTGCTCGTGACAGCAGTGCATGTATGAAGACTCAAGAAATCTAGGATGAAAATAATAATATAAACATCTATGTTAGAGTAAACAAATTTGATGTCCTTTTAGTCAGTTTTTATTTTTTTCTCTTTTACCTATATATAGCTACCAGGAAGTGATTCAGTAATTGTATATCACTAGTAAAAAATATACAGGTTAATCAACAAAACGTTTTTTCTGAAATGTTAAGTTTTGTTAAGTAGAAAAAAAATGTGGTAACAGGATTGTGCACTTGTGAGTCCGACGTTTTTAGTAATTAAAATTATTATTCATATTTTTTTATACAACAGTTAGATCCAGTCCTCAATCTGAGCAGTGTTGCAGGAGTGCTGATATAACAACTGGGACTTCTCACTGTTTGTATCACTGTCTTTGTTCTAGGATAGGAATTCTCTCTGCACTCTTACATTGCTGCGCCAGTAGGTGGCGATACATGTGTGTGTGGGGGCCCTATTTTAAGAATCTGAGCGCATGGTCTGAAGCGCATGGCGCAGGTGCACTTCGGGCGTGTCCGAATCCACTTTTGTTAGTTTAACGACTGAAAAAACGGTCGGCGCACTAGGCGCATGTCCCAAAAGGGTTGTACCTAGTCTCTAAATGAGTCATGGGTGTGTTTTGGGCATAAAGTGCATTAAACCAATTAAAGTCTCATTCCCTTTAATTCTCATTCTCAGTCCCATTCCCTTTAAAAGACAGTTGAGCTTGCACCATGGCGGATTCGCTATTTACATGGCGGAATTTGCAAGCAGAAAGACTGAGCACTTCTCCAGAGAGGAATCCTTTTATTTTTAATATTTAAAAATGTTTGTGTGCTGCTGCGCGTCCCTGTGTGTGTGTAATAAGAAGAGTGTATGCACGTGTAAGAGTGTAGGCGCATATTACTAACGCACCCTTTAAATAACAAAAAATACTGCACAATTATTTTCAGTTGCTTAAAATAGCAACGCGCCAACAATGTGCCAGAACACACCTCGTTTTCAGACCAGCACGCCCATGGGCGAACAGATGGGCACGAGTGCATTTGCTATTTAAACAATGTTGCGCTGGACGTGCAAAGAAAACTGCGTTAAGCTGAAACTAGCAAAAAACACTTGTGTCACACATGGCGTCGCATTGCACCTGGTGTATGATAGTGCCCTTTGTGTGTGTGTGTCCTGGTAAACCCTACGTTATGAGGACAAAATGTCCCCACAAAGATGGCAATATCCAAAATCCTTGTCCTTGTGGGGACGTTTTGGTCCCCATGAGGAAAACAGCTTATACATTTTACAGAATTAAAATGTTAAAATGCAGAAAGTTTTGTCTGATGGGTAGGTTTAGGGGTAGGGTTAGTGTAAGGGATACAATATACAGTTTGTACAGTATAAAAATCATTATGTCTATGGAAAGTCTCCATAAAACATGAAAACAAAGTGTGTGTGTGTGTGTGTGTGTGTGTGTGTGTGTGTGTGTGTGTGTGTGTGTGTGTGTGTGTGTGTGTGTCTGTGTGTGTGTGTGTGTTGTTTTAAATAATTTACTTGATTTGTTTAAAATTGATTTATTCAGAATCATTTCTCAACCGATTTGTTCAAAAACACAGAATCATTCAGGAACAAAACAGCACTGATCTGTGTTGTTCGGTGTTGCAGCAGTTCTGCTATGGTTTCATTTGGAATTATTTTTGCTGACAGAGCAAAAAGAGACAGGGTGCATCTCAATCAGCTCCCTAGCTCCCAAGCTCATGAATCAGTATATTGTGTACACAAATCCGGGCACTGGTAAGGACCCTAGTTCACTACACATTGGGACAGTGATTACTCAGTTTCCGGCAACATGACTACATACAGTGGGGAGAACAAGTATTTGATACACTGCCGATTTTGCAGGTTTTCCTACTTACAAAGCATGTAGAGGTCTGTAATTTTTATCATAGGTACTCTTCAACTGTGAGAGACGGAATCTAAAACAAAAATCCAGAAAATCACACTGTATGATTTTTAAATAATTAATTTGCATTTTATTGTATGACATAAGTATTTGATCACCTACCAACCAGTAAGAATTCCGGCTCTCACAGACCTGTTAGTTTTTCTTTAAGAAGCCCTCCTGTTCTCCACTTATTACCTGTATTAACTGCACCTGTTTGAACTCATTACCTGTATAAAAGACACCTGTCCACACAATCAAACAGACTCCAACCTCTCCACAATGGCCAAGACCAGAGAGCTGTGTAAGGACATCAGGGATAAAATTGTAGACCTGCACAAGGCTGGGATGGGCTACAGGACAATAGGCAAGCAGCTTGGTGAGAAGGCAACAACTGTTGGTGCAATTATTAGAAAATGGAAGAAGTTCAAGATGGCGGTCAATCTCCCTCGGTCTGGGGCACCATGCAAGATCTCACCTTGTGGGGCATCAATGATCATGAGGAAGGTGAGGGATCAGCCCAGAACTACACGGCAGGACCTGGTCAATGACCTGAAGAGAGCTGGGACCACAGTCTCAAAGAAAACCATTAGTAACACACTACGCCGTCATGGATTAAAATCCTGCAGCGCACGCAAGGTCCCCCTGCTCAAGCCAGCGCATGTCGAGGCCCGTCTGAAGTTTGCCAGTGACCATCTGGATGATCCAGAGGAGGAATGGGAGAAGGTCATGTGGTCTGATGAGACAAAAATAGAGCTTTTTGGTCTAAACTCCACTCGCCGTGTTTGGAGGAAGAAGAAGGATGAGTACAACCCCAAGAACACCATCCCAACCGTGAAGCATGGAGGTTTAAACATCATTCTTTGGGGATGCTTTTCTGCAAAGGGGACAGGACGACTGCACCGTATTGAGGGGAGGATGGATGGGGCCATGTATCGTGAGATCTTGGCCAACATCCTCCTTCCCTCAGTAACAGCATTGAAGATGAGTCGTGGCTGGGTCTTCCAGCATGACAACACACAGCCAGGGCAACTAAGGAGTGGCTCCGTAAGAAGCATCTCAAGGTCCTGGAGTGGCCTAGCCAGTCTCCAGACCTGAACCCAATAGAAAATCTTTGGAGGGAGCTGAAAGTCCGTATTGCCCAGCGACAGCCCCGAAACCTGAAGGTCTGTATGGAGGAGTGGGCCAAAATCCCTGCTGCAGTGTGCGCAAACCTGGTCAAGAACTACAGGAAACGTATGTTCTCTGTAATTGCAAACAAAGGTTTCTGTACCAAATATTAAGTTCTGCTTTTCTGATGTATCAAATACTTATGTCATGCAATAAAATGCAAATTAATTACTTAAAAATCATACAATGTGATTTTCTGGATTTTTGTTTTAGATTCCATCACTCACAGTTGAAGAGTACCTATGATAAAAATGACAGACCTCTACATGCTTTGTAAGTGGGCAAACCTGCAAAATCGGCAGTGTATCAAATACTTGTTCTCCCCACTCTATAATGTCAACGTACAATGTTGTAACTAGATGTCTGTCTAGCAATCTGTTTATGCATATAATAAAATAAAAAAAATGGTTTGTCTTTTCAAATCTTCTATTGTGTGTCATTATATTTATTGAGTTGGCTCGTGCATTTTATTTTTCACGTTTCAGAAATGTGAAGTAATTTCTGGTAAGGGAGCATTGATGCTCCCTGGTTTTTGCGGTGCATTGTTGGATTTTTCAGGGAGCGATCGTTCCAGTGCACTGGAAGGATTTTGTGATTGAGACAGCCCTTGTAATTTCCGACTCCTGATCAGTGCCCTGACTACTGAACTAGGGAGCTGATTGAGACGCGCCCACAGAGTATCTGACAATATTCCATCTAACTTGTAACTCAATATTAACTTGTTTATTGAACTGTTGTTCTATAAAAGCAATATCACACAATAGTGCTTCTTCCTTGTTATTCAAATAATGCTACGTTCCATTTACCACGGAAGAGAGATGTGAGAGGATTTGGGAATGACAGCACACCCGAGGTGACCGCGTTTCAGTACACAAGTCAGAAAACTAAGATAGACGTGTCCAGGCAAGCCCTTGTTGTGCTTGCTCTCGGAATACAAACACATAAAAAAGCGGTACTTTGTCCACAAAAAGAATGTGGATAGTACTGTGTGCACCACTGAGTTTGAGACACAGACAAACAGAAGTGCTAATAAACAATATTTTACTATTGTTTCACTACAATTGATGTGCTGAGCAGTCATATTGGATTCTGAAGTTAGGGTTGTTGCATTTCCCAGAGTTTCCCAGAGTTTCCCAGTCGCAACTGCCATTCGAGGTCCCCATAACTTCTCAGAAACAGCCCTACTCAGCAAGCAATAGCCGTCATTTCGCTGTCTCGGTTAACTATAGAGCCGATATAGTCTGGCTATGAGTAACCCACTTCTAGCCAAAGTAACCTTGAATTTGGTTACATGTTGTTTTTGCCAAAATAACTTTTGAGATGCATGATATTCCATCATGTAACAAAGTCAAAAGTGATTACAAATTTTCCCTAACAAGACAATTTTGTCTTGTTTTAGCCTAGACGTCCGGGCTCTGTTTGTCTTTTAAATGCAAAATTTATTGCTGGGAAGCCGCCATTGCTAGTTCTCGTTTTAGTAACAAAGGCTTGGACACGTCTTTTGAAACAAGGAGAAAAATGTTAGAACCGTCACCTATTTTAATGCTATCTGCTCAGCTACTTTCGGGCTAAAAGCAAACCACCATTGTTGTTCAGAGATAAACATGATACATTTGTTCGGCGCTGCAGGAAAAAAAGGCATCTTAACACAAACAACAAAAAATATATATATAAACCGACTTACATTTGAAAGCTGCAGGCGACGGCATCATGTGGTTTCAAACAAGAAAATATCAAAGAAAATATAAGCTATTTTAAAGCTGCAGTCTATAAGTTTTGCCTCTTTGTCGCCATCTCTGTTTGAAACCTGCAATTGCAGTTTTTTTTCGAAATGATCATCTTATATGTGGGTTGTGCATCGGCACGGCTCCTCAGCGTGGATGAATCTAATGTTTTAAAGGAGTAGGTGTGGCTGTCAGTCACCGCACCGGTGTGGATACTGTACTTCGGAATCACAGATTCTACGTCTTGGAAGTATGACTAAAATAAGGATTTTCAGATTCAGAAAATGTAATCTGAACAAGTAAGTAACATGTCTGACACTTTTGTTCTGACCAACTGAGAAAAAAAAAAGCATCACAATAAATCACGCTACCAATGGTGATTCAATCTAATGATCGCTTAGCTCATATCACATCAAACCGTGCAAATTATTAAATACTTTGTTCTCAAATTGTTAATGTTAACAACATCAGCATTGCGTTACTATGTGTATTTAGTGTGTATTAGCATTACCTGCAGATTTCAATTTCTGTACAGTCTAACCTCTAATTGTCATGCCGTTCGATTTTCATATAAAGAAATTGAATTAACTGAAACTGAATTTTAAAAAAATAAATTAGAACTGGTTCTCTTTGAAACACATTTTTTTTTTTTTTTCTGTAGCCACTCCGCAGTCCGAAATTCTTTTGCTTTTGACTACGGGTGAATCTCCAGTTGTCACTGATGATTGTCGTTTGGACCTTTCTGGATTACAATCCGCCATCAAAATGATAAGTTTAATCACTCCAGCTGCTGTGAGAAAAGGCTATATATGATCCGCCACCTGCAGCATCCTCAAACGCGATACTACTACTACTAACTGGACTCTTTGTTTAGGTATACAGACATGACGTAATGACGCAAAGACTCAAATCCACCAGTACCACTCAAATTATAACACATTATTACAAACTTATCGCTGTGAATCGGGCTAAGGTACGGAGATAGTTTTGAACACTGGCTGGTTATGTACTTGCTCAAAAATTGATTTAATTATTTAATTAAATTTTTAACCAAAAAAAGTTATGGACTGCAGCTTTAAGCTATTACTGGCAATCATTGAGTCATTGAGTACACTGTGCAAAATAACATTTTAAAAAGAACATTAATAAATTCCACTGTTACCGGTTACCATTAAACCAAAAAAAAAAAAAAAAAAAAAAAAGAGAATGCAAAAATAGCCTTTCTACTTAGAACAGACCACGCTATAGCTGTTTTTATTCCTGTACAAAAAAAAGTTATTTTTTCAGCTATTTCAACACCATTCAGGAAAAGTGCCTACAAAAATTGCCAGAGTATAAAGCAATAATGCTGAAATAAAGCTTCAAAGTAGCCCGTCTTTGGAGTGAACAGAATTTCTTACATTGCTACTCCATCTCTTGAAAGCAATAAAACAAGCAGCTCTGCTCATGATGCCACTTTTTTAGAAATTCAAGCATGGTTGACTGATGCTGCACAGATGGTTAGTCCTTCACTTTAGAACTTCTAGGACAAAAATTGGAATAAGAGAATATTGTTAAGAATGGCATAGTGCCCTGTTTTACTTTACACACAGGTCTGTACCATTACCAGAGAAGAACTGAGAAAGTTTATTTACAGATCTTTGAACCTCTCTACTGAGCTTCTCTTTGTGGTTTTACAGTTGGAGGCAGGGCTTGACATTAACTTTTTTGCTCACCAGCCACTGTAGCTAGTGGTTTTCCAACGTTACTAGCCCCTCAGATTTTTCACAGGCCACAGATTTGTTTTTGGGAAATTATGTTTTATATGATTAAAGTTGACTATGGCATGCTAAAATTTACTTCAGCTAGATTTACAACCCTTTTATATGTAGCGAACCAACCATCTTCGCCCGTTTAGTCGATATGCTGCCGATATCACCAATGGAAATTGGTTCTTTATAGCCTCGACATTAAAATAGGTTGTCCCAACCACAAAAGAGATCTCTTCACCTTAACGTCCTACAATCTGCGCAGTACATGATTTTCTTGACTGGATCATATACCAGCTAGGGGTGTCGCGATATACCGGTATTGACAATCGTGATATTTAAAAAATGAAATATCGTTATCGTGTTAATTAGGGGTGTCGCAATATACCGGTATTGGCGATAACTGTAACAGCTCCAGGTCAGCAGCGTCAAAACGGAAATTAGGGTGGTGCTGACGATCGCGTATCCCTCAACAATCACTTACCCTACCCTTCACTATAACTATAAGCTTTACCTTAACAAATGCCCAACCCATAAACCTACCCTTAATGACGCTATAAGCTCCACCCCAACACCAGTCTAAAACGCTGCTGTTCTCAGACTGCTGTGACGAATGGCTCTGTGGTTCTGCAGTCTATTTCTGCAGTCTAAATCAAGTACCAGTATCTGGTTGACATCTCAACATATGGTAGGTGGCGGTATTGCACCTTAACGCTGGTTGGCATCTGTCATAAAACACAAGCAGTCACAGTGTGCAGCTGCTACTGCCACGTAAAAGCATGTCGTCGGATATGACAGACGAGACACTCCAAGAAAGTTAGCTCTCCAGTGTGAAAGTTTTTTGGAAAAATGACTTGTTAATCAGCCTGGTTTCCAGGACTTGCTGATCAACAGTGAGCACAAAACGGGGCAAAACCACCAACCTGTTCACAATCCTCCGTCTCCGAAAGCACTTCAAAATGCCGGTGGAGATTCCCCATGGGGAAGAGCTTAGAAAGTTTGCGAGTGTTTGTCTAAAAGTGGAGTTAAAAGTAGCCTTAGTTTATTATTTCTGATGCCTTTTGAGAAGACTACAATATAAATCCATTTTGCAGGTTGGTGGGTGTTAATGTTAAGCCCTGTTTGGAAGTGTTTTTTTTTTTTTTTTTTGACTCATTCCATCATCTGCCATTATGTCAGTCTGGTTGAGTGACATTTTATGACCGTGAGATTCTGTCTTTTACAGAATAGCTGGGAGGTTAACGGCAGACACTGAGCCAAGTTAACGGCAGACAAGGATGTCACCTCACACTACACTGCACCTCTAATTGGCCCATCAGAGCAGTGATGTCAACAGGCTGGTGAAAGAGGAGTGGCCCCGCTTTAATCAAGCCTTTGAATGACAGGGACCTTTAAGAATTCTGATGACAGATCACAGGATAGCAGGGTGGAAGTCTCTGCTCTCTCTTTTCCCACTCAGTAAGTGTTATTTATGCAATCAGACGGATGATGAAATGGTTGTTGGTTGAAAGTCAACTTCACTTTGACAGATAGTTTATCTCCTGACACTAGTGGGTACTATCATTTGATGGGAAGTTTGACTTGGGAAATAAAGTAGGACAGATTGCAGTGCTCCACACAGGGTGTGAGGGTTCGAGTCATGAAGATGGAAGTCATGGTGGTCATGGCTTGATTTGATCAATAGTCTAAGGAAAATTAAAGGTACAATGCAACTACAGTACATGCTTGACAGTATTTGTTGTATGAAGAGAATTGTTTATTTATGCATTCATGCACTGTACAATGGAAGCAGAGTCCAAAATTTACATTTTAGTGTACCAGCCATGGTTACTGGAAGATGAAACCATTTAGCTAGTCATTTCTTACTGGGCTAATATGCATATAATACACAAACAAATACTATTCCAAAGTTTAGGGTCAGTAAGAGTTGTCAATGTTTGTTAAAGAAGTCTCTTATGCTCACCAAGGCTGCATTTATCAAAAAGTGATCAAAAATATCAATGACAAAGCTGATTTTTTTTTTTTTTTTTTATCAGCCATTACGTCAACATGAGCCTTCAGAAATCATTAAAATATGCTGATCTGGTGCTTAAGAAACATGTCTTATTGTTATCAATGTTTAAAACAGTTGTGCTGTTTAATATTTAAAACTGTAATACTTTTTTTCCAGGATTCATTGAATAATTAAAAGTTAAAATATATAATATATAATTTTTTTGTAACATTATGAATGTCTTTACTATCACTTTTTATCATTTTAATATGTCCTGAATAAATTGTGCCAGACATTATAGACATATGCAGGCAACAGGAAGGAAGTTTATATTCTGCTGATTTAAGACAATGGTCTGGCAAACTACCTGCTCTTGACGTCCTTGCATGAACATCATGGGAAATTAGGATTTCTTTTGTGAAAAAGAAGTGTTCTTAATTGTGTTAAATGTGCACTTGTAGTGTACTTCAAATCTTAAAAGTATATTTTTTAAAAACTGTACTTGCACATAATATAATATTAATGAAATAAAAAGCCACGTAAGTGTACTTAAACAGAGTGCACTTTTGTAACAATGTTTCTTAACACACTTAAGTGCACTTTGTAATAATGTAATGTCAAATTAAAAGTTTTACTTTAAAGTACATTTTAAATAATGTTTTAATATTTTTTTGTGTCATGGTTTTGTTATTTGAGATTACATTTAAAGTTAACATATTTTAAATGTACTAAATTACAACAAAATACAATTCAACAATACTCTTTAACCATATTTAAAAGACAATACAAGTAATTATGAAATTACATCTAGGTCTAGAGAGGGCTTAGATTAAGCCAGGATTATGCCTTAGATCAATTAGGACATTTAAGTAGCTTTTATAAGCATGCCTTATGGGCCTTTCAGACAGGATGCAGAATGCACTGCCCTGGCCGCTGGGTTCAGCGTAGCCCTTCAGATACAAAGTGATTTGCGCTACGCTGGCCAGAGCAAAGTAGGTGGAGTTTTCAAAACTTTTAGTGGGAGTTTACATCTAGTCATTTGATTGTTGTTCCACCTTTCGTTCAGCAGCAAATATGTATCTGTCCCGTGCTAAGAAGCGAGCGATAGCACTAGCCCTGCTAGTAAGAAGAAAAGAAGAAGAAAGAGAGAGCAGCAAGGAAAAAGAGGCTGTGTGTGCATGAAACCCCCAGGTCCAGAGAACAGTTTGGGGAATTCAGCTGTTCATCCATTTTGCTTTCCGTGCTTGTTTGGATACCCCGTTTCTATTGGCCGCGCGGGTAATCATCACAGAGCGCAGCGGCGAAAGTTGAACTATTTTGAACTTTGACTGTGGCCTGTGCACGAGCTCGCCAGTGGTGCGCTCTGGTCAACGTAGCAACAAACCGTCCTCGCGCAGCGCAAGCGATTGAAATAATGGGTTTTATAGCGCAGCAGCGCCGTTGTCGCGTTTTGTCTGAAAGGCCCATTAGAAAAAAACATTACTGGTGTGCATCTTGAGACAAAACAATGGCAGTGACATTTTAAGATATGCCAGTGCAAGTTGTCTCGGGCCGAGTACCAAAACAAACTTGTAGCCAATCAGCAGTAAGGGGCATGTCTACTAATGATGGGGACAAGAGATCGCTCAGTGTACGTCATTATTCAAAAGACACGACACACAGGACATTAGCCGAGCGATGACAGAAAGAGAGAGATGGCAGATAAAAAACAACTGTGGAAAATGGCTATGGAACAAAAGAAGGCTTACGATCAGGCAAGAAGTATCAGGAGAGAGATCCTTTTGGGGTAGGGGCATGTTTGTTTTGGTGATTTGAAATATCAACATCAGTTACCAGAAAGCACTTACCCGACCTTTAAGTGGATCACAAAAGCACTCTTAAGTTCAACTAATTGCATTTAAAATAAATTTAAACTATAAAACATTTTAATTTCATTGCAAGTAGTCAATTACGTGTCCGAAAACATTACATTCAGTTAGCACTGAAGTTTATTCTTTTAAAGTATATTATTTCAGTCGCCTACTCTTTATAAAAGAGGTATGTTAAATACCTAGTTCTGGCATAAAACTCTAGATGGCACAGGCTGATTGGTCCTTTCAGAAACCCTCCACCTTGCCCCGGCTCCACCTGTACCGATCTGCTACGGGGGTTAATTCATGTATGTTACATGTGCAGCAGCAGCATGTCTTACATGCTCACAGCAGCATGTATGTGAATGTATTGGCAGTAGCAAGTCTCGGTACTTGCTTTGCAGTAGCAGCAGCATAGCTGATCTTCCACCAAGACCAAATACATTAACATTGTCATATCTATTACCACGCCAATCTCTCTGAGAGTTGTCATGACAGAACTGTAGTTCTTTTTCACACGGGTTGAGACTTCACCAGCATCAAATTATAGTTAATCTAAAAGTTTTTTGTAGGTTAGTAAGTGATTCTACCATACTAGTCTCATGTTAATATGTTAATAAAATTGAAGCATGGCTACTGCTGGTCCTGCAGCTAGATCAGCACCAAACCAGCATATTGGAAGCATGGACATTCATGTATTTTGATCAGGGACACTTTTGGGAAGAGAAGGGTTAGATGGGACACCTTAAACTTAGCACAGCGTGCCCTCTGTCATTGAAGAGGAATAGGTTAAGTCTAGTGTTTGTTCCTCAAAGACACCAGGATTGCTTGAGAGCTCATCCAGAAAAGCCCATGTTGATTGGATTGGGTGAATTCTTCTGGAACAAATCCTCAATGTAACTTTTATATAAGTGACTACTCTCTTTCTTTGTCTCTATCTCTCACAGTTGTTGTGTTGTCGCTCTGTCTTCATATCTCATGCTTCTAACTCATAATGGCACTGCTCTGTGAATGCATGGAGCATTTTTTGCGGAGGGTAGAGATCCAGCATTTAATGGGGTTCGGATCACAACAAAGGCCTTAGACCTGCATCAAAAAATAAAATAGCAACCGCAATCATTTTCCATTTCCTGTTAAGCGTGATCGCAGCCAAACAGTTATTTGCTACAAAATACGTCTCTGGATCCGTAAACAATTTTGTCTCATTATGCTTCCCGATAATTTAAGGGAAGCTATTTCCCATCAACACTTGACCTTTTAGAAGAGGATATTAAATACATTAATGTGTGTGTGTGTGTGTGTGTGTGTGTGAGGGAGGGAGGCGTGAGATGTTTTTAATCCACAGGTATAATTCAGAAATTTGATTATGTTTTGATGTATAAAACTGTGTGGGGAGAGTGGTGTCTTTCTTTACACAACTATACAACAGTCTGTTGACCAATGTGCTGTACATTTTAAGAGCCATATAAAAAATAAAAAAAATCACAACCATAAAAATCATCATCATAGTACAAATACATTACAAATAAAAAAAAATGTCATTATTATTAATTAAAATACATTTTCTAGTAAAATATATTTTAATATAAAGTAAATAAAGTAAAATTATTGTTATATCATCCCGGTCTAATATATATATATATATATACATACATACAGTGTACAGTCAAACCAAAAATTATTCAGACACCAGATATAATTTTTTTACTAGTGGGTGCAGGACATTATAGTTCATTTATGTAAGTGAGGGTAGAAAAATAAACTGTGACATATTAAACCCAAAAATTCTTCATACATTGGACTACCAGTAAAATTGATAAAAATTTGGGACCAAAATTATTCAGACACTTTGACCTGACCATGTTTTGCTTAAGTGTTTTTTCTTTAATTGCTAATGTGACCTTTGACACCACAGACTGAACAAAATGAAGCATTGCTTGGTAATTGGTTGACCTAAATTGGTATTATCTAATTGTGTACTTAAATTTAACAGCTGACAGCTGATTGGTTGATTGTAATCCATTCCATACCTTTCTATCAAAGTTATCTGACATTATCAAAATGAATTTGTTCTGACACTCTGAGTTCTTGGAGTCATATTTTATTACCAATTTCTAAACTATAGCGAATAAACTGTGATAATGTGAGAAATGTTGAAGGTGTTTGAATAAATTTTGGTTTGACTGTATATACATATCTGGACCCCTTTTTTAAAAAGCATTTTTTTTATAGTCCAATGCTTCCAATTTTAGGGGCCTTTATACGACACCGTTTTCAACTAAAAACTGAAAACTTTTTATGTTTGGGTAATCTGAAAGCACCTAAATCCACTTTCTACTGAGCAAGGGTCTGCTTATTTGCACGTATTATTCGTTTATTTTTGTATTTTTGCTACATTTGCTTGTTTACACCTAAATTTGTAAGAGAGCGCAGACCTTGGCATGTCCCATCGGATCCGGAGTTTAAGTTGCTGTAAAAAGCGGTCGTGCTCGCCTGCCTTGTAGGAGATGGGCATCAAGCCCATTTTTTCTCATAACCTATCTGCCATATTTTAATATTGTGCCTGACTCATTGAGATGCATAGGGGAGAAAGGAGGAAATGGAGATGAAATTGACTGATTCGCTCCCTGGCACAAATAGAAATAAATTCCAAGTGACACAAGGAATTCTAATGACGAAAGCTTCCAGTGGACTATGGAACTACGGGGTGAGAGAAAGAGAGGCCTTTAAGATTCTCTGTAGTAAATTTTAAAACGCCTATATGATTTTTTTTAAAAACACATATACCTCCTTGAAAGATGAAAATACATTACAATAAACACAGTGAGCTGAGGTGTACTCCACTGACTAATTCTCATCAATTCAAGGGTTAATAAGAGAGCTGAAGTGGTAAAATGAAGTGTTGATGTAGGCACTGCTGCAGTATTCAGAGCACGAAACCATGTCAATGTGCTAATGACCCTCACATTAGTTGATTAACATTTGACCTGGACACAAGCAGAACGCTGGAGATGAGAAATCCACAGGCTGTTTTAATTGCATCACTCAGTGTTTAAGTGCTGTGGCATTACTAATCGCATTAGCTACTCAATGATCATGCATAAAAAGTTAAAAATGATTGGATGTTTTGAAATTGAGTAAGTATTCTTACTCTCAGACTTTCTTTAGCATTTGCATTAAACGGTTTTGAGGAATCAGTCGTGAACTGCATTAGGGAGTATATTATATTGACAGAAGGACTTTGAAGCGCAGTTGTTAAAAAATCAGCAAAAAATCTTGGACATTTTTTTTCCATGGGATGATGGTGCTCAAAGCCAACATAGGGCTGTGTAGTTAGTCGAGAGCAAGTACTTGATTTACATAGCAAAACATGCATTTAGACACGATTGAAAAATGGATAATAATCCATTAGAAATTTGGTTTACAAGTTATACATTAGTCAGCTGGAATGTCCCAAATGAAAGTTTTTAAATGACCATAATTAATTTGCCAAAGCAAAACTGCATTCGTGGTGTAAACAAGCATTCTGGAGATTATGCAGGCCTCCAGAACAAGAACATCAAGGTTTAGTTTGGCAGCCAAAAATCTGTTTGTTGTTTTGTTCTGGCTTTTGAGGGAACCTCTACACCATGTTGTTGCTATTGGCTTCCTCTGTGCTGCTTTTTCCCTGACTTTATGTTATAATTCACTCTGACTTCTTTCCCGCTGCTTTAAGAAAAATCTTGGCCTGGTTTAAAAATAAACAAAAAGCTTATTGAATATAATCTATTCCAAAAATGTCAAGTTCAACGTACGGGAATTCTGCTTTAAAAATGTGAGGATCAGTTCGGCTTCTTAGGGTAAATCTAATACCATGACCCTTGGTGGCCCTTGGTGCTACAAGCCAAAAGAAATAATAATGGTTTATCTTGTTGATATTCACCATTCCTTTAGTTGAACTTCATACTGCAGTTTTAAAAATAAAGTGCCTTTCTGCTGATTTTAAAAAGAAACCAGTGGCATGTGTTGGACACACAAAGATCTGATCTCACCATCTTTGAGTCCATCTGGGATTACATGAAGAAACAGAAAAAACCTAGACAGACTAAAACCTCCAAAGCTACCTGAAAAACTATGTGTGAGTGTAGTAGGATAAAAACTATTTTAAATGCAAAGGGTGGTCACACCAAATATTGATTTGATTTAGTTAATAGAAGTTAATGGACACATTTTTTTTTAGGGTTCAATTCTCGCTATTATTTAGTTGCTTATTAGCATGCATGTTATTAGGATATTGGCTGTTTATTAGTACTTATAAAGCACATATTATTGCCTTATTCTGCATGACCTTATTCTACATCCCTTAATCCTACCCAATAAAACTTAAAGCTGCAGTCCATAACTTTTTTTGGTTAAAAATGATCCAAAATCAATTTTTGAGCAAGTACACAACAAGCCAGTATTCAAAACTATCTCCTTACCTTAGCCCCATTCACAACAGTAAGCTTGTAATCATGTGTTATAATTAGAGTGGTATGGTGGATTTCCGCTGAAAATTCAAGCATGTCTTTGCGTCATTACGTCATGTCTGTATACATAAAGAATGAGTCCGGCTAGTAGTAGTCAGAGCCGGCTCTGGTATTAGTAACGCACGTGAGGAGCATGTTCTTCAGCAGATCATATATAGTCTTTTCTCACAGCAGCTGGAGTGATTAAACTTATCATTTTGATGGCGGATTGTAATCCAGAAAGGCCCAAACTGGAGATTCACCCGTAGTCAAAAACAAAAGATTAGACTGTACAGAAATTGAAATCTACAGGTAATGCTAATAAACACTAATAATACACGTAGTCACGCAATGCTATTGCTGTTAACATTAACAATTTGAGAACAAAGTATAACAATAATAATAATTTGCACGGTTTGATGTTATACGAGCGATAGTTAGATTTAATCACCGTTAGTAGCGTGATTTATTGTAATGTTTTGTTCCCAAAAGTGGCAGACATGTTACATCCACACCGGTACGGTGAATGAATGACATCCACACAAACTCCTCAAAACATTAAATTCATCCACGCTGAGGAGCCGCGCCGACGCACAACTCACGTACAGATGATAACTCCGCAAATAACTGCAATGGCAGGTTTCAAACAGAGATGGCGACACAGAGGCAAAACTTACAGACTGCAGCTTTAAACGCTACAAAAATTGCCTTACTAACTATTAATAAGCAGTAAATTAGGAATTTATTGAGGCAAATGTCGTAGTGAATATGTGTTCCCCATACTAAAGTGTTACCAAGTTAATTGATAAATAAAATATATTCATGACATTATTTTTGAAAGCATCCTCACTTTACACAGGTGTCACAGTTCTTCGGGATTTAGTCTGTCTCTGAAGTTTCTTCATGTAATCCCAGATGGACTCGATGATGGTGAGATCAGATCTCTTGTGTGGAGTATACCGGCTGTTGTCAGACTCCTTGTGCATACAAAAATCTCACTGGATTATTACAATTAAAGGAACACTCCACTTTTTTTGAAAATAGGCTCATTTTCCAACTCCCCTAGAGTTAAACAGTTGAGTTTTACTGTTTTTGAATCCATTCAGCCGATCTACGGGTCTGGCGGTAGCACTTTTAGCATAGCTTAGCATAATTCATTGATTCTGATTAGACCGTTAGCATCTCGCTCAAAAATGACCAAAGAGTTTCGTTATTTTTCCTATTTAAAACTTGACTCTTCTGTAGTTACATCGTGTACTAAGACCGACGGAAAATTAAAAGTTGTGATTTTCTAGGCCGATATGGCTAGGAACTATACTCTCATTCCTGCGTAATAATCAAGGAACTTTGCTGCCATACCATGGGTGCAGCAGGCGCAATGATATTACGCAACGCCTGAAAATAGGCTAACTTCCGTCAACATAACCAACGTGACAACCTGCTTGCACAAGGAGCGTGCCTTGTAACCATGGAGACGTTTGTGAGAGACGATTCAGAAGATATTTGCTTTGGTGCAGATCCTGAACCGTATCTGTTTGAACCGGAATACACTGAAGATAAGCTTTTGGAACGTGAAAGGCAAGAAAGTGTGGCTGAACAGACTGGGGCAGAAGGGAGGAGGAGAGCATATTCGAACCTTTACAACGCACAGAACCATGGCTAATCGCACAGGTAAATCCACTACCTAATTTTCCGCCTGCAACTACACAAACTTAGGCCTAATCCGAAATCGCCCCCTAAACCCTCATTCACTATTCCCTATGTTAGTCCACTAATACAGTTCACTTGAAGGAGTGAATGAAAACGAGTGAGTGAATTCGGACAGCCACTGTGTGTACATAGGCTGTACACTCGTTATTGCGGTGCAATGTGGGATTGAATGAGTACACTGTGTTGCTGTGTTCTGCGGTGTGTTTGTTGTCAAACTCAAAAATGTGTTTATTTTAAATTATTAAAAATTAAAAAAACGTATATGAAAAAGTTAATAATTTTTTTTATTGTCAAAATATTTTAGTTTGTCTTGGATATTTTTTTGATTGTATCAGATAACATTTTAAGCTGTCATATGGTCATGTTACAATGTGCCCCTCACATGTTACAATGTACCCCACCTATGGGGAACGTTGTTACATTTCACTTGCATTCTTTCGGGGTAAATCAAGAAAAAAAATATACACTGTATTAATGAAACAAAACCACATAATTGTACTAGACGTGTGAAATTGATGTGGGTAAAAACAAATACTCTGAACCCTAAGAGGATTTACACAAACTGAGAAAGTCAAAAAGTGTTAGGTTGTGTCCTGTTCTCTCCTGTATTGGGGACTTTATTGTCCAGTGTGTGGGCAGCCTCTGTCAGGATGTTTGTCTAATTTCCTCCCCTGATGCATTAGTCCCAGGGTTTCTGTACGAGGTGTTCAATAGCTTACATGTTTTCCTCTGACTGAAAATATCAACAAACTGCAAAGGTGTTCCATTTTCTCTACCTTTTCTGTTTGAGTTCATTGACCACAAGGGGCTCACAAGCTCCCCGTTAACAGTTTAAACAGTGTCATCTTGTTGCTGTGTGTAACAGACGTTCCCCATGTTGTCATCTTTGTCCTCGACTGTGGATGTGTAAACCAAACTACAAGAGGTTCTGTGCCAATTTAGAAGAGACGACACCAGCATGTTAATAAGCAGGAATGATTGTTCTGTACCTTCTTCTCTGATGACATCACTGCGAGCTTGCTGTGAAAGGTATGACATTTATAACTTACTGCATGCACCTTCAGCAAAATGAATCCATTTAAAATCTCCCAAGGAAGTTTTGTATGGTTAAAACTTCCTTGAGTGATTTGTAACTAAATGTAGGCCTTTGTTTGACAGTAAAACTCCCAATTCCTCAGCCTCTATAGAATCCTCAAGCTGTCGACATTGTATCTGCACTTTCAAACCACTTAGAACAACCCCATTCATATTAACTCATATATCCTTTCTTTATTTTGGCAGGCAGTGATCTATCTCATATATCTGGGTGCTTTTTACATGTAAGAGTTGTTTACAGGAGAACATTGTCCAGGACCCTGGAGCAAAGAGAGGTTCTCTAGTTATGGATAAAATTAAATGAATGTTTGTCCTAGGCATCAGGTTTCTGCCAACATAGGTTTCTGCCAACATTGGTTTCTAGTGTAAAAAAGAGTTATAATAAACCCTCATTCCTAGTTATTTGCCTTGCTCTACAGCCTAGGCAACATCCAACTGACTTTTGAAGCGCATTATCGGCATACAAATTGTGACACACACACACACACACACACACACACACACACACACACACACACACACACACACACACACACACACACACACACACAAGAAAGACTCAGCTCAAATTGATTTCAAAAGAGTTTTGGGGTTAGCATGTTGCTAAGCTAACACCCCCACTCTCTTAACCATAAAGTACATTGCACACACAAATCTTGGTCAAATTTTAAATTTTTTTGGTCAAATTTTTATCTTGGTCATTTTTTTTTGTTAGATATATATTTGTATTAATATTTCTCTCACTTCTTCTGCCATCTTAATTTTTTTTGCCTAAGCATGTCTCACCCCAGTGCTTTCTCCCAGAAGGATACATGCAATGCTGCCTTAAAACTTGGCCAAAATAATTACGGCACCACCTCAGGAACAGTCTTTACATAGGGATTGAACCTATACTGCCTTACAAACTGCCTAAATATGCAGCTCTCTAGGTTTTGGAACAGAACCACAGTGATTTTACTTTTGCTCATGAATTTTGTATTGGCACAGACATTTCTCATGTTGTTCGAAACAACAGGCTTCTCATGATGGCAGCTGTTTTCTCTTACTCTCACTCTCTCCATCTCAAAAACAAACCCAGAGCAGGTTCAATTGATGTTTAAGTATGATTCTCATTCTGTTAAACCAGTGCACCAGCTTTCACTGCCCTCATGTGGCTCCTGCAATGCCACCTAGATTGTCCTGAATGATCAAAAGTACTGCAGCTCTCACATTTGGAGAGATCTGAGCTCAGCCTTTATTAATTCTTAAGACAGTCCACTTAAATAACCCATATTATGCTCTAATAAAACTGCTATGAAAAATAAGATTTTTATAAGGGTGATTGAAGATTCTTAGTCCTAAAATAAAGAGAGACAATAGGTTGGTGCCTCCAGGTGATTGTGATGTTGTAGCACTCCTTTTCCACCAGAAGAGGTGCTGGTGCCAGTGCTGGTGCTTTGAACCGTACAAAAGAAAAAGCTATAGTGGCTTCCCTGATTGCAGCCACTTCCATTTTTATTAGATATCTTGCACCAATTTCCCAGGAAGTGACCATCTTGTCCTCTTAAACACAAGGGATGGAAACAGTGCTTTATTCACAAATGTTTTATGAGCTATTCCAATTGTGCGCAAAAGTTAAATTTGCAACATTGGATGGAAACATAGCTAATAACAGTCAGAGTCCAAAACAAAATGGAACCCCACTGACTTTCATTGTATGGACAAAAAATAAAGAACTTAGATTTGTCTGCAAATATCTTCTTTTGTGTTCCTCATAACAAATAAATGCATACAGTCGAAATGTAAACCAGTTCAGAAAGAAATGGGCGGTTCCCCGGCTGAGAACCTACTCTAGCACGATCACAAGCACGATTTTGGTGGAAAAGGAGTAAACTAGGACGTATTCTTAGGTCAATTGTTAATCACTAACTATTAACTACCCCGTAATCAAAAGATGTTGATCCATGTCAGAACTTTTGGTCACCCCTCGTAAGGGTATCGCACAGCTGAAGCAGAGCTATGAACCGACTGCCCTGAATTCAGTGTTTTTCCCTCACTGCACCCGCGAGAAAATCATTGAACCATTAAACCATGGCGACACTTCATATAGATCACATAGATCTTTCATCTTTAATGCAGTGAGAAAGAAAACAAAAAGAGGGAAATCTATAAGTTCTGTAGCTATCAAACTAGCTGCAATTTAGCAAACTGTTGCTTACCTCCAATTTGTGTTGCAAAATGGATAAACCATATTGCCGACTTCTTCCCAGTCCACCTGCACATCCATATACGCCAGCGCCTCTTTTACAGAATTGCACATATTCTGCAGCGCGTTTCTCCCGGAAAAGCATGTTTCTTCTTCTGAAACAGCCACACAGATCTTGGTTCGAGGGTCCCATGTGTTTATTTCACACGTATAGTGTGAGCAGTGAAGTCACAGCTCAACAATCGGACCGTATAGTGTGAACACATAAATCATGAGCTTTGGCTTTACATTGCATGTGATTTACTCGTACATTGAGAGTTGGTATTTCACAAAAACATTGCTGAAATTGCACAGTGTAAGCCCAGCTTAACCCTGTGTAAGATCAGTTCGTAACCATGACTTCTTGCTCACAGTGCAGTAAAGACCACTGTTTAGCTTCAGCCACAACCCTGTGCAGGTGTGTTGGTTGAACATGACCGAACAGTGATTGCTACATTTGTTTTTTTTTCATTACCGAATTATATTATGTGGTGTGTCACTGGTGTTTTTCCTCAAAGCAGTTTTCTTGACAGTGAAGCAAACAGGAGGTGCAATCTCAAAGCAAAGGAGAAAGAAACCAAATTAAACCCAATCAGAGGCATGACAGAGCACTTCTGCGGACTGATGATAAGCCCACCACATCCCTGCCAGAACCCTGGACGAGCGGAGTGATTCGAGAGCCACGGACTTCCTCGCTGGCTGTTGTCGGCCACCTGTGTCCATCACCGTTCGAGACAAGAGCCAGGGTGAAGCTCCTGTGGAGAGAGAGCCCAGTCTCCCCTGATGAATGGGCCAACAGGAAGAAAGGATAGATAAATACCCTGCAATGCTGGAGAGTAAAATAAGAGAGCAGATGCTATGAGCAACACAGAATGGGAAAGCACAGAAATTGCACTGAGATTGCATAGCATTGAGACTATGGTGAGAATTTCAACATAACCTCAAAAAGCGTTTCTGATGTATGAAAAGGAAATGTAACTCTAATGACTTTCAAAGATCATTTTTAGTCTTTTTTTTTCTATGAAAAGACTACCTTAGATCAGTATGAATCATATTCCATGCTAGTCCAGTCTAATTTAGGCCAGGTAGCCGGGATGTCAAAAGCATCAGTACTTTGATACCAAGTCAATATGATACGCTGTGAAGAGACTTGGTCAAATTGGCCATTTTGGGACAAAAAATAGGAAATATGTCAAAATATTGTTTTGGGATATTAGTTCTTATGTGAATGCAAGCTGTTGTGTTTATTATTGTTATAGACATATAGTCACTGTTATATACTGTATGTATATATACATATATATAACAGTGCTCTTTATTTACTTTTTTATTACTGGTTATTGAAATAATTACTTAAAGAATGTCATATGAAAAGTTTTACATTGTACAATTTAAATCATTGCTTTAATTTTGTCATGCTTTAAAGTAGTACAATTATTTTAATACATCGACTAACATACTAAAGCACGTAAAGTACTTGTTATAATTGTAACAGTAGTGTGCTATTTGATATTAGATTAAAGTTATTATATTTTAAATGAACTAAATTGCTGTGTACTAAAATCATCATTACAAATATGTAATTACCAATATAATTAAATACATGATGACACAAGTATAAATGACATTGAAGTTCTGAGTAATAATTAACTACATGTGCTTACTATAGGGTTAGGAATAATGGTTGGTTTAGGGTTGCTTGCATGTAATTATGCATACATTATAAGTATTACTACAGTAACATGTGTAACAAGGACACTGTAAATGTCACAATCACGTTTGTTTGGACACTTTGTGTTTCGTCATGATCTGCCTTCATCACTCATTTGTTGTCACGGACACTATGTGTTCTGTTTCAGTTTGGTGTCCAGTGTCGTCTATCTTGGATGTGTTGTTGCTCTGTTTGCGGTGGATTACCTGTTGGACGCTGAGGGAGTGTTGGTGGACTTTGAGGGTTCGCCCACCACCCCGCTACTGAGAGTGAGTTGCTGGCTAAGACACTGATTGAGTTTGGAGAGGACATTATTCTATCCCCAGTACTATTGCCCGAACCAGTTTGTCTTTTGCCTGTCTTGCTGGCCCCACCCACCAGTTATCCAGACTAAAATTATGAACGCTCAATTTTTTTTGGTTTCTGTGTTGGTCTTCAGTCTCTTCCCCAGTCTTTAGCCATCCGTGGCATCCAGTCATCACTGTCTCCCATCAGTCCCTCGGTACCACCTCTGCCTCCTCTCAGTAGCGTGGAACCAGCCTTGGTGGGCTACGATCTGCCTCGACCCGTCGCCCTGACTCCTGAGCCCCTTCTGCCCTCGACCTCAGCATGGACCATTGGCCATTCTGCCTCGCCAGACTCCCTCTGCATGTCGGCTCCACCTGGGTCAGACATTGCTTCGCCTCCGCTGCGGACTGTGCGCTGCTTGCTTGGCCCTACCTCAGGCCTCCGCCTCCGCCCCGGTCGCTCCAGCTCGCCCTCAGACCTCCGGATCCCTACCTCGATCTTGGGAGATCATCACTGCGGCTCCATCACGGCTGCCTAGATCTTTGTCATCCCTCCACCACTTCGGCTCATTGGCTGTGCTGTGGGCTCCATCCACGCTGTCCTTGTCTCCTGTCATCCCCATGGTGGCCCTCATCAGTATTCCTCCATGGCTCCTCCCTCCATCAACGCCGCCGTGGGGCACTCCCTTGGCTGTGGCCTGGATGAACAGCCATCATCCCCTGCTCAAGGTCATCCCTTGGCTATCTCCACCTTCATCACTGCCCTGGACTTTTGTTGTCCGTCCGCCTCCAGAACCTCCTTCTGTCGGTCTGTGCCATCCCTTCCCCAGCCCTCTTAACCATCCCCTCATCCTCTTCGTCTCCTCTTCTCCACGTCGCGAGGTCACGCCTACCGGGAGGGGGCATTGTGTCACAATCACGTTTGTTTGGACTCTTTGTGTTTTGTCATTGTCTGCCTTCATCACTCATTTGTTGTCACGGACACTAATTATGTTCAGCTGTTCACTCATTATCATCATTAACACCTGTATATATGTTTGCTTCTGTTTCAGTTCAGTGTCGTCTATCTTGGATGTGTTGTATGTTGCTCTGTTCGTGTTGGATTTATTAAATATTACCTATTTACCTTCATCTTAATCTTCGTGTGTGTGTTTATACAACCACCCCCGTGACAGTAAAATAAAGTGTTACCGAATTATGCAGTTACATATAAAGATGCACTTACAGCAAGTCCTTCTTAAGTGGGTCATTAAAAGCAGTCTTATGTTCAATTTATTACATTTAATATAAATTTAAACTATATATAATATTTCATTTAATTAATTTAATTGTGAATAACTGTATAACAATAACAATGAATAACAATTAACTGTCCGAAAACATTACATTCATTTTGTATTTAAGTAGCTATATTCTTTTAAAGTATAATTTCTATAATAAGTACTTTTTTAAAAGTATGCTAAAGTGTACTTTCAAAAGGGGACGGACTTCAGATAAAAAAGAGTGGCAATCATATTTATAAAACATCAGAATTTATGCTACCTTTAACTTGTTTTCAGAGATTTTTTTTCTGCAGAAAATGTCAGTGTATTTCCACACACTCTTTGTCTCTCTAACTAAACCGCTATCACTTACAATAATGGTGTCCATTATGTAGATTGTTTCCATATGAGCGGTGAAAGGGCCAAAGTGAATGTACAGATAAAGAAAAAGAAAATAGCTTCCCCATAAATGTAATTGTTCAAACATCATCAGTGTCTATTCAGGGTAATATGTGTGTTATTCTAGACTAAGCTGACATGTGGGCTAAACAAACAGAACCTCTGACTTTGGGAAAAATATTACATCCCTGTTCTCTGCACAGCAACTTTTTTAATAAAACATTTAATTAGACTAATTGATATATTCAAAAGATGCCATAGGCAGCATTCTAAATGAAATGGAAGCACTCAAAGTACATGGAGACTTAACTCACTATTGATTTTAATGGAGTTTGCTGTTAGCATGTTGCTAAGCTAACACTTCAGTAATCTTTAACTATAAAATGGGTGATTTTTAATTCAATTGAACTATTTTTACTTTGCCGTCTTTTATGTATTTATTATTTTTTTGCTGACCTTGTCATAATGCATTATTCGATTGCCTTCTTTGTGAAAATACATGATGCCTTTAGAATCTGGCCAAAAACTCTATCTTAGTTGGCACAATAATTATTCTGCCTACCTTTTGCAACAGTCTTGGTGTCACGCCTGCAGCTCACTAGGTTTTGGAACAAAGTTGCAAGCATTTCTTAGAGATCTCGCTTTATGCATTTACGTTTCTTTTTTCTTTTCTTTTCTTTTCTTTTCTTTTTTTTTTTTTTAAAGTTGACTGCGTTCATTTAACATTGTTTAACTGCTGTATCGTGTGTATTTTCTGAGAATCCTGACCTCATAGCTCTTTTCAAAATGCTCAAGAGAAAGCATTCATGGTTCATGCTCAGAATTGTCCCATGCTTTTCCTGGAGGAAAAGTGACAGATAAAATGGTTGACTGAAATTTAATTCAGCATCTTTTAAAAAGTGTTGTGTGAATGAAACAGATGTTTTCAAAGCCATCGGTGGGTTTGGCAGCACTACAGTGAAATATTATTTCTACACAGTGAACTTTTGAAAGTGTTTGACAGGGCCAGGAGCATTGTGCTTGGAGTCTTAAGATAACACACTGCTTCCGTAGCATTGTAGACAGACAGTGAAAAGATTTTTTTTCCATTTATCAACAGCTTGAAAGCTGCTGAAAGACACAATCAACAGTTCAACAGTTGTTTTGTTGTTGTTGTTTGGCATGTGAAATCTTTTTATAGCTGATCTGGATATTATTTGAATTCCACCTACTTTGAACATTAGTGGTAGATGACTGAAGATCATTATCAAAAAATAAAACAGTCTAACTCCAAACGAGAGTACAGTGTTTTAATAAAGTCGCAGCACATGCAGTTCAAACATTTTACGCATATGTAGATTCTCCATAGCATGCCATGAGCGCTGAACCATTAGTAATGTTAGACAAACAGTGAAGTGTCAAAAAAAACATCAGTCAGTCTTTTTGAAAGTAGCTTAATCTACTGTCTCCTGTGGTGCTCAGAGTCACAGCTTTGCTTACACCCTGACACACTCTCACTAAAATCAAACACACTTCTCTCTCTACAGGAGGTCTACCATATCACTTATAAACAAGCTTTCAAAAGCCATTAGACCTCAAAATTTTTGCTGCTATGATGCAACAGCAACATCACACAAGTAAATTCATGAGCTGAAAGAATTAATGCGCAGGAGGCATTAATTCTTACCTACTTTTGGTGTGTTCATTTTAGAACCTATACATAAAATAGGTTCTAAAATTAACAGTTACCAAAAGTAGGTAAGTTACTTACGAGATGGCCCTTCTAATTTCGTAGAAATTTTAACTTGACGTATGATTGAAATTGCAAACATTTCATTAATATATATATATATGGAAAAATATATATAAAAAATATGCTTCAATCACTTTCCAGTTTGTCTTTAAAGGGGTCATGAACTGCACTGTTTTATAATGTTTCCTGTGGTGCACTTATAATATTATGATTTATACATCAAAAATTGTCATAATTTAGAAATAAAAGGTATTTTTCCTACCCTGATTTTAGCCTCTGATTTGAACGCTAGTTTGAAGGGGCGTGTCTGCTGTGAGAGTTCAGTGTAAACGCCCACTGCTGTGATTGGCTAATATCTTTGCATATGAAATAACTATCAAGGTTATTATAGTTTTGCATTTTTAAATTAGTTTTAATTTTATTATTGTTTTCAATTTTGCTATAAATTTCAGTTTAGTTTTAATTAGTTTCATAAATGGTTTTGCTAGTTTTAGTTTAGTTTTTATTTTGTGAACACATTTCTATTTAGTTTTTATATATTTAGTTTCAGTTTTAGTTTTAGTAATTATAGTTTAGCAGAGTTACCAGAACACTTCCAGTGTAGACCAAAGCAATATTTTTAATTTCAGCAGGTTTAATGTTTGCACAGATTAGAGTTAGCTCTTGTGCAGACATCTTAATAAAAATAAAATAATGGCCTGAGATTGAACAAAGAACCAAATGCAACTTAAAAATATACAAGTAAAAATGATGAAAATTCCAGACAAACTCATTCATATTAAAGATTAAGGCCTGGTTTCACAGACAGGGCTTAATTTAAACCAGGATTAGGCCTTATTTCAATTATATATTTAAGTAGCTTTTATAAATGTGTTTTAGAAAAAAAATATTGCTAGTGTGCATCTTGAGACAAAACAATGGCACTGGCATATTTTAAGATATATCAGTGCAGGTTGCTTTCAATTAAAACAGCTCAATAATGCATTTCAGTCTTGGACTAGCTTAAGCCTTGTCTGTGAAACTGGGGGGGAAATCTTGTAAACATGCCTATTTTAATTTTTTCAGCAATACAATGTAGCAGTGTGACCACTGGTACATTAAAAAAACAGCTAAAGTCATCTGACTGCAGCCAACACAACCTGCTGTGAAGCCAGTGTGATTAAATAACGAAGTGTATATGCTCTGTGTGTATGTGTGCGTGTCCTGGTATTCCCTACATTGTGGAGAAATGTCTCCGCATGAGAAATAATATTATTAGTAGTAAATGATTTGTAAAAACAATGATACTAAAAGCACCTTTCAGCCTGTCACCGTCATGCAAATATGAAATCTCAAACATACAGTAGTAACGTTAGTATGTTACAGTTTTTTTTTTACTTGTTTTGCTGTTGTACCCGCATCTCTCGTCGCGCATGAAACGGCATTCTAAAAATAGTGCGCTCAAGTTAAAAGAAGTTGAACTTGCGTCACTTTACCTTGTGTCATTTCCCATTTCACTGCCACAAACACATTCTTTGTAAACTGCCGCTTAGGACTAGCGATGTGTTTTACATTTCGGTCCTTCACTGAGCGCGTCACAGGACAGCTCACTTCACATACATAGCGTGATAGAAATTTCCCTAAACAGCCACAGGTCAGATTTTCCGTAAAGAGCTTATTAATTATGAAAACAATTATTTATTTTTGCTAATTATAATTTTATTTCAGTTAGTTTTTCAGTAACTGTTGTTAGTTTTGTTTAGTTTTAGTTTTTCATTTATTATGAATTTTTTAATTTATTTCAGTTTACGAAAATGTTTTTTGACCAATAGTTTTAGTCTTAGTTTCAGTTTCCGTTTACGAAAATAACCTTGCTAAGTATTACGTTTAACTCTCTTGAAAACTTTTAACATGTTTTTACTATTACAGCTCTCAAGGTTAACTAATCATGAAAAGTGTTGATTATAGCAATATATTTAGATCTATGGCATTATATTTAGATCATGGCATGAAAGGTTGCAGTGATTAGCATTGTAGCCGATCACAGACATGTTGATCACAGATTGCAAATGGAGCGTTCTTTGATCGCTTTCTATATATAATTGAATCACATTTTAAATAACATTTTATTATTTTCATCCTAATAAGAGAAACAATGTGAAGTTGAGCGTTTAGTCACTGGTTTGATTTACTGACACATAGACAAAGAACATCTGACTGTACATGAATCATTACATATCAGAAATCACTGGTCACAGATCAGGCATTAGAATTAACAAACTTACATGTTGTCGCAATACTGTCAAGTCCAAATCGTAAAAGTCTGTTTGCAAAGCCTGCACCGAAATTGCGAATGATTTACCAAAGAATCCACAGTGAAATGTACAGCATACAAATAAAATAGGCCTAATATTCAACTGAGACATTCACATTGTAAAATAAAAATAACCACATTCCTAGCATTAAGATTCTTTGGAAGGTAGGCCTAATGTTATTTGTCCATCCTGTTTTGTTCTTCTCTCCTCGTCATCTCACTGAGCTGATAATGTAATGTTAAACCTATGAAAATATACCCTCTTTGGGGAGTATTTTAACTTAAGTGCTGCAAGCCACGCTCGTTTTCTCTTTCCAGTCTAGCATAAAATGCAAGGCATACTGTGCCGTATACGGATATTCTCTTCAGATTCGCTGGTGCTCAAAACATACTTTCCAAGAATTTCTTCAGTTTATTGCTGATATGTAGCAGCTAACAACAGCACATCATAACCCTGCACACATTTTTATTTTTATTAATGCTCAAAAAGTTTCTGTTTAATTCATTCAGATGTTCTGTTTACCCTGTTTTGACATTGTGTTCCTATGGAGACTGGAACAGGACAGCATCTAAACGGAAGTTGGAATTCCTCGTGGCGGCGCTCATCGTTTACTCAGGAAAAAGGTGGATAGGCACATTCCACAATGAGTCGTTCTCTGGGCTTGGTTACAATAAAAGCTGTTTTTGGACTAAAAAGGAAGTTTTCAGTTCTGAAACTTACAAGATATTCTTATATTATGATGACCTCTTATATGTCAAAAGCTCAAGAAAAATTTTACCATGACCCCTTTAACTATCTTGATCTGGATTTTTGCCAATAAATTATTAAAGTGGTCCCATCGCAAATGTATTAACTTTTATTTTACAAATATTAAATGACTGCATGCAAGAAATTTAAGGACAAAAATTGTCATTTTAATTAGTTAAAATGTTCAATGTGATGAATGACAATGACCTGCATTGTCTGCTAGATATTTTTTCTTGTCATTGGGACAAAATACAGAAAATATATTGTAGCAGATACATTTTCTTCACTCGTCTTTGACAGGTTTACCAAAAACCCTATATCAAATCAAAATCAAATCACCTTTATTTATATAGCACTTTTTACAATGCCAATTGTTTCAAAGCAGCTTCACAGTGGTAACAGGAAAATAATGCAACAGAATTTGATTCGGCTGTACGGTGTGATTCGGGTGTTCAGGGGCTCTGGTGAAAACGGTGATGTCATCCAGCTCATTTCAATTATCATATAGTGTCAATGCGGGCAGATCAGTAATATAGTTGAAATTTAAGTGTCCCCAACTGAGCAAGCCAAAAGCCAAAGGCGACGGTGGCAAGGAACCAAAACTTCTTCAGGGCCAGAATGGAGAAAAAAACCTTAGGCTCAGTTGGGGTGCCAGTTCTCCTCTGGCCGACGAACAAATAGTGTATGATTATGATTCTGGCAACATTACAGGTCAGAAGTCATATTAGATCAATAGATATTCGTAGGATTATTCGAAAGATTGGAGTCGTCACGCCGGGGACGGGTTTAATGAGGATGTCGTGTCGATGCGCCATTTACAGGGGGGAGTTTAATTGACACGGTCTCTACAGACACTTCAGGGATATGGTCGCCATGTCCAGGCTAAGGTCCACCATCTGGTCTGGATACGGCCCGGATCCGGCCGACTGCAGTAAACCTCGGGATAAACAGAGAGACTAACATTAGCGTAGATGCCATTCTTCTTATGATGTAACGAGCACATCAGGTGTTATTGGAAGTGTTCCCGGTTCCGGCTGACCTAGTTAATGCAGCCTAAAACAATCATTTAACTGATTTGAATAATATAAATTAAAAATGTTTTATGTGTATGCCATAGTAAAGAGATGTGTTTTTAGTCTAGATTTAGTCTAGAGTGTGTCTGCTTCCCGAACAATGCTAGGAAGACTGTTCCAGAGTGTAGGTGCTAAATAGTGATATTTAGGTGCTCTATGTGATAATATCTAGGTGAAAGAGTCTCTATGTGCTGGGATTTATCTGACTTCTGTGACGTGAGACAGCTAGCAGGCGGTCGGGTAAGCCAGTACGTCTGCTTCCTGACCTGGGCCCCAGTTAGTCAAGAAGTAGCTCTAAGACTATGTGCCAAATTACTAGAGAGAAGAGTGGCACCATCCCAGGAAGGATGGATACCATCTTTTTTCAACAGGTCAGGTCTGCCCCAAAAGCTTTTCCAATTGTCTATGAACCCTATGTTATTTTGCGGACACCACTTAGACAACCAGCCATTGAGCGATGATAGTCTGCTAAGTATCTCATTACTCCTTCTAACGGGGAGGGGACCAGAGTAAAAAACGTCATCTGCCATCGTACTTGCAAGTTTACACACCTCTTTAATGTTAATTTTGGTGATCTCTGACTGGCGAAGTCGAACATCATTAGTGCTGACGTGAATAATAATCTTAGAGTATTTACGATTAGCATTAGCCAGCACTTTTAAATTTTCTTTGATGTCAGGCGCTCTGGCTCCCGGTAAACATGTGACTATGGTGGCCGGTGTCTCTATTTTCACGTTCCGTGTAATAGAATCGCCAATAACTAGGGCACTTTCAACAGGATTCTCAGCGGGTGCGTCACTGAGTGGGGAGAACCTGTTTGATGTTCTAGTCGGAACGGAAGAGTGTTTTTTTGATCCGCGACTATGCCGTCTCACCGTCACCCAGTTGCCCTGCTGCACGGGCTCTACAGCCGGAACCGAACAATGTACAGAGTTCACTAAGCTAGTCGCATCCAAATCAGTGTCTAAAGCTGTTACATTCTCACTACTCTCAAATAAAGTCTGGATGCGTGTCTCTAATTCTGAAATCTTCTCCGTCAGCCTGACTATCTCCTTACATTTATCACATGTGAAGCCCTGTTCGCCAACGGAGAAAGAAATACTAAACATGAAACATGCAGTGCAAGTGACAATGACAGGAGAAGAAGACATGGCTTACCGTATTTGCTGATTAATCCAACTTAACAGTTGTTTGATGGAGTCTATTTACTAATCCAACTCACCACAGTTGTTTAATTAACTCAGAAAACAAGAGACCCGAGTGCAGAGATGGCAAGCTAACAGGCTAGAGAAATGCTAACGTGATAGTGATTTAGATTAAAAGCTAGCAATGTCAGATTTAATGTGGTAGGCAATATGAGACAATATATGGTGATGGGTAAGTTATATTTAGCAGTTTAAACAACAGGGAATGATATCAAATAAAGATTCAAAAGCAAGCAGAGCACACACGAGCACAGCAGGCAGCAGGACAAACAGCAGTGAATATATATACAGTGAATCAGTTTATGATAAACAATAATGGATGTGTCATCATATATGGAGGTTTTTCATCATATACATATACATAGACAGATTCATCCACACTTATATAAGAAACATTCTACATAAGAAACACTGGCTTATGATGGGAAGTGACATGGAGATACACAAAATTAATCCTTATGCTTTAGCACACTGTGCAGCAAGCCTATAAAAAATCATGTGGGAAGGATTATTTGTCATAAAAGTAGCATTTTTTGCATATCAAATATCTTCAGCATGTTTTTCATTTATCATTTTGCTTAGTATTATTTTCCCTTATGATTTCATATATTTGGTGTTGGTGTTATATTAAACGACTTCAGTTGTAACTGCTTAACCATCAGTGCATTACTACTATTCATCTTTATTCCCAAATGCCTTCGTGCTGTCAAATTTCAATTTCACACTTTAAAGTAGTCAATAATTAATTTCTAATGCGTGACTAATTTTGTAATTTCCTTATGAGTTATTGAGTAATCACTAAGTATCGTCTTCATAATTAAGTAATAATGCACTGCATTCAGATCTTCTGAATGAGTGTCAAGTAAAACTGTTGGGATGCAGTTACTTTATAGAACGTTTATAATTATATATGCACAGTCACTGTTTGTCAGTGGTTTTCAGATAGTGGATTGTAGGTCTTTTCTTTTTGGGCAACACGTTCTCACTCCCAACTCGTCACATATGGATGCATGGTCAGGACCCCTTGGCATCACTTTTTAATGCACAGGGTACCCTTTTAGCCAAATTTTTCGACATGCAGGGTACTCCATTGCTTTCAATTGTTTGCCTTATGTGTCAGATCAAGATGCATTTAACCCGTTTAATCCCAAATTGTTTCTTGCAATTTGAGTACATGCATTTTACCCCTTAGACCTCCCTAACACAAAAACTTTATGTTGGTTAAGTTAGTGAAATATTAGGTTTTATACTCGGTCACAATAGTGACTGGTGGGAAGCAGCATAGTCAGAATTCATACAAATTCTTCATTTGAAAAGATAGGTTTTGGCTCTTGATCCCAGTTGTCATTTGTTTGTTTTTGCACAGTTTGGAACTGTCTGATGTGTTGGACCTCCTAGACGTGCGTGCTGTGACGGGCATCTCCGTCGTTCCTGCACTTGAGGGGGAGGCAGTTAGGGGTGACTGTGGTGGTGATGGCTCAGATGGGGAGTGCCGGGATGGGGAGGCCCATTTGCCAGGTGGACTGTTGGGTGGCGATGCAGAGGTGTACTGTCTTGGGGCGGATGTTCATGAGATACGTTTGGTGAGTTCAATTTTTGAATGTGTGCACAGGATCTGAGCTTGACTGCAGATGGAGACAGTGATCGCTTTGGGTCTGTTTTTTAGAACACTTGGAATTTTTGTACTTTTTGAGTATTGTGACTGTAGTTGTATCTGCCTTTTATATCCCATGTTTCATATTATATAACATACAAATGGCTAGGTTTAGGGGAAGAAGTTGGGTTACGTGCTCAAAAATGTATAAACAGTGTAATATAAATAAAATTATTATGACTGTTTAAATTGAAAATCATACCCCAACATATATGACATAATGGCAAAATTATACCCCAATATATAATTTCATCATGACGATTCCCATGCGTATAGCGTCTGTGTAGTGACGGCAAGGTTTTATCGTTGAAAGCAATGGAGTACCCAGTGTAACGGAGGCCAGTTAGTAAGAGCTGTGCGAGTAAACCTCTGGCGACTGACGTCGTTTGTGTCCTTGTTAGTGCACCTGCCGAAAAGGCCGGTTACAATCCCGCTTGGAGCAGTGTGAGTAAAACCGGAGGTGTTACATTGGTGTTGTGCCCCAGATGAGAGTGAGGAGAGGTTTAGGAGGGTGAGTGTAACTGTGGCCAGCTAGTAAGAGCTCTGCGAGTAAACCTCACTACCGACTGACACTAGAGTCTTTAGTGTGAAGGTATTTTTGGTGCAAAACAACTGAACACGTGTGAGAGTGGAATTTGTAGCTGTAGAGCATATCCACACATGTGTATCAATAAATTTGAAGTCACAGAGAAAAATCTTTTAAGAGTTGTAAACTTGTAGATTTTTTTTCTCACCTACAAACACAACACAACAGTTACACCTTCACACATTCTTCACTGCAGGTGCACAAATCCTATTCTACGAATCACAAATGAAGAAACTCATACGCTCACATTTTTGCTACAGTTGCTGCAGTGAATATGGTGCAAAACGCATTCACACACCCGTATTAAAAATGTGAAGTCACGGACAAATTTTGCACATCCGCAAATTAATATGTGAATCCATACAATTTGAGTTGCACACTTGTAGAATATCTGGTCACAAATGCATTACTTTTCTTGGATATTTTTCTAACACAATCACAAGTCCAATCACTACAACTGCTTGAATCTGCTGCTACGAGTCTCAAACGCAGTTTGTTCGCCTTCAAATGACAAGTTCCGCGCGCTCTCACTTTTGCACCATATACTACGTGAAATGTGGAGCAAAAGTGATTTGTGCATCTGTGAGGCAGCGGCAGGCCCTGTTCAGAGAGCAGAGAATTTTGGCTAATCAGAAGAGCTCTTTTTAAGCCGGTGGCGCGCAACCGAGAAAGGGAAAAAAAAACATGAGAAACCATCTCCCGAGCAGGCGATGTCAAGTACCAATAAAGGTATGTTTTTTTTTCTCTCTCACCCCTGCAATCACTCACCGTTATACATTTGTTTAAGTAGTTTTAATATGTGCGCTGGTCGGCTAAGTTGGTAATCATTGTTTCTTAGTTGAGCTAGCCTTTCTTGTTTCACGAAATGTAAGTTACGCTAACGCTAGCCTATCTGTACTGTTAAGTTTGCTATCCAATCGTCTCATAATTAAAGATACTCTCATATTAAATGTATGTATTAATGATGTATTCCTTATATTCTCTTCTGCTTTACATTCCAAAACAATTACAGAACATGGGTCTTCGCAGGTCAGTATCATATCAAGTAACTTATGCACCCATTGTAAGACTACCATGTGTACCATGTTTTTTTTTTTTTTGGGTTTGTTTTTGGTGGATAATAACATTTATAGGAATACCATATAGGCTTTATAAAATGTTAATTAACCTGCTCTGTGACTCACTGCAACTTCCCATTAGGCCTACTGGGCAAATAGCATAATATCCCTTTATTTTAATATGGTATTCCTATAAATGTTATTATCCACCAAAAACCAACCAAAAAAAAAAAGAAAAGAAAAAAAAAAAAGATAAACATGGTACACATGGTAGTCTTACAATGGGTGCATAAGTTACCTGATATGATACTGACCTGCGAAGACCCTGACGAAGTTCTGTCATTTTTCTGGAAGGTAAAACAGAAGAGAATACACTCACCTAAAGGATTATTAGGAACACCTGTTCAATTTCTCATTAATGCAATTATCTAATCAACCAATCACATGGCAGTTGCTTCAATGCATTTAGGGGTGTGGTCCTGGTCAAGACAATCTCCTGAACTCCAAACTGAATGTCAGAATGGGAAAGAAAGGTGATTTAAGCAATTTTGAGCGTGGCATGGTTGTTGGTGCCAGACGGGCCGGTCTGAGTATTTCACAATCTGCTCAGTTACTGGGATTTTCACGCACAACCATTTCTAGAGTTTACAAAGAATGGTGTGAAAAGGGAAAAACATCCAGTATGCGGCAGTCCTGTGGGCGAAAATGCCTTGTTGATGCTAGAGGTCAGAGGAGAATGGGCCGACTGATTCAAGCTGATAGAAGAGCAACTTTGACTGAAATAACCACTCGTTACAACCGAGGTATGCAGCAAAGCATTTGTGAAGCCACAACACGCACAACCTTGAGGCGGATGGGCTACAACAGCAGAAGACCCCACCGGGTACCACTCATCTCCACTACAAATAGGAAAAAGAGGCTACAATTTGCACGAGCTCACCAAAATTGGACAGTTGAAGACTGGAAAAATGTTGCCTGGTCTGATGAGTCTCGATTTCTGTTGAGACATTCAGATGATAGAGTCAGAATTTGGCGTAAACAGAATGAGAACATGGATCCATCATGCCTTGTTACCACTGTGCAGGCTGGTGGTGGTGGTGTAATGGTGTGGGGGATGTTTTCTTGGCACACTTTAGGCCCCTTAGTGCCAATTGGGCATCGTTTAAATGCCACGGCCTACCTGAGCATTGTTTCTGACCATGTCCATCCCTTTATGACCACCATGTACCCATCCTCTGATGGCTACTTCCAGCAGGATAATGCACCATGTCACAAAGCTCGAATCATTTCAAATTGGTTTCTTGAACATGACAATGAGTTCACTGTACTAAAATGGCCCCCACAGTCACCAGATCTCAACCCAATAGAGCATCTTTGGGATGTGGTGGAACGGGAGCTTCGTGCCCTGGATGTGCATCCCACAAATCTCCATTAACTGCAAGATGCTATCCTATCAATATGGGCCAACATTTCTAAAGAATGCTTTCAGCACCTTGTTGAATCAATGCCACGTAGAATTAAGGCAGTTCTGAAGGCGAAAGGGGGTCAAACACAGTATTAGTATGGTGTTCCTAATAATCCTTTAGGTGAGTGTATAAGGAATACATCGTTTAATATGAGAGTATCTTAAATTATGAGACGATTGGATAGCAAACTTAACAGTACAGATAGGCTAGCGTTAGCTTAACTTACATTTTGTGAAACAAGAAAGGCTAGCTCAACTAAGAAACAATGATTACCAACTTAGCCGGCCAGCGCACATATTAAAACTACTTAAATGTATAACGTTGAGTGATTGCGGGGGAGGAAAGAGGAAAAATACATACCTTTTCAGGACTCAATTTTTATCAAAAGTTTGGAGTGAGATTGTATCTGTTAGGGGAGGAGCCACTCAAATATTTGCAGCAGCGGCCCCTCTGCCCCACCTTGAATTTTACCTATTGTTCATAAATGACCAGCACAAATAGAAGTTATGCCGCTTGTTGACTGAAGTGATAGAAACATAGTAATACACATAGAAACTATAGCCTCAACATGCCACAGCTGTAATATAAATCTATCCTCTTAACTGATAATCTATTATAAATTCTACAAGAGGTTAGTCAAAATTTACCATAATAAATACAATAGAATGTGAATTCTACTAAAGGTGGTCATGAGTAGTTTAAAACACTTATTTTATGTTGGTGCAGGATGATGTTTTCTCAGACTCGCACAAATCTTATCACACTTTTGGAGCGCGCTGGCGAACGCGCGCAGAGCTTACGGTGATTTGCGCCCCATGCATGCACAACTACAAACCCGATTCCAAAAAAGTTGGGACACTGTACAAATTGTGAATAAAAACAGAATGCAATGATGTGGAAGTTTCAAATTTCAATATTTTATTCAGAATACAACATAGATGACATATCAAATGTTTAAACTGAGAAAATGTATCATTTTAAGGGAAAAATAAGTTGATTTTAAATTTCATGGCATCAACACATCTCAAAAAAGTTGGGACAAGGCCATGTTTACCACTGTGTGGCATCCCTTCTTCTTTTTATAACAGTCTGCAAACGTCTGGGGACTGAGGAGACAAGTTGCTCAAGTTTAGGAATAGGAATGTTGTCCCATTCTTGTCTAATACAGGCTTCTAGTTGCTCAACTGTCTTAGGTCTTCTTTGTCGCATCTTCCTCTTTATGATGCCCCAAATGTTTTCTATGGGTGAAAGATCTGGACTGCAGGCTGGTCATTTCAGTATCCGGATCCTTCTTCTACGCAGCCATGATGTTGTAATTGATGCAGTATGTGGTCTGGCATTGTCATGTTGGAAAATGCAAGGTCTTCCCTGAAAGAGACGACGTCTGGATGGGAGCATATGTTGTTCTGGAACTTGGATATACCTTTCAGCATTGATGGTGTCTTTCCAGATGTGTAAGCTGCCCATGCCACACGCACTCATGCAACCCCATACCATCAGAGATGCAGGCTTCTGAACTGAGCGCTGATAACAACTTGGGTTGTCCTTGTCCTCTTTAGTCCGGATGACATGGCGTCCCAGTTTTCCAAAAAGAACTTCAAATTTTGATTCGTCTGACCACAGAACAGTTTTCCACTTTGCCACAAACCATTTTAAATGAGCCTTGGCCCAGAGAAAACGCCTGCGCTTCTGGATCATGTTTAGATATGGCTTCTTTTTTGACCTATAGAGTTTTAGCCGGCAACGGTGAATGGCACGGTGGACTGTGTTCACCGACAATGTTTTCTGGAAGTATTCCTGAGCCCATGTTGTGATTTCCATTACAGTAGCATTCCTGTATGTGATGCAGTGCCGTCTAAGGGCCCGAAGATCACGGGCATCCAGTATGGTTTTCCGGCCTTGACCCTTACGCACAGAGATTGTTCCAGATTCTCTGAATCTTTGGATGATATTATGCACTGTAGATGATGATAACTTCAAACTCTTTGCAATTTTTCTCTGAGAAACTCCTTTCTGATATTGCTCCACTATTTTTCGCCGCAGCATTGGGGGAATTGGTGATCCTCTGCCCATCTTGACTTCTGAGAGACACTGCCACTCTGAGAGGCTCTTTTTATACCCAATCATGTTGCCAATTGACCTAATAAGTTGCAAATTGGTCCTCCAGCTGTTCCTTATATGTACATTTAACTTTTCCGGCCTCTTATTGCTACCTGTCCCAACTTTTTTGGAATTTGTAGCTCTCATGAAATCCAAAATGAGCCAATATTTGGCATGACATTTCCAAATGTCTCACTTTCAACATTTGATATGTTATCTATATTCTATTGTGAATAAAATATAAGTTTATGAGATTTGTAAATTATTGCATTCCTTTTTTATTCACAATTTGTACAGTGTCCCAACTTTTTTGGAATCGGGTTTGTAAATAAACCGGGCTTCAGTCATGTTGCGCAGATAATTAGTCCGTTCCGTTCGTACGGGAACTTGGTAGCCTAATTTCTAATAACTAATAAGAACTAATAGCCTGATTCATGGTTCCATTAACCAAATATTGGGGGGTTGTACTTGCTTGAAGTATATTAATTGTACAATTGTCCATTAATTGTACTATATAGAGGTACTATATAGAGGAACAAGTTATCCCTTCTCAGCGTGAGAAATACAAGGTGTGGCGTGTGAACTGGTTGAAATGCGTGTCTCATGGTGAACGTGTGAGACTTGAGAGGTACTTGACATCGCCTGCTCGGGAGATGGTTGCTCATTCTCGGTCGCGCGCCACCGGCTTAAAACGAGCTCTTCTGATTGGCCAAAATTCTCTGCTCTCTGAACAGGGCCTGCCGCTGCCTCACAGATGCACAAATCACTTTTGCTCCACATTTCACGAAGTATATGGTGCAAAAGTGAGAGCGCGCGGAACTTGTCATTTGAAGGCGAACAAACTGCGTTTGAGACTCGTAGCAGCAGATTCAAGCAGTTGTAGTGATTGGACTTGTGATTGTGTTAGAAAAATATCCAAGAAAAGTAATGCATTTGTGACCAGATATTCTACAAGTGTGCAACTCAAATTGTATGGATTCACATATTAATTTGCGGATGTGCAAAATTTGTCCGTGACTTCACATTTTTGATACGGGTGTGTGAATGCGTTTTGCACCATATTCACTGCAGCAACTGTAGCAAAAATGTGAGCGTATGAGTTTCTTCATTTGTGATTCGTAGAATAGGATTTGTGCACCTGCAGTGAAGAATGTGTGAAGGTGTAACTGTTGTGTTGTGTTTGTAGGTGAGAAAAAAAATCTACAAGTTTACAACTCTTAAAAGATTTTTCTCTGTGACTTCAAATTTATTGATACACATGTGTGGATATGCTCTACAGCTACAAATTCCACTCTCACACGTGTTCAGTTGTTTTGCACCAAAAATACCTTCATACTTTAGCCTCCTTGTTAGCCTGCCCGCCTTCCATGCCGGAAACACCAGTTTGAATCCCGATCAGAGTAGTGTGAGTAGAACCGGAGGGGTTAAATTGGTGCCGTGACCCCGGATGGGAGTGAGGTTTAGGGGAACGAGTGTAACGGAGGCAAACTTGTAAGAGCTGAGTGAGTGAACCTCACTTCCCTAGCCTTAACACTAGAACTACCAAGACGGTCATTTTGACCGTTTTTAAATTTTGCAGTGTAATAATTTTGTTGAAATTAAACCCATATAGCTATAGTACCCTGACTTTTCCTAAATGTGTGTATATTTTGTTCTAATATTGTTATTTTATTAAAATTACAAAAGACAAAAGAGTTCTGAGTATTTCTACCTAGAATGGCCACAGCGGTCAAATTGACCGTACGCATTACAGACGGCGTACATTGCGTATTATTTCAGTGTTTGCTAGTTTTCCCCGCCAGTGAAGATGCAAGCAACTTTCTAGTTGTTTTTATATTCTTTTGCTAAGCTAAAACGTAGCTTTACCTGTGAAATATCAGCAAGAAAGAGATTGTCTGGCGCAGAGGTTTTAGTCTTGCTTCAGAGCCTTGATGATGCTGGTGGCTGCATAGGATTATTTCCGATTCGTGTGATCCAAACATTTCCAATAACTCCAGAGCGTTGAAAAGTCCAAGAGTCAAAATGTATTGAAAAAAGATAGATCTCATAATTTCCACAATTCACAACGTTTTAATCTAACGAAATATTCTTCTTCAATCCATATTTGTTGGCATTTAGACTTTCAAAAACAACATTTTCACTGCGTGAAAAACTGTGCTCTTCCACTTGCCACACACAAGACAAGGCACGCACCTTGGGGCGCGGTCTAGTAGCTCTTACACAATTATATATTATAAAAAATATCGTAATACGTAGACCAATCTGCATCCGTTTGGTGCTCGGTGCTCCATTTAATCCATGTTGTTCAATTTGATTCAAATTGAGGATTTTGTTTGAGGATTTTGACACTTTTTACGATGATGCCGTCATGAAATTTGATGATAGACGTATAAAACTTAATTCTAAAACCTCAGTAGAAGCTTTGAATGTAAATATGACATGACAAAAATGACATTCGGTGCAGTCTAGTATGAACGGTCAGAATGACCGCTATGGCCATTCTAGTAGTTTTAGAATTCCGGTAGTTCTAGTGTTAAAAGGTGTGCTGGTGACTGCTGTCTTTAGCGTCCTTGTTACCACTCACACCTCCCATGCCGGAAACACCGGTTTGAGTCCCGCTCGGAGCAGTGTGAGTAGAACCGGAGGTGTTACATTGGTGCTGTGCCCTGGATGGGAGTGATTTTTAGGAGGGTGAGTGTAACTTAGGCCAGCTAGTAAGAGTTCTGTGAGTAAACCTCACTTTTCTGGCCTCAAGAGGTGAGACTGACACTAGAGGCTGTGGCCTTTAGCGTCCTTGTTAGCGTGCCCACCTTCCATGCAGCAAACTTTGGTTCGAATCCTGCTCAGAGTGATGCAAGTAGAACCAGAGGGGTTACACCTGCACATTAAAAAATTATGCTAGAGGTGTACCCTGTGCTTAAAAAAGTGACACCAAGTGGTCCTGGCACTGGACAATAATATTTAGAATTCAAAAGCATAGTTCAGTGCTTTGATAGAAATTAATCTGAGATAATCCATAAACTCATAGGATCGTGTCCCTATGAGTAAGTGAATTAGCAGATGGTGAGATTATGCCACAATCGGCCGGTCGGCCCAGAGTGCAGAGACACACTGTTGTCCATCTGACTTTAATACAGTATGTGATGTCTGTGATGCTGTCCAAAGAAAATAAATGAACCTCTCTGATCAACCACAAACTAGAGACCAGTGTAAACATTATGTATTTTGTAGATTTTGTACATATCTTAAAATATGTCAGTGCCATTATTTTGTAATGTGTTTTTCTAGGGCACGTTTAAAAAGCTAATTAAATGTCCTAATTAAACTATACCTAATCCTGGCTTAATCTAAACCCTGTATGTGGAACCGGGCCTTAGTTCCGCTTTTAAAGATGAAGTGTGTTATATTTCCCCTATATCCCATATGCAGAGACAACTATAACCAAGCCATTCCTAGGCTGATTTCCCCAAAGACTGTAAACACTGCCGCTCTGAAGTGCTTTCAAACCTCTGTTTGTTTTTAGTAATAAGTCTTTGTAATTCCTGGAGAAAGCTAGCCGTTAGCATTCCCATTAATCTCTATACAGTAGCAGTTGCTTGACTGGTGCAGATCTGTAATATGTGATTTGAAATGTTTGCTCATGGGCGCTCAGTTCTGCTGCCAGATTTGTTTGAGCCAATTGTGGCACGTTCTTGATTTTGTCTGAATAATAGCAAATGGGGGCATAAGCTCTAGCATTCCCATGACCAAACATAGGACTAGTGGCTTGGAAAATGGATGAATGGGTGGATTTTTGGTGCTGCTAGAACGTACACACTTTACTTTTCTGGAAAGACCACAAAATGTATTAGCAGAGTCACACAGCGTTAATAATAAATAAATAATAAAATGCTTATTGTTAAGTTATGAAATACAACAAGTCATTAAATACATTTAAAATTAGTGCAACATATGTCATTGTCAAAAGTATTTGACTCTTTTTTTTTTGCCATATTACTATTGATCTTATAGACTTATCGTTCTAATGTGCTCATTTGGTGATCAATTATTATTGATGCTCAATTAGCATTTATTTAAAATAGAATTATTTTGTAACATTATAAATGTACTGTCACTTTTAAAAATCGAACGTGTCATTGTTGAATAAAACTTTTTTTTTTTTTAAATCTTACTTACACCATAGTAGTGCATAATGGCTTCCACAAAAATATTAAGCAATAAAAAAAATGTCAACATTGATAATAATTAGAAGTATTTCTTGAGAGCACCAAATCAGCATGTTATAATGATTTCTGAAGGATTGTGAAGACTTTGAAGACTCCTGAAATAGCTTTGCTATCACAGGAATATATTATATTTTGAAATATATTCAAATAGAAAATAGTTATTTTAAATTGTAATACTATTTCACAATATTACTGTTTTTTATCTGTGTTTTTGATTAAATAAATTCAGCTTTGGTGGGCATTAGGGACTTCTTTCTTTATTATGATGCAAAATATAATTATGATGCTCAAGAAATATTTAATGAAATGAAACACTTTCTACTGTCTATATTTATCTGGAAAAATCTGGCTTTTAGCTCATTGTATCATGTTTTATGATGAAAATCAGATATTAGTTATAACTACACCATTTTATTTATTTATTACATTTTATTTGTCTTATTCACATGCTCAAATTATGAGTAAAAAAATGGCCTCCCCTGCCTACAGTATGCAGATGAAAGACAGAGAGATGGAAGATACTGTGAGAGTGGAAGGTGTTACGGGCCTGTAACAGGACTGATGTTCTTCTGTCACCGCTGCTATAGGCCACAACACATCCAAGAGCAGATAAATGCATCTGGAAAACTCTCTTTTAGGGCCTGGACACACAATAGCTCACAATGACAGTGCAGACGCTGTCCGTCTGACTGAAAAAATGCCCATTTTTCATGCTTTTCATGCTGTTCAAGGCTTTTTATCTCTCTTTTTCTTGAAAACATGCCTTTAAAACAAGAGGCATAATTCAGAACGTTTTTATTCTCTCCATTCCCTTCTTTTGTTGCATTTGCTCTCATTTTGAGAGGAGAGAAAATGATGGCACAGAAAGAGGGGGGAAAGAGACCAACGGGCCACTAAATGAACTCTCTACCTCAGGTTAATGCACTTCATTAGAGGTCCATTTTTGCATGTTGTGCTTAATTTAACAGCCTGGTGGGCCTTGAGGGGAATTTATCTGACATTTTGTTAATGCCAAACCCAGCACAGGAAGCTTACACTGTGATTATGAGAACACTTGCAGTGTGTTTATGAGAGAGACAAGAAACAGAGTGCGAGGGAGGGAAGCTAGAGAAGCAAGATCAGACTGCTAATGATGAGTTAAAGCCCAGGGATTTGACAGACAGTGTGGGGGAAGCTCAGATGGAGAGAGACTGCAGAACCTGCCTCTCAAGACAAGAGGATTGGAACAGCTTTTAAAGGGGCGGTCACACTAGATTTTAAGCATACAAAATAATTTTAGACACCGCAGTGAATATGGGGGGTTAGATTTAATAATCAGAATTTAGACTATTCAACCCTTAAATGCATGAATGTTTCAACAATCATTATTACATATTCGGGTCTTTAGTGACCCGGATCTATATCTCAGATGGACCTCGAACTTCCGCAAAAGTATAAAATTCTCCTGATATTTTAATAACAATTACAAAAGAATAAAATAAAACATATCTCATTACCTTTTGGAACTTGGAAAGGTTCAATTTGAGCAGATCACTGTCATCGAGCTCATTTCCCCAGTACTTTCAGCATCTGGCTCATATTCGCGATGTCAATTATATTCTCAAAACTAGCGTTTTTAATGTCTTCAAAATTAATATTTTGAAAATATCACACTATTACATAACTCGGGTCGCTAGCGGCCCTATACACTTATTACAAAAAAATTATAAAACAGACATTTTACATATTTTTTAGTTATCAGTGTGTATACGAGTGTTGATGGACACTGCCATATTAGCAAAGACCCCACCCTCAGAAAGCTGTACAAAGTCCGCCATGTTTATCTCCTCACCAGAGCATTTAACAGCAGCAAGTAAGAAATGTGTTCTTATTAAAGCTACTAAAAGTTATTCAGTCAAGAGCAGTGAGTGATTTTCTGTTTATCTCTTGTTGTTTGATTCATATTAACAGCATATATAGCAGTAGGTACTGTATATTACATTGCTTTCACTTTAATACACAGATCTAATATACACACAGGATTTCTGTACTTGCTGCATATGTGCACAGACATAACCAACTGTTTTCATGTGAACTTTGTGTGTTTCTGACATAACCTTGTGTGCATTTGACAGTTTAATCGCAATAACACATGAAAGAGAACTATTCTAGTTTAATAGCCTACTCAGGGACGCACGAAATCCAGCTCTCTGTGCGCATGTGTCGGGTGTGTGTGCTCAAGTTGAGAGTGATAATGCAGATGATAATATTTCATGATAATGAAGAACTGCAATGCCACGTGAGCGTGTCCACGATAGAGATGATAATCAAAGCCAAACAGATGTATCAAATCCGTGTATCATTCGTTCAGTCGGTTTTTTTTATTTAATATTGAAAGTAGAAAAATTAGAAAACTATGGAAGCCCGTTTCCGCCACTTCTCACAATTGTGAGTTATAAAGTCAGAATTCTGAGATATAAACTCGCAATTGCGTGATATAGTCACAATTCTGACTTTTTTTCTCAGTCAGTTTATATCACGCAATTGCGAGTTTATATCTCAGAATTCTGACTGTAAAACTCGCCATTGTGAGAAAAAAAGTCAGAATTCTGAGATAAAAAGTCGCAATTACTCTTTTTATTTTTTTATTTAGTGGCGGAAACGGGCTTCCATAGAAAACAGCTCGTTTTTCGTTTTTTCATTTTTTCAGAAAAACGAAAAAAACTAGATTTTGGCTTGATTTTTCGTTTTTCGTTCAGAGGTAGAAAAATGAATAAACAAATCTATGTTTGTGTTGAAATAAAATTGAATACTGGAGCAATATCTACTTGTTTAATTTCTACATGCCCATAGAAAAGAAAAATAACAAATGAAATCTCAGACAACAATGGGATTCAGTGGAGAGCAAATGTAGACTTCCAATTCCAGATTTTTTTCCCATTAGAAAAATATATAGTATATATAAAATATATTATAGTATATTAGAAAATATAGTATTCCTGAATCTCCTCTATTGTAATTTTTAATAGCATATTAATAAAGGTATTAATGTCATTAATAAAATAATAATACTGATGATGATATCAATAATCACCATTATCAGTAATGATCAATGTAAATTTCATGACCACAGTCATTTACGTATGAAACATAATTTTAAAACCATATGGATGTCAAACCGTTTAATTACACAAAATGTGTTATTATCAAAAGTCCCTTAGGGACAAACAAACAATTTTTAAAGCAACTTTGTGGTATTTAAACACTTTGAAGTATGTTTATTACAATGTTGACCTTCAACAATGCGCATCAAATGCTAGTATTGCTTGTTAGCTATTAAAATAAGGGTTGAATAGGATAAAACAGAACTGTTTGACTGAAACTAAAAATATAACAAAATAGCAAGGCTTCTCATACTTGATTGCTTAATTTGAACATTTTATCATTTTATAAGGTCTTTTTTTTTGTACACCTTCACTTCCATTGTATTGAGAGAGAGAAAAAACTAATATTCTGCCTAATTTCTCCTTTTGAGTTCCACAGAAAGAAATAAAGCCATGATGGTGAGTAAATGATGACAGAATCTTCATTATAGGGTGATTCCTTTAATGATTTCTGTTATTGGTTTATAGTGCTTCAAACTGCTGTCTGAATGATGACGCAGTTTTTCAAAATTTAAGCTAAAGTCAGTTGGATTTTCTATTATTTATCATGTTATTATTGGAATAAATGTGCATCCTTGGGGCTTTTTTATATTCAGACACAGCATCTAGCTTTACAGAATGTTCGATTGAATGTTCTGGATGCCGCATTAATCTGTGATTCATGTTTTGATATTGACTGAAACTCCATCGATTATATTCCGCTCTAGACTGTGTTCTCTATAGCTTTGCAAATGAGGGTCTGAAACATTCTCCATTATAATGGAAAGAAACTTTCTCACTCATATCAAATGAATGTTGACAAATTAATATGTTTTTTAGAGAATATCAAAAGGAATTTGCAAGAACCATGTTTGAAATAAGCTGTCTCAGCAGTCTTAATACATGAAAAAGTCTTTACAGTAATGAAATAGAGCAGATGGATATAAAAATGCTCAACCCATTTTCACTCCCTAGGTGTCAAAAATTGATGCATGGTCAAGCCTAGACATCGCTATGTCAACAAACAAGGAATTTACTTATTTAATTATTTGCATGCATCTGTAAAAAGTAGACAGATGCTCCAACTGTCTTATTCCATTGTGATATACAGTGTAATGTCGCTTTTTCATTATCCAATCAATTTAACTATATTTCTTTTCCCCTTTTTTTCCTTCCAGTCTGCTTAATATCTGCTAACACTTTGTGTCGGTCCCCCAACTGACATTTTACTAACTATAAGTAACTTTGCAACTACATGTCAACTTATTCTAACTTTAACCCTACCAGTCTACCACTGTGATATTTGACTAACACTCTAATGAGAGTTAGTAGACATGTAGGTGCAACGTTACTTATAGTCAACAGAATGTGTTAAAGGGACCATCAAAAAAAAGTGAAACCCATTTTCCCCATTGACTTCCATAGTATTTTTTTTCCATACTATGGAAGTCAATGGGGCCCATTAACTGTTTGGTTAACGACATCATCAAAATATCTTCTTTTTTGTTCAGCAGAAGAAAGAAATTCATACAGGTTTGGAACAACTTGAGGGTGAGTAAATGATGACAGAATTTTCATTTTGGGGTTAACTATCCCTTTAACTACTGTCCGAATACACATCTCTATGTTTACGAGAAAGGATCAATCGAGAGTTCGCTTTTTGACCACTGCCAAGCACAGCATGGTAACTATTGCGCTTCGTGGTAACGAGCATGATTTTTAAAAATAAACTTTCATGTCTGAAAGGCCGGAAACTGTTTACAAGAATAAATGGTAGCGCTTTATTGGTCCACCTTAGAAATTCTACTAACTTTAAGTAACTTTGCAACTATATGTCAGCTAACAGTCATTAGATTATGTCACGGTTTTGGGTTTTGTTTGTGTTCATGTCTTTGTATTTATGCTCATTGTCCTGTTCCTGGTTTTGTCATGTGTTCCTGTTTGTCATGTGATCCTGCCATGTGCTCCATTGTCATATGATTCCCTTGTCCTCACATGTTATGTTCTCATTGGTTGTTTTTGTCATGTGTTCATCAGTTCTGTTTTGTCATCGGTTCATTGTTTGATTGTTCACAGGTGTTCCTTGTTAGTCATCACTCTCTGTGTCATGGTCATGGTGTTAGTTTCAAGTCTCAAGTCAGGTCTTTTGTTTATTTTGTATTTGTTTACATTTGGATGACATTAAACATTACATTTGGATGAACATGGGTTCTTAAAGCTTGCCTCCAGTGGATCAATGTTACAGATTATTAGTAGTCTGTCTGCTTAATACAGTGGGGAGAACAAGTATTTGATACACTGCCGATTTTACAGGTTTGCCCACTTACAAAGCATGTAGAGGTCTGTAATTTTTATCATAAGTACTCTTCAACTGTGAGTGACGGAATCTAAAACAAAAATACAGAAAATCACATTGTATGATTTTTAAGTAATTAATTTGCGTTTTATTGCGTGACATAAGTATTTGATACATCAGAAAAGCAGAACTTAATATTTGGTACAGAAACCTTTGTTTGCAATTACAGAGATCACACGTTTCCTGTAGTTCTTGACCAGGTTTGCACACACTGCGGCAGGGATTTTGACCCACTCCTCCATACAGACCTTCTCCAGATCCGTCAGGTTTCGGGGCTGTCGCTGGGCAATACGGACTTTCAGCTCCCTCCAAAGATTTTCTATTGGGTTCAGGTCTGGAGACTGGCTAGGCCACTCCAGGACCTTGAGATGCTTCTTACGGAGCCACTCCTTAGTTGCCCTAGCTGTGTGTTTCGGGTCGTTGTCATGCTGGAAGACCCAGCCACGACCCATCTTCAATGCTCTTACTGAGGGAAGGAGGTTGTTGGCCAAGATCTCACGATACATGGCCCCATCCATCCTCCCCTCAATACGGTGCAGTCGTCCTGTCCCCTTTGCAGAAAAGCATCCCCAAAGAATGATGTTTCCACCTCCATGCTTCACGGTTGGGATGGTGTTCTTGGGGTTGTACTCATCCTTCTTCTTCCTCCAGACACGGCGAGGGGAGTTTAGACCAAAAAGCTCTATTTTTGTCTCATCAGACCACATGACCCTCTCCCATTCCTCCTCTGGATCATCCAGATGGTCACTGGCAAACTTCAGACGGCCCTGGACATGCGCTGGCTTGAGCAGGGGGACCTTGTGTGCGCTGCAGGATTTTAATCCATGACAACATAGTGTGTTACTAATGGTTTTCTTTAAGACTGTGGTCCCAGCTCTCTTCAGGTCATTGACCAGGTCCTGCCGTGTAGTTCTGGGCTTATCCCTCACCTTCCTCATGATCATTGATGCCCCACGAGGCGAGATCTTGCATGGTGCCCCAGACCGAGGGAGATTGACCGTCATCTTGAACTTCTTCCATTTTCTAATAATTGCGCCACCAGTTGTTGCCTTCTCACCAAGCTGCTTGCCTATTGTCCTGTAGCCCATCCCAGCCTTGTGCAGGTCTACAATTTTATCCCTGGTGTCCTTACACAGCTCTCTGGTCTTGGCCATTGTGGAGAGGTTGGAGTCTGTTTGATTGAGCGTGTGGACAGATGTCTTTTATACAGGTAACGAGTTCAAACAGGTGCAGTTAATACAGGTAATGAGTGGAGAACAGGAGGGCTTCTTAAAGAAAAACTAACAGGTCTGTGAGAGCCGGAATTCTTACTGGTTGGTAGGTGATCAAATACTTATGTCATGCAATAAAATGCAAATTAATTACTTAAAAATCATACAATGTGATTTTCTGGATTTTTGTTTTAGATTCCGTCTCTCACAGTTGAAGTGTACCTATGATAAAAATTACAGACCTCTACATGCTTTGTAAGTAGGAAAACCTGCAAAATCGGCAGTGTATCAAATACTTGTTCTCCCCACTGTATCTGCTAAGAATTTATTTTGACAGACATTCTACTGACTATAAGTAACTTTGCAATTAGGACACGGATCAGGATTATAAAACTGTGATCTTTGGATTGCGGTTTGGTTTACTGTTCTGGAGCAAGTTCAGTCAGGAACTTCGTGTTCCTAGATCTACTCAGATCTAAAACTAGCCTTGAACCAACACCTGCCCTAAACCTACCCACCGGAGCCCTATGGACTGGAAACCTATCCTTCTCAACCCTTGTGTCCTTAACCCTAGGCTAGACCCCAGTAGTTAATCACAGTTGATGTGGTATAGTCTAACATGCATCGGCCCATGCACGTTTTCTCAGTTTCCCTATTCCAAACCTCCCCAGATGAGTGCTAGGTTGGGGGGAGCTGTTTAAAGGGATAGTTCACCCAAAAATGAAAATTAGCCCATGATTTACTCGCCCTCAAGTCATCCTAGGTGTATATGACTTTCTTCTTTCAGACGAATACAATCGGAGTTATATTAAAAAATGTTCTGGCTCTTCCAAGCTTTATAATGGCAGTGAATGGCTGATTTGTTTTGATGTCCATAAAAGTGCATCTATCTATCATAAAAGTGCTCCACACGGCTCCGGGGGGTTAATAAAGGCCTTCTGAAGCGAAGTGATGCGTTCGTGTAAGAAAAATATCCATATTTAAAACTTTAAAAAATAAAATAACTAGTTTTCGGCAGACGGCCTACGCAAGTCGACTTACGACTTATACCTCTTGCGGTTCAAACAAATAGGGCCGGGCAACAAACTCAAGCCCCTCCTCTCTTATATTGAAATCCTCCGGCATTTCTCTTTAAAAAATTCTCGATTTAGACTTCTAATTCATGACCAGTGATTTGTTTTGCTCTATCCTCTGTGCTTCCGCGTTCGTCAATACGCCATGCGTCAGGTCAGGGGTTACTCTTTCGCAGTAAATCGATGTGTACGGCCACCTGCTGGACGCTATTTTTTTCAGTTTATAAAGTTTAAATATGGATATTTTTCTCACACAAACGCATCGCTTTGCTTCAGAAGGCCTTTATTTAACCCCCGGAGCTGTGTGGATATCTTTTATGATGGATAGATGCACTTTTATGGACTTCAAAACAGAAACATCCATTCACTGCCATTATAAAGCTTGGAAGAGCCAGGACATTTTTTAATATAACTCTGATTGTATTCGTCTGAAAGAAGAATGCCATATACACCTAGGATGAATTGAGGGAGAGTAAATCCTGGGCTAATTTTAATTTTTCAACACCTAACCCTAACCTAACTCTAAGTACTCTAATGAGAGTTAGTTGACATGTAGTTGTAAAGTTACATATAGTTAGTAGAATGTCTAAAGTGGACCATCGAAATAAATTACATCATTTACATCACCACTCCACTAGAGTGCTCTAGCTGGAAATGGTTTATATTTTCACAAAGGCCTTGGCTTCCTCTCTAATGTTTGTTGTGTGGTATTTCTATCTCTTCATTTCCTGAGGTCAAAGCTTAATGCTGTAATGAGCACAGTCCTCAAACATAGACATACAGTATAACAATACAGGAGCAGAAAAGAGAGGACAGTGTAAACAGGATGAAAATGCACATTGTAGAAGTCAGAAGTTTTAGAAGTGATAAATCGATGATGGCCAAAAAACGTTGCTTTTGAGTAATTTCAGACTTAAACTGATAATATGGGAGAGGAAATTAGACTCATCATGACAGTGCATTTCTATAGATAGCTCTACTAAACGAGCAGGTGATATGGATGTAATGCTCTGCATTTAAATTAATCATTATTTCCCAGATGAAATGCTAATATACACCAATCAGACTGAACTTAAATGGATAGTTCACCCAAAAATGACAAGTTTGTCATCATTTACTTACCCTCGCCACTCTAAAACTGTATGACTTTAAAGGGTTATGTAAGGGTGGGTCGCCTACAGTGGTTCAGGCCGCAGGGTTGCCGAATGACTAAAGAAATGTTATCAACAAGATGATAGAAAACTGTACATTTCTCGTCTTTACCACCCACTGCAACTTATACCAACGACAGAAATAAGCGCAGTTACAAAAGCAAAATATGTGGGAGAGCGTTGCTATAATATGACTATATTGTATTGCAATAGGTAGCACAATACCAAATCAAAACTAGTTAGCACATCATTTGTAATAGAAAGGATTTAATGACAAAATCTGGTTATGGTTACACTTAAAATAGTTTCAAAATAGATGTATGAGATGATAAAAACTTATACCATTTATCGTACCCAGCATGAATAGAATGTTACCTGAGGGAGGGAGAGAGAGGGAGAGAGAGAGAAAGAGACAAAGAGAAGAAGAGAGCAAAGAAGAGAAGAGCCAAAGAGCAGGCCCTGAAAAGCGAGAGAGCCAGAGAATCAAGAGAGACAGAGAATAAAAGAGACAGAGCAACAGTTACAATCTTCTTTTTATCTCTTCCTTGACCATGTGACTAAAACCCTAATGTGAAACATTCAAACTGACCAGTCAGATAATTACAACTTCCCCCACTGTAAAGGTGTGAAACACATTTGGCCTACAGGCCTTCAGCATCTCTTTGTCTTTAGGAATTCCAAATGGCCATTCTGATAAGAAAGATGGGGATTGAAAACAGTAAAGCCAATTTCTTTGTTCAATTTCAAATATCAAATATCTTCGATTATTTTCAATCCTACAGTTAGTTCAACCAAAAATGAAAATTCTGTCATTAATTACTCACCCTCCTGTCGTTCCAAACCCAGAATTAGTTCGAACACAAATGAAGATCTTTTTGATGAAATCTGAGTGATTTCTGTCCCTCCATTGGCAGCTACGCAACTACCACTTTGAAGTTTCGAAAAGTTCATAAAGAGAAAAAAAAAAGGAATCCATATGAATTGAATGGTTTAGTCTAAATTATCTGAAGAGACACGATTGCTTTATATGATGAACAGATTGAATTTAGGCTTTCATTCACATATAAACATTCATCAACTCACACATCAGTTGCGGTAAACGGAAGCTCAAGCGTGTTTGCTTGACGCGCAAGAACCAATGAAGTTCATTCTCGTGTGTTAAACATCACGTTTGAGCTTCCGCAAGAAGTTTGTTCTCGTGCGTCAAGCAGGTTCAGTTGAGCTTCTGTTTATGTTGTCAATGTTTATATGTGAAAATATCTGTTCATCATATAAAGGGATTGTGCCTCTTCAGAAAATTTGGACTAAACCGCTCGATTCATATGGATTATTTTTACGATCTCTTTATGAACTTTTTGAAGCGTCAAAGTGGTAGTTGCGTAGCTGCCAATGGAGGGACAGAAAGCTCTCAGATTTCATCAACAAGATCTTTATTTGTGTTCCGAAGATGAACGAAAGTCTTATGGGTTTGGAACGACATGAGGGTAATTAATGACAGAATTTTCATTTTTGGGTGAACTCTGCTTTTAAATGCCTGATATACTTCAAACAAATCGAAGAGTGAACTGGTGTGATTTCATTTCAAACTAAATGAGGTCAAAACTTTTGGAGAAAAGTTTGCTGTGGCCGATAAGCACCTACTATTGATTTCCTATTTTGAAGGTGTTTAGCTGGAGCACACTTTTCCAGAAAGTTCACTTTGGCAAGCTGTTTCATACTCTCGAAACAAACTCTAAGCGAACTTTGTTTCATGGGTTTGGGTAATAGAGCTTAAATGGCTACTGAATGGTCACCATGTTGCAATGGGTCTAGAAAACAACATTGGAAAATCATATTAATCATGCTAATCTTGGATAACTTTGACAGCTACTATTTATTTATTGGCATTTTCCCCATAATTTTATCAGTAATTCATGGGGACAAAATATAAGTAACTACATGTGGGTTGCGTTGTACCATTTTTATGTCATACATCTGCATTTGACATGAGGGAGGCGGCATGGAAAACAGCATGGCACTTCCTGTGAACTCCAACTTGTCTGTGATCACAGGGGAGAAAGCATGCCAAGAAAGCCATGGGCAGGGCTGAATAGATGCAAACCTCTCACTGTTGCATGCAGGAGCTCCCTTTCGGAACGGTCTGCAGAATCTGTGTTATGCTCGGCTACCATCATGTTTTTCAACACAAGAGCCATTTGCCACTTAATTGCACGTTTACAGGCTTCATGCTCACATTGGCTCTGGGTCCTTTGTGTCTTGCGCGCAGCTCAGTTTGCAGATGGCTTGCAAAAGTCATTCAGAAGCCTGTAATTGTCACCTTTTCATCCTCCATGTCGCTTTAATTCCGCTTCCCGTTCAGCTTTTTTCAAATGTAGGGTATTATTTGAGGCATACTGCTATATGAGCACATTCTAGAGCTTTATTGTTGTCTGAGAGTGCATTTTCACACCAACTGCTATCTCGTGTCTGTCTCACAAGTGGCTGACAGCTCTTACTTTTCAAATCCTTTTAGGTTCATGCATGCAGATTAATCTTACAACTTTACAGCCTCACTAAAGACTCGCCAATAACATGTCAGCGTCCAGAGACATCGTGCTTGAAAATAGTTTATGCACAAGAGCTCAACTTTAAAAGTAAATTCAGAGGTTTGCAGATTTAACAAGCTCTATTGATGAAGTTAACGACTACTTTTTGCCATTTTTCAATACTTTCTGGACTATTTTTGGACCTTTTCCATTGTTTTTTTTCCTTCATTGGACATTTTTTGTGTGTGTGTGTGTGTGTGTGTGTGTACGGACTATTTGAAGATCTTAAGGTACACTTAAGGTATTGTCATGGCTCTGCAATATATGGATATTTTCATATTTAACTGCCTTAATATCGTCAATTAAGGGGCCAGGATGTAGGGTCCATAAGGTTGCTAATGTTGTTACTCAATGTCTTTCACTATGGCTGCATCCGAAATCGCATACTTACTTACTATATAGATAAAACAGTATGTGACAAAATAAGTATGTCCGAATTCACAGTACTCATTAAATAGTAGGCAAAAAGTACCTGGATGACCTACTACTTTCAGAGAGATTCTGAAATGCACATACGATGGACACTTTACTATCCCATAAGGCCACGAGAGAGCATTTGTGAATGGCATTGAAGTGACGCAGCTGATGCTGTAGATCACATGATAATGAAAGCATGGTGAATGTAGCACGTCCGGATTACATTCATACTACACACTCTCATACTATATAGAACATACTTTTTTAGCAGTCATGAAGTAATTACTTATTAAAAATAAGTACCTACTCAGAGTATGCGATTTCAGACGCAGCCTACACTCACCTAAAGGATTATTAGGAACACCTGTTCAATTTCTCATTAATGCAATTATCTAATCAACCAATCACATGGCAGTTGCTTCAATGCATTTAGGGGTGTGGTCCTGGTCAAGACAATCTCCTGAACTCCAAACTCAATGTCAGAATGGGAAAGAAAGGTGATTTAAGCAATTTTGAGCGTGGCATGGTTGTTGGTGCCAGACGGGCCGGTCTGAGTATTTCACAATCTGCTCAGTTACTGGGATTTTCACGCACAACCATTTCTAGAGTTTACAAAGAATGGTGTGAAAAGGGAAAAACATCCAGTATGCGGCAGTCCTGTGGGCGAAAATGCCTTGTTGATGCTAGAGGTCAGAGGAGAATGGGCCGACTAATTCAAGCTGATAGAAGAGCAACTTTGACTGAAATAACCACTCGTTACAACCGAGGTATGCAGCAAAGCATTTGTGAAGCCACAACACGCACAACCTTGAGGCGGATGGGCTACAACAGCAGAAGACCCCACCGGGTACCACTCATCTCCACTACAAATAGGAAAAAGAGGCTACAATTTGCACGAGCTCACCAAAATTGGACAGTTGAAGACTGGAAAAATGTTGCCTGGTCTGATGAGTCTCGATTTCTGTTGAGACATTCAGATGGTAGAGTCAGAATTTGGCGTAAACAGAATGAGAACATGGATCCATCATGCCTTGTTACCACTGTGCAGGCTGGTGGTGGTGGTGTAATGGTGTGGGGGATGTTTTCTTGGCACACTTTAGGCCCCTTAGTGCCAATTGGGCATCGTTTAAATGCCACGGCCTACCTGAGCATTGTTTCTGACCATGTCCATCCCTTTATGACCACCATGTACCCATCCTCTGATGGCTACTTCCAGCAGGATAATGCACCATGTCACAAAGCTCGAATCATTTCAAATTGGTTTCTTGAACATGACAATGAGTTCACTGTACTAAAATGGCCCCCACAGTCACCAGATCTCAACCCAATAGAGCATCTTTGGGATGTGGTGGAACGGGAGCTTCGTGCCCTGGATGAGCATCCCACAAATCTCCATCAACTGCAAGATGCTATCCTATCAATATGGGCCAACATTTCTAAAGAATGCTTTCAGCACCTTGTTGAATCAATGCCACGTAGAATTAAGGCAGTTCTGAAGGCGAAAGGGGGTCAAACACAGTATTAGTATGGTGTTCCTAATAATCCTTTAGGTGAGTGTATATGTCACTATATATCTATAGTCCCCCTGTGGTAAAGGGAATAAATTGCATCCATTTTGGCATTCTACTGCAGGCAACCATCTTAAACAGGATGTGACGTGGCAATGGGCAGTGGGGATCCACACTCCAGCCCAGTAGGTGGCGGGAATGCACCTATCTTTTGTTTGCCAACTGCCATGAAATGGCAAAAGAAGAAGAATGGGCAGTGGGAAGGGAGACAGTGGCTTCGTTCAAAAACTGGAAAATGCTGCCTTCGGAGAACACATTTCAAGGTAGGAAGGCATCAAGGCACGTCCAAATCCAATGTTAGCTTCACTTCCTGCCTCCTGAGAGACCTTCATCTGATGAATTTTTGAAGGCAGCATAGATGTATCCTTCGCTGCCTTTGATATCCAACAATCCTATGCATTCCATTCGGTGTAAAAGTACGTTTTTGACCAACATTTTCCACTTCTGGTGTCATTTCTAGCTAGAAATTGCCACTGTAGTAATCAGTTTCAGTAATCAGTTCGAAATCAGTTTCGTAAGGTGCCTTCGTGTGAAACGCTGCCTTATAAGTCATTGCATGATAAGGCAGCGAGGCAACAAGTCAGCTGCCTAGGTTTTCGGATGCAGCCAGCACCTATTACGCTGGTTGCCAGCCACTGTTAAAAACCAAGAAGAAGAAGAAGAAGGGAGAGGAGACCTTCATTTTTTTTACCTGCATTGTGATATAACTAAAGACAGTTCCCTTTCAAAAGCTACACTCAATGCTGCGCTGCTTAGCACTATTGGGAACGTCTTTATCGTGACCAGCTGTGAATATAGTGTGTAAACACGTCAATGGAATTGACCTAGAGCTTTTATAGCCTCTGTTAGTGACATCATCATAATGCGCCAGCATCAGAGGCTATAAATAGATGAGCCCACAGCTGCATCGTCAGGTCTTTTGTCTTCAGAGGCCATTCTGTGTTGGTGTGCGTCAAAAAATCTCTCTCTCTTTATCTGACTACAGATCTTTATTAGGAGTTAGATTTCAACTGGCAGTGTGCAGATTTTCTCTTTCTCATCTCTGTCTCACAAGTGAAAAGAGTTAAATCAAAGAAAACCAAGCAGAAAAATGAGTCAACAACAAAGTAAGCTCTGTGTCCCTCCATGTTCTTTTCCTATGCAGAAATGGATACACACACTTACTGCTTTGTTTGTTTGGGGGAAGAGCACGCGAGCACTGTGAGTTATTCACAGTTGAAATGCTTTTTGCTCGTCTTGGCTACTTCCAGACCGCACCCATATTACCATCGCGGGGCTCCCGCAGGGATTTGGCTGACGAACAAGAGACGGGTCCGTCCCTTTCGCTTGCTCACTCACCAGATCTATATGTTCCCTCGTGTGATTCCGAAGCGCACCCCGGTGCTTCTTTGGGTCATGCAGGGGACGATAATGAATCTCTTGGGTCTGCGGACTTCAAGCAGCCAACCTCTGAGCGTTCCTCGCACTACAATATATCCGTCAAGGAATTAATCGACGTGGTTACTCGCGCGGTGGCCAGATTACAGCTTGACTGGCCTCGCAAACAAGAGACCCCCAAACGTAGTAAGCTAGAGGATAGGTTTCTATCAAAGTCATGGAGAAAACCATATACATTCCGTGTCTTTGTGCCTTCAATGTCGACTTTTTCGACTATCGTGGGTGCGAAGTTGCGGGGGTATGCGGAGATGCCTCAGGTTGAAGAGACGCTCGTGAGCTATCTCTCGCCTGGGTCTGCATCTTCACTTAAAAGACCTACCCTCCCTAAGAAGCCGTGTAGAACAACTTCGGCTATCGTGGGAAAAGCTTATCAAGCTCAGGTCAGGCTGGTGCTGCGTTGCACACTATGACAGTGTTACAGGTGTACCAGGCTGACCTCTTGAAGGACATTATCTTTTATCCCCGTCAATCATAAAGACCGCGTTTTTCTCATTGATTCCCCGGTTTCTCCCTCTGGCCTGTTTGATGACTCGGTAAACACAGTAGTCTCCAGGTTCAGAGAAGTTAAAAAGCATGAGGAAGTTTTTGTACAGTTCCTTCCTCGCCGAGAGGGGAGGGGCCATCGGCCACCCAACCTCTCCCTGGTCCTTCAAGAGAAAGGGAGGTGAAAAAGCAGAGTGTGGCGAGTCGCGCTCCCCCTCGAAAAGACTGGGGGTCGGCTCATCGCACTCAACAAACTCCCAGGGTGGACCTCAGGACTATTATTAATAAAAAGAAGTTCTTATGGTCTTGCACCCAGTCTGGTGGGGGTAACCCCCCCGTGGTACGGGGTGCGTCAAACATTTGCTCGCCCCTTCCCGCTACCCTCACAAAACCATTCCATCCCCGCCGCCTCTGGTGATTCGGGGGGCAGCGGTTTCCAGCGAAATGTTAGACGTTTTGTGTCTAAATCCTGCTATCATCCAGGACATAGAACATCTAACATCCCCTCAACAGGAAGTGTCAAAATTGTTACCACTCTCAGAGAGTCTGGCAGCATGGAAACTTCTGCCAGGCATTTCTGCATGGGTGTTAAGCACAGTAAAATTAAGATACAGAATCTAATTTATTTGTCGTCCATTTCAACAGTGTGATCTTCACTTCCGTGAAGCCGGAGCTGGCACACGTACTGTCACAAGAGCTACAAACTCTACTCAACAAAGAGGCCATAGAACATGTTCCTCTTCTGGAGAGAGAGTTGGGCTATTACAGCAGATACTTCCTGGTTCCCAAGAAGGGTGGGGGGTTGCGTCCAATCTTAGATCTTTGAGGCTTAAACCATACAGTTAAAGCGCTCAAGTTCAAGATGTTAACCGTAAAGATGGTCGTGTCACAAATTCAACATCACGATCGATCTGAAGAACGCATGTTTTCACATATAAATATTGCCACAACACAGGAAGTTCCTGAGGTTCGCTTTCGGGGGCGAAGCTTACCAATTTCAGGTTCTTCCATTTGGTCTATTCTTGTCACCCCGAATGTATACAAAATGCATGGATGCAGCACTGGCTCCATTACGATTCCGGGGCATTCACATTTTGAATTACATAGATGATTGGTTAATACTATCACAATCGCGAGAGATGGCGCTTCAACACAGAGACATTGTGTTAGCTCATCTAGTTTCTCTAGGGTTGAGACTCAACACCAAGAAAAGTGTTCCTGCCCAGAGAACGACTTATCTAGGGATTGTTTGGGATTCGGTCGCAATGCGGGCACAACTGTTTCCCGCTCGAACCGAGACCATTCAGCATACCCTGAGCAAAGTCAGGCTAGGCCAAGATCTCACTGTTCGTCAGTACCAAAGAGTGTTAGGTCTCATGGCATCAGCATCCACAGTGATCCCTTTGGGGTTGTTGCACATAAGACCGTTTCAGTTGTGGCTCAAAGCCAGAGGATTTTAGGACCAATCCTCAAAGGCAAATAAAAGTGGCATGCCACGTGGCTTCGTACACTATGTGGTTCAGATCCCGGTTTCTTGCCTTGGGTCCCACTCTAGGGGCGCCTTGTCGTCGCAGATTGTTAACGACAGACACCTCCCTGACAGGCTGGGGTGCGGTCTTAAGTGGTCGTCCAGCCCAAGGGGAATGGGAGGGTCATTAGCTCGATGGGCACATCAACTGCCTCGAGTCGATGGCTGTATTTCTGGCCCTGAAATACTTTCTCCCCCAGTTGAGGGACTGCCATGTCCTGGTGCGGGTGGACAACACAGCGACAGTCTCTTACATAAATCACCAGAGAGGTCTGCGCTCACGCAATCTGAACAGAATAGCGAGGCAGATTTTCCCTGGGCCCAGGACAAGTTCCTGTCACTCAGGGCAGTGTACATTCCGGGGCAATTGAATGTGGGAGCGGATTTACTGTCCAGACAGAAATTACAGATGGGGGAATGGAAACTCCACCCAGAAGTAATGAATCAGATCTGGACCAGATTTTACGAAGCAGAAATGGACCTCTTCGCCTCTTTTCAGACAGCGCAATGTCCCCTCTACTTTTTTCTGAGTCACCCAGCCCCCCTGGGTCTGGACGCGATGGCACACACATGGCCCAAAATGTGCCTGTATGCGTTCCTCAAGTCTCTCTGCTCCCGGGAGTTCTAGCCAGAGTTCGCCAGCAAGAGTCTTGCATCTTACTGATAGCGCCGCGTTGGCCAAACAGAGTATGGTCCTCGGGGATAATGTCTCTCCTCAACGGCTCGCCATGGGCGTTTCCGGAGAGGAGGGACCTTCTGTCTCAGACGGGGGACACGATATTCCATCCCAGGCCCAACCTGTGGAACCTTCATGTTTGGCCCCTGATGGGTACCAACCGAGGGACACTGGGTTTTCGCCTGACGTTATTGAGACCATTCTAAGTGCTAGGGCTTCCTCCACTAGAAAAAGTTATGCCAGTAAATGGGGTGTCTTTGAAAGATGGTGTACGACACATATTGCAGATCCAGTCAATTGTCAGATTGCTTCAGTTCTGGACTTCCTGCAGGAAAAGTTGTCAACAGGCACATGCCCCGCCACTCTCAGGGTTTATGTGGCTGCCCTTTCGGCCTGCAACGCCTTGGTTGACGGGATGCCACTCGGGAGACATCCTCTGCTCACTCGTTTTATTCATGCGATTTGAGGCCTCCCGTAAGAACCAAGATCCCTTCATGGGACTTAGCTATAGTCCTTGAGGGTCTGGTTGAGACCCCCTTTGAACCTCTAGAGTCAGCGTCTGAAAAACTTCTGACCCTAAAGATGGTTTTCCCTATGACTATAACTTCCTTAAAGAGAATCGGAGACATGCAGGCTCTGACGATATTGCCATCCTGCTTAGACTTTGCCCTAGGAATGGTGAAAGAGATATTGCATCCTCATCCTTACTACCTGCCTAAGGTTCCTTTCTCGACTGTACATCCTGTCACTCTTGAGACCTTCTGCCCTCTGCCGTTCTCATCGCCGGATCAGGAGAAACTTCATAGACTGTGTCCAGTTCATGCTTTTCAGGCCTAGGTCCACCGCACTAGCCAGTGGCGTAAGTCAGAGCAACTGTTTGTTTGTTATGGGGGCCGTAACAGAGGTGCGGCTGCCACCAAACAGACCATGTCACATTGGGTCAGGGATGTTATTGCTCTTGCCTATGAGGCGCGCGGCCAAGCTTCGCCAACAGGCTTAAGGGCTCACTCCACCAGGGGGGTCGCCTCCTCTACTGTTTTAGCAAGGGGTTCCCCCTTACAACTTGTTTGTGATGCGGCAGGTTGGTCCTCTCCGCACACATTCATAAAGTTTTATAGTTTGGATGCTCATGCCACTCCGGGCTCTCACGTCCTTAAGTTGACATCACAAGCTAATGTCTGAGGCTTTCTTGCGTTCTTGTGAGCACACCTACACAACTGTAAGGGGTCCAGACACCTTCAAGCACGGCGGCGTGGGTATTCTCGTTCCCAATAGCGCTAAGCAGCGCAGCATTGAGTGTAGCTTTTGAAAGGGAACGGTCCGGGTTACTTGACTGTAACGCTGTTCCCTGATAAAGCGGAACGAGATGCTGCGTTGCTTTGCCATGCTGAAGATGTCCCAGGACTGCTCTTCAGACAAAATATCCTGACGATGCAGCTGTGGGCTCATCTATTTATAGCCTCTGATGCTGGCGCATTATGATGATGTCACTAACACAGGCTATAAAAGCTATAGGTCAATTCCATTGACGTGTTTACACACTATATTCACAGCTGGTCACAATAAAGACGTTCCCAATAGCGTTAAGCAGCGCAGCATCTCGTTCTGCTTTATCAGGGAACAGGGTTACAGTCAAGTAACCCGGACCGTTTTGTCTTTAGGTATTTGCTTTATTTATTTATTTATTTATTTTACAATAAATAATAAAAAAGTCTTACTTAAAGTTTTGTAGTGTCAGATATACTTTGCCACATGGAAGTGGCTACAAACAAAATGAAGCAGTTCAAACAGTAGAGCATGGTGCAATGCCACGGTCATGGATTTGATTCCAAGGGAAAGCAAGAATGGATAAAATGTAAAATGTGCTTTTTGAATGCAATGTAAGTGATGCCTAATGTGCCTGCCAAATGCACAAATAAAAATAATTTATATACTAATTTAAATACTTGCAGCACTATTTCAGTGCATTTAGCTTGTTTAATTTGTTTGTTGTTGATTAATAAGCATGTTTTGTGCTAAAATGTTGTGTGGTGCACAGGACTGTTTAGTGAAAACATCCCTTAAAATTAATAACAAACTTAAAAAAATATGTCTTCATAAGCTTTTTAAATAGGAAAATGGTTAAGAGTCTATGGGCCAGATTTACTAACAGCTTGCTAAAAAACTACTGTCAGGATTTACTAAAGACACTCAGTGATAAATTAGCGCTGAAAAGGCGTGGACAGGGTTATTTTTGCGGCTGACCTTATTACATATGCATTTATAGGAGTTTCCCTTTAAGGCGCACAATTCATGGGAGGAGAGTATTTAAATCAATCACACGAGGTGATTTACAAAGGTTTGCGCTCGTCAATTTACTGGTGTTTGCGCCAATTTTTTACCGCCCAAAAAAGCGCATCTTAAACCAGACGCTAACGGGTAGATTGCGCTGGTCATTATGAAAATGATCCGGCTGTGTCTGTGTTCATTAATTTGCGCGTCGTCAGTAGATCACGCGCAGAACTGTCCACTCCCATCGCCGCTTTTATGGAATTGCGCTCTCAGCTAATTTGCCCTGTTTAGTAAATTTGGCCCTATGACTGGATCATGTTTCTAGCATGTTATACATGTTTGGCAAAAAAAAAAATGTAATCCTAATTGATGGAGTGTGTAGCTTTTCATTTCTTAAACAACCATGTTGACAAGATCTTGACAAAAAAATGATGCACCTCTTGTTGGAAATAACATCACAACATTTATTTCCATCAAGAGGTGCATCAACTTTTGGTCAAACTCTTGTATTGACAATGCAAGAGTCAAGCACTCTGTAAAGTCTCCTCCAGCACATCCCAATGCTTTTAATGAATTTAAGGTCTGGACTCAGAGGTGCCAATTCATGTGTGAAAATGATTCCTCATGCTCCCTCCCAACCATTATTTCACAGTTTGAGCCTGATGAATCTTGACATTGTCATCCTGGAATATGGCCATGATGTGTCTTCCTACATGGTTGTTTAAGAAATGAAAAGCTACACACTCCATCAATTAGGGTTAGAAGAACTGCTGCCAAACATATTACATGCTAGAAACATGAGAATCACTGCAATAATGATCCAATCATAGACTCTTAAGCATTTGCCTATTTAAATCCAAACAGCGACTTTTTTGGCCAGGTAGTGTATATCTATATATCTTGAATCCATTGTAAGTTGCTTTGGATAAAAGGGTCAGCCAAATGCATAAATGTGATGTGATGTAATGTCAGTGTACCAGCTACTCAGCTAATATTTCATCTCTCTCTGGGAATGATTGTGTACTGTTAATGGCGAGGGCATTGCCCCTCTGTTTAACCTTCCTTGCAGGACCAATTGTTATTTACGCTGCGAGATTATTAGCTGTGTTTGCTAAACGAGATAAGAGTAAAATATGCAGGAGAAAATGATTTACATAGTTTAATTTGCATAGTTTTAAATTTCACCCTCTAGAAAAAGAAACATATCCATAATTTTATTATTATAAACTGGTTTGAATCAACTCGTTGCCACCATCTAATTTGATGCGTGGATATACATGGAACTCAAGAGGAAATTTAATTTGGTATCTTTTTTCCCCTCTAGAAATAAAGCAGACAAAAGCATTGCTTACTGTTGTTAAGGCAAGAAAATTGTAAGAATTACAAATTTAATAGAGGTTTTCAAAACCACTAACCCTAAGGGTTTGCTCATACTGCACATATTTTTTTCCACTTTTTGTTTTTTTGACTGACTTTGGAACAGAATCTGCACTTTTTTCACTTAGTCAATTGTTCCACTCCTCTTAAAACCCAACTGTATTATTTCCATGAAGCATTATCCTTCTGCTATAATATGTGACCCTGGACCACACAACCAGTCATAAGTCGCACGGGTATATTTGTGGCAATAGAGTATGGGTCAAAATTAGCGATTTTTCTTTTATGCCAAAAATCATTAGAATATTAAGTAAAGATCATGTTCCATGAAGATATTTTGTAAATTTCCTACTATAAATATATCAAAAAATTATTAGTAGTAGTAATATGCATGGCTAAGGACTTCATTTGGACAACTATAAATGTGATTCTCAATATTTAGATTTTTTTGCACCCTCAGATTCCAGATTTTCAAATAGTTGTATCTCACCAAATAATGTCCTATCCTAAGAAACCATACATCAATGGAAAGCTTATTTATTCAGCTCAGATGATGTATAAATCTCAATTTCAAAAAATGTACCCTTATTACTGGCTTTGTGGTCCAGGGTCACATACACTCACCTAAAGGATTATTAGGAACACCTGTTCAATTTCTCATTAATGCAATTATCTAATCAACCAATCACATGGCAGTTGCTTCAATGCATTTAGGGGTGTGGTCCTGGTCAAGACAATCTCCTGAACTCCAAACTGAATGTCAGAATGGGAAAGAAAGGTGATTTAAGCAATTTTGAGCGTGGCATGGTTGTTGGTGCCAGACGGGCCGGTCTGAGTATTTCACAATCTGCTCAGTTACTGGGATTTTCACGCACAACCATTTCTAGAGTTTACAAAGAATGGTGTGAAAAGGGAAAAACATCCAGTATGCGGCAGTCCTGTGGGCGAAAATGCCTTGTTGATGCTAGAGGTCAGAGGAGAATGGGCCGACTGATTCAAGCTGATAGAAGAGCAACTTTGACTGAAATAACCACTCGTTACAACCGAGGTATGCAGCAAAGCATTTGTGAAGCCACAACACGCACAACCTTGAGGCGGATGGGCTACAACAGCAGAAGACCCCACCGGGTACCACTCATCTCCACTACAAATAGGAAAAAGAGGCTACAATTTGCACGAGCTCACCAAAATTGGACAGTTGAAGACTGGAAAAATGTTGCCTGGTTTGATGAGTCTCAATTTCTGTTGAGACATTCAGATGGTAGAGTCAGAATTTGGCGTAAACAGAATGAGAACATGGATCCATCATGCCTTGTTACCACTGTGCAGGCTGGTGGTGGTGGTGTAATGGTGTGGGGGATGTTTTCTTGGCACACTTTAGGCCCCTTAGTGCCAATTGGGCATCGTTTAAATGCCACGGCCTACCTGAGCATTGTTTCTGACCATGTCCATCCCTTTATGACCACCATGTACCCATCCTCTGATGTCTACTTCCAGCAGGATAATGCACCATGTCACAAAGCTCGAATCATTTCAAATTGGTTTCTTGAACATGACAATGAGTTCACTGTACTAAAATGGCCCCCACAGTCACCAGATCTCAACCCAATAGAGCATCTTTGGGATGTGGTGGAACGGGAGCTTCGTGCCCTGGATGTGCATCCCACAAATCTCCATCAACTGCAAGATGCTATCCTGTCAATATGGGCCAACATTTCTAAAGAATGCTTTCAGCACCTTGTTGAATCAATGCCACGTAGAATTAAGGCAGTTCTGAAGGCGAAAGGGGGTCAAACACAGTATTAGTATGGTGTTCCTAATAATCCTTTAGGTGAGTGTATGTTTTGTTTATCATGCATGTTTGTTTTTTTTTTTAAAAAGTTTAAAAAAAAAAGTACTGTGAATTATGTAGCCTACTCTTTGAAGAAAACATGACAACATTTCTGGTAAGCGAACATTGTGAACATGCTAACGCAGGCACATAGTAACCCACTAACAACTGCTCTGAACACCTTAGCGACCACTAAACAACACACAAACAACCGCACCTCAGCAATCGACTAGCAAAACAACTAATCAAAACACTTTAAAAACCCCATAGCATCACACTGACAACCTTGGAAACCACGAAGCAGCATGAAAACAACCACTTGTGACACTTTGGCTACATTAACACTGTCAGTCCAAATCCGATTAGAATCTGATCTAAAATTATTGACTGTCCACACTGTGTATCGCAACTGTTCAGACCGATTTGTTCTATGCCACTCTTTAGTTGTCCGAAATTTCTGCATTGGATTCTATGGCAATGACATTGCATTGGTAGGCATATGTCAAAAAAAAAAAAAAAAAAAAAAAAACAACCACCGCAACGTGGAGGGGTTTGCAATACAGATGTTGTCTTATATACAACATAATGTGTAGCCGTCGCGCTGGACTACTGCTTCTTATGAGGCAGCGGTTTCAAAACATGTCTCCGTTATATCCGTTATATATTATATTTCTGCTCGACCGGCACTTTGCAACAACACAACCTTGTTTCTGCAGCGACTTTCAGCATATTTCCTATAACAACGTCTGATGTTTACGTTTTACGTGGCATGAGAAAATCACATAAACCATGCAAAATCTGATCAGAGCAGTCAGACTGAAATGGATTTCGAGAAATACGATTTGAATAGGATTTCAAAAGACATATGAATGTAGCTCGAAACAGATTTGTAAAACTTGGTAACATTTTATTTTAGGGTTCAGTTCCCGCTTTTAACTAGATGCTTATTAGCATGCATATTACTAGGACATTGGCTGTTTATTAGTACTTATAAAGCACATATTAATGCTTTATTCTGCATGACATTATTCTACATCCCTTAACCCTACCCAATACCTACACGCTACAAAAACTACCTTACTATTATTAAACAGTAAATTAGGAGTTTATTGAGGCAGAAGTCGTAGTTATGTGTTCCCTATACTAAAGTGTTACCTAAAAATTTCATTCGATTTTCGCATTTCATGTGATTTTTGGCTGATCACACTTGCTAAATCTGATTGGATTTCAATTGGATATGCACAAAAATTGATCTGGACTGACATTCTGAACATTGCCTTTAACACCTGCTTATTGGCCTTATTTACAGCAGCACCATGTTTGCTGATTTTTAACAGGAATGAAAGTGAGGCTGTGAGGTATAGACGGACATCTCTTCAGTGGGTGTTGTTCAGTTTACTGGGGTTTTTTTAATGTGTTTTTGGATTGTTCTGCTGACGATACACTGTAAAAATCTCTTTCAGAGACATTTCAGTAGACAAAAAAGAGTTGTGGAAAATTATAATTGATCTAGGAGCTTTATACAGGTTTTTAAAGTGGATGCCATTGAAAACACAGTAAGTCTATCTCTCACTGCCTTGCTTTCATAATTTCATAGCTTTCATAGGTTAACAAGATAACAAGGGGGTGTGGTAAATGGGAAACACCTGGGAAGATTAATCAATATGAAAAACTACAAAGAACTACAAAACATGGCACAGGACAGGAAATAACAAAAGTCCTCACAAGACAGGGAAACACAGGCTGGGATCATGACAGAGCCCCACACTTAAGGAGCAGATTCCAGACGCTCCACATGAAAAAAGAGTCCAGGAGGGTGGTGGAGCGGCAGCGCAGGCAGCTCAGGGGACCATGACCATGGCAGCGCAGGCAGCTCAGGGGACCATGGCGTCGCAGGCAGCTCAGAGGACCATGGCGGCGCAGGCAGCTCAGGGGACCAAGGAGGCGCAGACCGTTCGGGAGGCCAGGGCAGCGCAGACCATTCCGGAGGCCAGGCTGGCGCAGAGAGTTCAGGGATGGCCTCCGTGGATGGGTAGCCCCCCCCCCCAAATTTCTCTTGGGAGGAGCTATGGACTCTGGCGCGAGCTCATGGATTGGAGCCCTCCCTGGACTCGGGACAGGGGACGGAGCCCTCCCTGGACTCGGGACAGGGGACGGAGCCCTCCCTGGACTCGGGACTGAAGACGATGTCCTCTCGGGAATCTGGACGGAAGACGATCTCCTCTCGGGACTCTGGACGGAAGACGATGTCCTCTCGGGACTCTGGACGGAAGACGAAGTCCTCTCTGGACTCTGGACGGGAGACGAAGTCCTCTCTGGACTCTGGACGGGAGACGAAGTCCTCTCTGGACTCTGGACGGGAGACGAAGTCCTCTCTGGACTCTGGACGGGAGACGAAGTCCTCTCTGGACTCTGGACGGGAGACGAAGTCCTCTCTGGACTCTGGACGGGAGACGAAGTTCTCTCTGGACTCTGGACGGGAGACGAAGTCCTCTCTGGACTCTGGACGGGAGACGAAGTCCTCTCTGGACTCTGGACGGGAGACGAAGTCCTCTCTGGACGGGAGACGAAGTCCTCTCTGGACTCTGGACGGGAGACGAAGTCCTCTCTGGACTCTGGACGGGAGACGAAGTCCTCTCTGGACTCTGGACGGGAGACGAAGTCCTCTCTGGACTCTGGACGGGAGACGAAGTCCTCTCTGGACTCTGGACGGGAGACGAAGTCCTCTCTGGGCTCTGGACGGGAGACGGAGTCCTCTCTGGGCTCTGGACGGGAGACGAAGTCCTCTCTGGGCTCTGGACGGGAGACGAAGTCCTCTCTGGACTCTGGACGGGAGACGAAGTCCTCTCTGGACTCTGGACGGGAGACGAAGTCCTCTCTGGACTCTGGACGGGAGACGAAGTCCTCTCTGGACTCTGGACGGGAGACGAAGTCCTCTCTGGACTCTGGACGGGAGACGAAGTCCTCTCTGGGCTCTGGACGGGAGACGAAGTCCTCTCTGGACTCTGGACGGGAGACGAAGTCCTCTCTGGACTCTGGACGGGAGACGAAGTCCTCTCTGGGCTCTGGACGGGAGACGGAGTCCTCTCTGGGCTCTGGACGGGAGACGAAGTCCTCTCTGGGCTCTGGACGGGAGACGAAGTCCTCTCTGGACTCTGGACGGGAGACGAAGTCCTCTCTGGACTCTGGACGGGAGACGAAGTCCTCTCTGGACTCTGGACGGGAGACGAAGTCCTCTCTGGACTCTGGACGGGAGACGAAGTCCTCTCTGGACTCTGGACGGGAGACGAAGTCCTCTCTGGGCTCTGGACGGGAGACGAAGTCCTCTCTGGACTCTGGACGGGAGACGAAGTCCTCTCTGGACTCTGGACGGGAGACAAAGTCCTCTCTGGACTCTGGACGGGAGACAAAGTCCTCTCTGGACTCTGGTCAGGGGCTGGAGCCCTCGCTGGACGCTGGTCAGGGGCTGGGGCCCTCGCTGGACGCTGGTCAGGGGCTGGAGCCCTTGCTGGATGCTGGTCGGGGCTAAAGCCCTCTCTGGGCTCTGGTCACGGGCTGGAGACGTCGCTGGACTCTGGACGTGGACTGGAGCCCTCTCTGGACTCAGGACAGGAGGCGGCACCGATGTGTGTGCTGCCCACACACAACATCGCCGTGGCCACAATGGTCAGCGCTGCACACTCTGAAGATGACTCTGGGATTAGAGACTCTGGCGTGGCGACCATCATGCCTGAGGGTTCTGGCGTGACGGCCATCTTGCCTGAGGGCTCAGGTGTGGTGGCCATCTTGCCTGAGGGCTCTGGACTGGCGGCCATGACGGGACGAGTCTCTGGACTGACGGCCATGACTGGACGAGACTGTGAACTGGCGGCCATGACTGGACGAGACTCTGGACTGGCGGCCATGACGGGACGAGACTCTGGACTGGCGGGTACAGAGTGGATGTTACATTCCTCCACAACACCCACAGTAAAATCAGAGCCGCTTAGTTGTCATGCCAAATTGATATAATGTTCCAGAGTCAAACTAGGGTCATGTAATGGCATAAACAAGCTGAGCGGCTCAGATAGTCCCCCACGAAAAAAAATCATAAGACATACCAAGTCCATAGTAGTTAAATGCGCTAGTACAATAAAGTCCTTGACATAGTTCTCTATCGGGGCAGTCTCCCTGATGGAGACGCATTATTTGTGCTGCTGGATTCATGGCTGGTCGGTCGTTCTGTTACGTGTGAGCAGGGATGAAGCGGAGTGAGAATCCAAATGCAGCATGAATGATTTAATAACAAACAACATCAACAGTAGATTCAAGAACAAGGGTATCCAAAAACAGGCAGGAGCGCAACGACAGGAACACACATACAGGAGCAACGACCGACAAACAACAACTGAAGCACTGGGGTATATATACACAAAGGGAAACAAGGTTAACAAGATAACAAGGGAGTGTGGTAAATGGGAAACACCTGGGAAGACTAATCAATATGAAAAACTACAAAGAACTACAAAACATGGCACAGGACAGGAAATAACAAAAGTCCTCACAAGACAGGGAAACACAGACTGGTATCATGACAATTTGAGTGTGATGCAATTATTTTGTAATCCACAATGTGTGAAATGATCGCAGTCAACAGCGTTCCGTGTTCGCCTCAGCGTCATATTGGTTAAGGCTACATGCTGTAGCTTCGCTACCCGCGTGGACTGCACTTGAATTCAATATCTCTAGTATCCAGCAGATGATTTAAGATGAATCCAATCAGTGCTCATACGAGGAGCACAATGATAAAGACATAAGAACATTAAAAGTCCTTTCTAGAAAGAAAGCAAATAGCTAACATCAGTGACCTTATTTCACAAACACAACATCAAGTATATAAGTCAATCCATACACGCAATTGAGCAGAAACTCAAAGAGTTCTCAACAAAGGACTTTAGATGATCCAGAAGGTAACGTGAGTTCACCATGTGATTTCCCTCTACCAAACAACTGACTTACTCTATGGTAGCCGAGCTTATATGTCCGATTACCTCCAGGCAATAGCGCCCTCAAGCTGCTCCTATTGGTACTACATGTGACCAAAATACATCACACTAAGAAATCAACAAGGATAGAGGAGCTAAAATACAATAATAAAACAAGTAACGTTTTGTCCGTTACAACACTTTCGCTATTAGTAGAGACGCTGCTGCCGAACACTGTTGAGAGACGCACAGACAGGTAATTCACACAAGCTTAATCTCTCTCTCTCTCTCCCTCTCTCTCTCTCTCCCTCTCTCTCCCTCTCCCTCTCTCTCCCTCTCCCTCTCCCTCTCTCTAATAACTGCATTAATAAATAATCTGTCTGCTATCAATGGCTCAAGCCTTGGCTTAAGTTCCTAGCTCTAAAATGGTGTTTTGGAATTAGCAACGAAGACGTGGGATGAGATGCGTAAGGAGCTGTTCACACAGAATTCGTTTTTCCATTCCACTGTGCTTCTTTTCCATTATTTTTTAATGTAAACACACGCTAGATGGATGTCTTTAACCGTTGTGCTCGCGTCTCGCATCTTTTGCAGCGTCTCAAACATGACACAGCATTTTAAAAAACATGGCACTTAAGTTCAAATAAGTTACTTTTTTTTTTTGTTCTGCATCTCACTTTTTTAACAGCAAAAACACATAATGTGTGAACTGGCCCTAAGAAATCACAAAAAAAACTTTTTCTAAACAAATTTGTAAAAATGTTGCATTTATACCTCCATAAAAACTCACTATTCAGACACCAGATGCTCAAAGCTATAATGAGATGTCTGTTGACAGCTGAGGTCTGTTTTTGACAAAGCCTGAAGAATCAGAAGGTTCCTATCTAATTATCACAGTGTATTTCCCAAAAGGACTAATCAATATTCAAAATGCAGCCTCCTCCCTTTCACATACATGTGGCGTGGATTTTGTTTATCAGATAAACAGGCATATTGAAACACAAGCGACATGTATTACCTTCCAATCTTGCCCTAGACCAAAGCCACAGTTACCCCCTGCCTTTGTGCCAGACGGTGTTTCTGACCGGTGTGATATCAGGCTGATTGGTAAACATTCTGTTGTCTGTTATGATGACCCTTAATCAGTTCTGGCTCCCCTGGCTGCGCAGGGACACACCTGAGACTGGGCTCTGCAAACCTGCTGATAAGAGAGTGTGAAATTGTGTCAGTTTGCATCAGTAATAAAGGCCTTTCTGTGTATTACACAGATGGGGAAAGAGAGCATCAGAGCGTGACTGTACAATGAGTCTGCTAATTACTTCATTCCTGAGGAGGAGGAGGAAGAGGAGGGGACGTCCGTGTGATCAACAAGAACTGCTGTATTAGCAGTCGGGGGAATCGAGACACATGGATCCAGCCTGATGAAAATAACAAGTAGGAAAGGTTATCGATTCCAGGTATGATTCGAGGTCCATCGGCTCTATGCATCAAATCAACACGTTGAAGCGGCTCTTGTTGATGGTAGAAGTGAACTGTGCTCTGAGTTGATTAACAACAGAGATTAACACATACATTACAACTGCCATACTGGACATTGTCTTAATAAATTAAATCTCCCGTATATATTGTATTTATCTGAGTTAATCCCAACATTTTTTAGACTATTTAATTCTAGGTTAATCAAACGTTCACAATTTATTAATTTTTTTGTTACATATGATGATTGTTAATTTGTACTTTTACTCTACATTATTAATATTTTTTTTTTTAGTCAAGGTACCAACAGCACTTTGACTAATGAATTCCATGACTTTTCAAGGTATTTGCGATTACTGAATAAGGATTTTTTTTTTTAAAAATCATTTTATAGAGACTGCACACACAATTTAAATCTTATGAAAAAATAGTACAGAGATAACATCATAACTGGAACACATTATATTCACTATAATGTTTTAAATTGTATTAATTTCCATGATTTTTCTGTAATTTCTTCATACCCAAAAATTACTATTTTAAAAGTCCCTGATTTATTTTATTTTATTTTATTTTATTTGTTTTGTTTTATTTTATTTATTTTAATTTCTTGGCTCACAGAGTGTTTTTTATTAGTATTATTTTAGTCAAGGTACCAACACCTTTTCACAAAAAAATTACCATGACTTTTCAGGATATTTGTGATTATTGAGTAAGGATTTAAAAAATTAATAAATCTCATGAAATATTATAGAGATAACAGCATAACTAGAAAATGTATATTCATTATATTATGTTCATTATACTGTTTTAAATTGTATTAATTTCTATGTTTTTTTATGGAACTTTTTTCATTCCTGGAAACCTCTTTCTTTCTTTCTTTTTATTTCTTGGCCCACATAGAGTGCTGTGGACATGCATGATACCCTAAATCTTGTGGCTTGTTGAGAATGGGGGGTAAACTTACTTTTTCTAAGCAATCAGAATTCAATTAACAATAAAATGGGAGAAAAAAGAAGCCACTTTTAAAAGAAGCCACACACATCATTACTCCCATTTCATTCAAGGCTGCAAGCAACAGCCTAAAAATTCCCCTATAACACTCACAATACCCTAGCAACTGCCCTATGAACCCTAGCAATGTGATTAAAACCACTTGGAACATCTTTGCAAACACTGGGAAAGTTGTCATTCCACCTCCAACATTGTGGCAGCAAGTTTTGCACAAGCAAACACCACTCACAATTTCATCAGAAAATCCAGTTTTGCATATTTTTCACTGCTTTGGTAATACAAACACATATTTGCCATGTCTGTAAAGCACATTAAATTGAAAACTGAAAAAAAATTAATATATATAAAATAAGGGAGGCGGCGAGAGAGAATAAATTTATTGGCCAGTGGTACTGTCTCTGAACACAGAATGAAGCTTTCCATATTATAGTTTGTCTGAACATTGGAAAAAAACATCTCTTGCTTCTAAAGTAGCTCGGCCCATAGATGGTCAGCAGTCAAAACAAAGCCCAGTGGAAATACACAGCTCGTTTGCCATCCTAATACACGGCCGGCCTTTGAGCAATTACTTTGCTTTGTTCCGTCACCCTCAAATGAGTTTCCTTTGCCTTGCTGCTTTGAGTATTATTAACTCCTTCACAAAGAATTATTTAGTCACCTTGAGCATCTGGAAAGTAGCGCTCAAAGTAATTATCAAATGGGGTCCACTTAATTTTTAATTGACTCTCTTGGTTCACTGCCCCAACTTTGGTACGCTTGTCGAAAGTACCTCTGTTCTTTGTGACCCTTCCTGTCAAAGTAGAGCTTGTCAACTACCTTGAAATTTCGTTCCCTGTGGTGGTAATAGGGGAGCTGCAGAGAGAGAGCCAGCAAAAGAGAGAGAGAGAGCGGAGGAAAACAAGAATTATTTTCTGCTGTTGCTGGTTTTGATGGCGCCATTTCAAAGTATTAAGCTTCACAAGCGACTATCACCACATACTCCAGCCTTGTGTGATCTCACCTCTTGCTGTGAGAAAGGCTGTGATGTTTCTCATGAGAACTTATTTTTACATGTAAATAAAGAAAGAAGATTTGGAGTTATCTTCAGTTCTGTGGCTGCAATAGGTAACTTTGCAATGCTATTCTTTAAAATAGTGTTTCTCTCACTGGTTTAGTTAAAGCAAACCCTTTAATGTTGCAACAAGAACCCTTATATGACAGCCAACTTGCAAGCCCATCACAACGCTATTGTATAGCTTATTCACAATTGTCATTTTTCCTACTAAATTGCATAAAAAAAGTATGTCATAAGTACTATTGTTAAAAAAAGTAGTTTTAAGAAAATAAATAACTGACAAAATATTTGTTAACAAAGAGTTTTGCACATCATGACAATACTTAAAAGATTTCAAATAAAACTTGCTCTTGACCAAAAAAAGGTGAAAGAAATAACAAAAATGCACTAAAAATGCATTTTTGTGGAAGAAAAATCTAGAAAGAATATGGGTATATCAGATGAACTAATTAAAAGTCAATGATGTCGGGAACTGATCTGCTTGAGCTGATGCTGAACAGTAAATGAATACCAGTAAACCGATGTGCTTTAATTAATATGTAGGAAGCTGTTACGGTTGGCCATTTTTGCTCAATCAGCTCTCTAGTTCAGTAGTCAGGGCACTGATCAGGGAGCTGGCCATTTTAAAGGGATAGTTCACCCAAAAATGACAATTCTGTCGTTAATTACTCACCCTCATGTCATTCCAAACCTGTAAGACCTTCGTTTATCTTCGGAACACAAATGAAGATATTTTTGATGAAATCCGAGAACTCCCAGGCCCCTCCAGAGACAGCAATATAATTAACACTTTCAAGGTCCAGAAAGGTATTAAAATCATTGTTAAAATAGTCCATGTGACTCCAGTGGTTCAACCTTAATTTTATGAAGCGACGAGAATACTTTTTGTGTGCAAAAATAAACAAAAATAACGACTTTATTCAACAATTTCGGTCTAGACTGTGCCAGTCTCCTACGCTGTTTCCGTTGTAAATAGTGCAGCGATTTCGAGATCTACGGCAGCCGATGCTGTTCACGTGAGCACCACGATGCATGCGCGGGAGCTGCAACGTAAACAGCATAGCAGACTGGCACAGGCCAGAATAAAATTGTTGAATAAAGTCATTATTTTTGTTTGTTTTTGCGCACAAAAAGTATTCTCATCACTTCATTAAATTAAGGTTGAACCACTGGAGTCACATGGACTATTTTAACAATGTTTTTAATAGCTTTCTGGACCTTGAAAGTGTTAATTAAATAGCTGTCTATGGAGGGCCCTGAGAGCTCTCGGGTTTCATCAAAAATATCTTAATTTGTGTTTTGGAGATGAACGAAGGTTTTATGGGTTTGGTCGTCGCTTACGCCAGTCGTCGAGAAGCGAGCAGAAAAAAAAATTTCATGGACAAAGGAAAGGTACTCCTCTCAGAAAACATACAAATAAAGATACTTTTAGATGTTTAATTGCTATTTGGAGCATTGTGATCGCTAGACGAGGGCTTAATGAACTAATTTTTTGTGAAACCTCAAATTTGACCAAAATTGACATTTCTGTCAGGACCACTATCGTCAAAGATGATTGACAATTAGCATACAGTTTGGATTGGCGGTATGGTTCTGTTCTGGGCAAGAACTCCCTGCGCATCCTTGCAGCCTAGCATGGATAAGAGCAGGGAGATCAGCAATAACCCCCCTTAGTGTAAACAGAACAGAACCAACATAATGTATTGCAGATATCATTAATGTCAATATTTAATGTACAAAATAATTCGAGAATTTAATCTGATTCAAGGGGAATCAGAATACCAAATCCTGACTGAATGAGAGGAGGAGCTGGGGATGGAGGAGGGCAAATGAGCTCTGGAGAAACACGATAGCTGCTGATAGTACTGAAAGAGCTTATATACTGTATGTATGCTGTGATAGACATCGCATTCTTATAGGTAGACGTGATCAGCTGACAGACAGCTGATGTGAGCTTGACTAACGTGACCTGCCAGAACTGACACTACGCATGATTTTTGCACATTACCAGGGTTTGCTATGTTAGTTTGTCAGTTGTTTCTCATGGATCCTTGTATTCTTGTTCCTGGCTCTTCATGTTCCCTGTTTTGTTTTGTTAAATATATGCCTGCACTTAGGCCACATTCACACAGCAGCAAAATACAGTTGTCAGTCCTGTATTTGAGTCTTTAATACGGTTATGTTCACACACAGTTCGGTTATTTACAGGAGTGACAACCGCATTTGCAGTTTCAGGACTGAGAACCATATTCTCATAAAACCTATGCTGTGTGAACGAAACTGGAATGGACAACTAGTTGTCTTCACGTCATACAGTGCGAGACAGCCGTTCTGCGCTGCAAAAACGCATGTCTACCGTGTGTTCAGGTTTTCATGTTTGGTTTTAGTAACTTACAGCGACGGATATACGAGCTGTGTGTCATCTTTAGGTTTTCGATCCAGTCACTGTTCTCCACCAAAGCTGCTCCTATCCGATTTGTGTTCTATGCGTGACTCGAATCCTTCACTGTCCTCCAGATATAAAAGCTGTTGTTGGTTAATGAAGGTTTTACGGATGAACTCGCGTCTTGATTGGACTTATGTCGTCTTAAAAGTGATAAGACTTTTCAGTTTTATGAACATCGCCATCTTTGAAATTACTTTGGTCACTGTCGCTAGGGTTACTGATAAGAAAATACGGGCTTGACTCCTGTTGCACATTCATACAAACTGTATTCGAGACGCTACTTTAATTTGCTGTGTGAACGGGACATTTCAAGACTCACACCTATAAGTAAATGTGGTTGTTAATCCCCAAAACTGACAGTGTGAACATAGCCATAGTTCCACACCTCTGCCAGCCTTCTTTTCCTCTTCCGTGTTATAGATCAATTCGTTTGGACTTGGGTTCTGAAAGTTACCGAATGTTTTCATAGTACACAGAGATATTTTGCCTTAAAAAAAAAATCGAGAGACATTTGATTCTTCATGATGTGACTCCTTTATAATTCCTTTTATTAAGACCATGCAGTGTGTGAAAAGATATTTGTCAGGCATATTGCCTTGTTTCTGTGAGATATTATTGGCCTGTAAAATGACAAATATTTGTTATGAGATGGACTGAAGATAACCCTGTTACTGTGAATGTTTGCATCAGGATTGGTTTTGCAGGAATAGTCTGTCAGGAGCTCCCAATGCCTTCTGTTCATACGGAGGGATATTTGATTGGAAGTCTGATAAGTGAGGAATCTGTGCTTTGGGAAATGAATTCTATTCCTGAAGACTCACAACATCATTTCATGTGTAAGCAGCTCCTCTATAGTCACAGGCCTTGCTCGCAGGCCTAGTTTCCCATTAGGGAACTTAAAATATTCAGTATTAAATAATATAGTAGAACATAATGTAGAAAGATCACAAGTATTCCTGCTGGAAGGATAAAAAAACAATAGAGGGTTGATTCACTGCGATCTATTCCCTGTCTAATACACATTCAAATTTGAGATGGCTATTTTGGGATGATACAGAAATTTTTTATGTTACTCTTCTGATCTGTCTGTAAACATATTCCAAGCTGATTAATGTTTTTCAACAACAAAAGATATTTGAAGTGGAAAGAAGAATATTAGACGTTTAATTCAAGCTAGCAAATTCATTCTAGACTGTCTGTGGTCTCTTTTAAAGGGGTCATATCATAAGGAATAAAATTTTCCTTGATCTTTTGAGATAAAAGAGCTCATTTCAAAACTCACCAGTCCAAAAACACCATTAATTAAAAGTACAATGAAAAATGACTAGGTCTGTACTTCTGTAACTGACTAACATCAGACAAAAGAATATATGAACTCCTGATCACCTGCATTTTCACGTCAGCTACGTTGTGTTCAAAAGCGCTGTCCGCACATTCACAGTGAAATAATAATAAGAAAGCTTTATAGATTATTAGTTATTTCTAAGCACCAGGACTGGTATCCAGGGTAATGTCGACATGCCACCACATAGAATGAACCACATCCAACAGGAGTAACTGTCGACACAAGAGGAAGCTGTCTGAAAAGGGATGTCAAAGTACTAACCCGGATTGTTTCCAAAGAACATAAAACCACAGCTGCCCAACTCACTGCAGAATTAAATGCGCACCTCGACCCTCCTGTTTCCACCAAAACTGTTTGTCGGGAGCTCCACAGGGTCAATATTCATGGTCGGGCTGCTATAGTCAAACCTTTGGTAACTCGTGCCAATGCCAAATTTCAGTTTCATTGGTGCCAACAAGTTCTCTGATGAGTCCACCTTCACTGTCTTTATGGTCTGGATAAGCCCCCAAGAAGCTTAACACCTGGACAGTTGCATGCCCAGAATGAAGCACGGGGGTGGATCAGTGATGGTTTGTGCTGCAATATCATGGCATTCCCTACTGTGTTTGATGGACATGTCACTGCCAAGGACTACCGAACCATTCTGGAGAAGGAATGGCTCAAAATTCTGGTCACCGTGCACCCTGCTGAAAAATCCAGCATTGCTGGTCACCAGCATAAGGTATGTTTTGCATGTTGGTTCCCAGCATTGAATGCTGGTTGCTGGTTTGCTGGTCCCCAGCATGAGAAACGGGTGTACTGGTGGAAGCATAAGGTATGTTTTAAGTCACCATTATGGTGATTAATGTTTCATTATGTAACTTTTAGTTGGACACTTGATCCTTGACTTTGGTTGAATTAATTCTCTTTCAGCAATTGTTGAAAGTGCATGTTATCACTATTGACTACAATATTTCATGCTCCTGACTACAATGACATACCTTTTACTATGTACACTTTTTGGGATCAGTGACTGACAGCTGGATTTTGGGAGTTCCCAAATGACCATTAAAGCCTTTAAAAACAGCAAATTTCAATTTTGAGCTTTCATTATCAATAGGGCAAGAGCTCTTCTCATAACCCTTGTTATTGAACAAACTGCTTATGATTATGCTGTTATTTGGTAGTTTTCATACCCCTAAATGTTTTTGTTTTGCAATGTACACAAGCTCATTTATCTTATTTGTGTATAGATCCTTTGAAACAGGAAACAAATGCTTTGATACTTTAAAACATTTCACCAGTTTGAATTTTGAAATATATGCTTTAATCGTACAGTGGGGAGAACAAGTATTTGATACACTGCCGATTTTGCAGGTTTGCCCACTTACAAAGCATGTAGAAGTCTGTAATTTTTATCATAGGTACTCTTCAACTGTGAGTGACGGAATCTAAAACAAAAATCCAGAAAATCACATTGTATGATTTTTTAAGTAATTTGCATTTTATTGCATGACATAAGTATTTGATACATCAGAAAAGCAGAACTTAATATTTGGTACAGAAACCTTTGTTTGCAATTACAGAGATCATACGTTTCCTGTAGTTCTTGACCAGGTTTGCACACACTGTAGCAGGGATTTTGGCCCACTCCTCCATACAGACCTTCTCCAGATCCTTCAGGTTTCGGGGCTGTTGCTGGGCAATACGGACTTTCAGCTCCCTCCAAAGATTTTCTATTGGGTTCAGGTCTGGCTAGGCCACTCCAGGACCTTGAGATGCTTCTTACGGAGCCACTCCTTAGTTGCCCTGGCTGTGTGTTTCGGGTCGTTGTCATGCTGGAAGACCCAGCCACGACCCATCTTCAATGCTCTTACTGAGGGAAGGAGGTTGTTGATCTTGCGATACATGGCCCCATCCATCCTCCCCTCAATACGGTGCAGTCGTCCTGTCCCCTTTGCAGAAAAGCATCCCCAAAGAATGATGTTTCCACCTCCATGCTTCACGGTTGGGATGGTGTTCTTGGGGTTGTACTCATCTTTCTTCTTCCTCCAAACACGGCGAGTGGAGTTTAGACCAAAAAAGCTCTATTTTTGTCTCATCAGACCACATGACCTTCTCCCATTCCTCCTCTAAATCATCCAGATGGTCATTGGCAAACTTCAGACGGGCCTGGACATGCGCTGGCTTGAGCAGGGGGACCTTGCGTGCGCTGCAGGATTTTAATCCATGACGGCGTAGTGTGTTACTAATGGTTTTCTTTGAGACTGTGGTCCCAGCTCTCTTCAGGTCATTGACCAGGTCCTGCCATGTAGTTCTGGGCTGATCCCTCACCTTCCTCATGATCATTGATGCCCCACGAGGTGAGATCTTGCATGGTGCCCCAGACCGAGGGAGATTGACCGTCATCTTGAACTTTTTCCATTTTCTAATAATTGCGCCAACAGTTGTTGCCTTCTCACCAAGCTGCTTGCCTATTGTCCTGTAGCCCATCCCAGCCTTGTGCAGGTCTACAATTTTATCCCTGATGTCCTTACACAGCACTCTGGTCTTGGTCATTGTGGAGAGGTTGGAGTCTGTTTAATTGAGTGTGTGGACAGGTGTCTTTTATACAGGTAACGAGTTCAAACAGGTGCAGTTAATACAGGTAATGAGTGGAGAACAGGAGGGCTTCTTAAAGAAAAACTAACAGGTCTGTGAGAGCCGGAATTCTTACTGGTTGGTAGGTGATCAAATACTTATGTCATGCAATAAAATGCAAATTAATTATTTAAAAATCATACAATGTGATTTTCTGGATTTTTTTTAGTTTCCGTCTCTCACAGTTTAAGTGTACCTATGATAAAAATTACAGACCTCTACATGCTTTGTAAGTAGGAAAACCTGCAAAATCGGCAGTGTATCAAATACTTGTTCTCCCCACTGTATATTGTTTTTCCTTTACATCATTAATGTGTTAAAAATAGCAATATGCAAGCAAAAACATTGCTTGTCCACAGATTCTCAATACCATCAGGCAATGACTGAGGTGCTCTTGAGCAAGGCACCTAACCCCCAATCGCTCCCCGGGCGGCGCAGTAAATGGCTGCCCACTGCTCCGGGTGTGTGTGTCCACGGTTTGCAGTGTGTGTGTCTTCACTACTCACTTGGATGGGTTAAATGCAGAAGACAAATTCCGAATATACGTTACAATACTTGGCCTTCACGTCACTTTTTTTTTTTTTCCACAACTGGCCTATTCACACTTAACCCCGCAAGACCATGCTGGTGAACCAGCTTTATCAGTTTCGTTTTGCTTGAGAACAGCATGCCTATGACCAGCACTATACCAGCAATAACCAGCATAAACCTGGACCCCCATTCATACTGGTTTATGCTGGATTTTTCAGCAGGGCAGGACTGTCATTCCCAAGACGTATTGATGAGGAATTGATGCTGTATTGGCCGCAAACCGAGGCCCTACACCATACTAATAAATTATTGTGTTCTAAAATCAGGTGTTTCAGTTTTATTTTCCAACCCCTGTATGTACACCGATCAGGCATAACATTATGACCACTGACAGGTGAAGTAAATAACACTGATTATCTCTTCATCACGGCACCTGTTAGTGGGTGGGATATATTAGGCAGCAAGTGAACATTTTGTCCTAAAAGTTGATGTGTTAGAAGCAAGAAAAATGGGCAAGCGTAAGGATTTGAGCGAGTTTGACAAGGGCCAAATTGTGATGGCTAGACAACTGGGTTAGAGCATCTCCAAAACGGCAGCTCTTGTGGGGTGTCCCCGGTCTGCAGTAGTCAGTATCTATCAAAAGTGGTCCAAGGAAGGAACAGTGGTGAACCGGCGACAGGGTCATGGGCGGCCAAAGCTCATTGATGGACATGGGGAGCGAAGGTTGGCCCGTGTGGTCCGATCAAACAGACGAACTACTGTAGCTCAAATTGCTCAAGAAGTTAATGCTGGTTCTGATAAAAAGGTGTCAGAATACACAGTGCATTGCAGTTTGTTGTGTATGGGGATGCATAGCCGCAGACCAGTCAGGGTGCCCATGCTGACCCCTGTCCACTGCTGAAAGCGCCAACAGTGGGCACGTGAGCATCAGAACTGGACCACGGAGCAGTGGAAAAAGGTGGCCTGGTCTGATGAATCACGTTTTCTTTTACATCACATGGATGGCCGGGTGCGTGTACATCGCTTACCTGGGGACCACATGGCACCAGGATGCACTATGGGAAGGCAAGCCGGCAGAGGCACTGTGATGCTTTGGGCAGTGTTCTGCTGGAAAACCAGGGTCCTGCCATCCATGTGGATGTTACTTTGACATGTACCACCTACCTAAGCATTGTTGCAGACCATGTACACCCTTTCATGGAAACGGTATTCCCTGGTGGCTGTGGCCTCTTTCAGCAGGATAAGACGCCCTGCCACAAAGCAAAAATGGTTCAGGAAGTGTTTGAGGAGCACAACAACGTCTAGTGGAGTCTATGCCTCGATGGGTCAGGGCTGTTTTGGCAGCAAAGGGGGACCAACACAATATTAGGAAGGTGGTCATGATGTTATGCCTGATTGGTGTATGTATGAATGTATGTCTTAACCAGTAAAAATAAAAATTGGTAATTATTATTGGTAATACTAAACCTATTATACATTAACCTTATGAGCAGAGATAAGAATTAAGACACAAGTGCAGTTAAAATTATGCCTGAATATCCACAGGACATCCTGTCTAACCTTCACAGTCTAGCTCATTAAATTCAAATACGAATGATCGAAGAGGAGATATATAACAGAACACTGATTATACAAGCATTTACAAGACTGTGGTATGTTCCAACATGAATTATATAACCAAATAAAGTTCAGCATTGGAAGGTCAGATTTAAAAAAAAAAAAAAAAAAAAAAAAAAAAAAAAAAAAAAAAAGAATAATGCTGCTTCTCTGGCATGAAAAAGGAACCTGATTTATGTCCTATTCAGTAGCTTCATCAACAAACTCATACAGTATATAGCAAACTTGATCTAACCTTGTTGAGCATTGATCCTTAGTGCTACTAATGACAGAACAAACAACAGCGTGATGTCTGCAAACACTTTGTTTTGTGGTTTGATGAGCATTCGAGCATGTCAAGCCCTTTTGATGTTTACAGAAAATATGATACCTTCTTAACAGATACACGCTGCACTCTGTATGGATGGTGGAGTCTCATTCAGGCTCTTGGAGACAGCAGAACAAATGGAATTATTTATTAGAGTAAAATATTTATCCGGGTCCACAGTGGCATGTCACATTGCATTCAGCGCAACACCAAGGTGAGCTATTTACAGAATACGCTAGACAATTTACACATTATCAGTGATATCCAGCCACTTGATACTATAATGCTGGCCAGTGCATTTATCCTCGGTTACACACTTCAAGTAGCAATTAAAATAAAATGCAGCTTTACAGAAGTGAGTATAGTAATACAAGGCTGAACATTCTGAACATTCCATACAGAATCATAAGTGGCCACAACTAATTTTAATTGCCCATTAAGGTTTCTTTTTTGTTGTCATTGTTTAAAAAGGTTCTTTGACAGTATTTTAACGCATCTTCATATAGCTGACTATCTAATAAAATATGGTAACACTTTGTTTCAATGGTTCACTTTAGACATTTTACTTTGCAACTATATATCAACTAACTCGCATTAGAGTATTAGTAGACTGTTGGCTTAAAGGAATAATTCACCATAAAAATGAGAATTGTTATTTACTCACCCTGGTGTTGTTCTAATTCCGTATGCCCTTCTTTATTTTTCAGACCACAAAAGGAGAATTTTTTTAGAATATCCTGCTTGTGCTCGTCCATATAATGGCAATGAATTGCGACCAGCATCAAGCTTTTGAAAAAAAGAGGCAAAGTATCACAGTTGTAACCATTGGTCCACTGGAAGCGAACTAGATGAGCCCAAGTGCAGTTTATTATAAATCAAAAGTGAGCAAACCATGAACAAATACCAAGCAAACAATGACCTGAACTTGACTTGAAACATGAACTTGACTTGAACCATGAACTTGACTTGAACCATGAACTTGACTTGAACCATGAACTTGACTTGAACCATGAACGACTTGAACCATGAACTTGACTTGAACCATGAACTTGACTTGAACCATGAACTTGACTTGAACCATGAACTTGACTTGAACCATGAACTTGACCTGAACAGACACTCACCAACAGCAGGTTACATCAAACAATACTCAACACAGACTAAGGCACATATGAGGGCTTAAATACACAGAGACTAATGACTAACAAGACACACCTGTGAACAATGATCAAGACAAAGAACCAATGACAGAACTGAACTGAGAACACCTGACAAAAACAACCAATGAGAACATAACACATGAGGACAAGGGGATCACATGACAATGGAACACATGGCAGGATCACATAACAAACCAGGAAACAAGACAATGGGAAAACAAGATAAGAACATGAAACATGAACATGAAACAGAACCAACACACTAGACATTACAACAGTATGATCCCAAGCGACACGTGCCCAACGCGTTCTTGGGGTATAAGATGGGGTTTGGTGAAAAACAAACCGAAATGTTATGTATTAACCAAAAATCCTGACTCTGGCTATTGGTCTTTGGTACACACAAGTTGCGAGAAATGAAGATTAACAAAAACGTGACATGAAGTACAATCCATTTACTTTGTAATATATCTGGTATTTTCGTCGTAACATGAAGTTATCATGTTCACATCTGTCAACTGTCGTTCTGACTGTCATCAGACAAATGGAGTTCCGATCCAGAGATATTCAAATCAGTGAAGAAAGTACAGAGATACTTGTTTTGGGATTTCTAGGCATTGCTGAGTATTTTCTCCTTAAAACTCCAGTGAAAAAGAGACGCAGTTTGAAATTGCAGCGTTTCTTACGTCACAAACTACCTTGTAACCAATCGCGTCAATGTGCAAGCGGGCTTTAGCACATCATTAACTATGCTGAGTGTGAAGCAGGGGAGTCTCAAGAGAAGCCAGGTTATCCCAGTATATTTTTCTGTTGATATGAAAAAACGGGTACTTCTAGAAATATAGCAGGTGAATTGTGTATATGATGTACACTCACCTAAAGGATTATTAGGAACACCATACTAATACTGTGTTTGACCCCCTTTCGCCTTCAGAACTGCCTTAATTCTACGTGGCATTGATTCAACAAGGTGCTGAAAGCATTCTTTAGAAATGTTGGCCCATATTGATAGGATAGCATCTTGCAGTTGATGGAGATTTGTGGGATGCACATCCAGGGCACGAAGCTCCCATTCCACCACATCCCAAAGATGCTCTATTGGGTTGAGATCTGGTGACTGTGGGGGCCATTTTAGTACAGTGAACTCATTGTCATGTTCAAGAAACCAATTTGAAATGATTCGAGCTTTGTGACATGGTGCATTATCCTGCTGGAAGTAGCCATCAGAGGATGGGTACATGGTGGTCATAAAGGGATGGACATGGTCAGAAACAATGCTCAGGTAGGCCGTGGCATTTAAACAATGCCCAATTGGCACTAAGGGGCCTAAAGTGTGCCAAGAAAACATCCCCCACACCATTACACCACCACCAGCAGCCTGCACAGTGGTAACAAGGCATGATGGATCCATGTTCTCATTCTGTTTACGCCAAATTCTGACTCTACCATCTGAATGTCTCAACAGAAATCGAGACTCATCAGACCAGGCAACATTTTTCCAGTCTTCAACTGTCCAATTTTGGTGAGCTCGTGCAAATTGTAGCCTCTTTTTCCTATTTGTAGTGGAGATGAGTGGTACCCGGTGGGGTCTTCTGCTGTTGTAGCCCATCCGCCTCAAGGTTGTGCGTGTTGTGGCTTCACAAATGCTTTGCTGCATACCTCGGTTGTAACGAGTGGTTATTTCAGTCAAAGTTGCTCTTCTATCAGCTTGAATCAGTCGGCCCATTCTCCTCTGACCTCTAGCATCAACAAGGCATTTTCGCCCACAGGACTGCCGCATACTGGATGTTTTTCCCTTTTCACACCATTCTTTGTAAACTCTAGAAATGGTTGTGCGTGAAAATCCCAGTAACTGAGCAGATTGTGAAATACTCAGACCGGCCCGTCTGGCACCAACAACCATGCCACACTCAAAATTGCTTAAATCACCTTTCTTTCCCATTCTGACATTCAGTTTGGAGTTCAGGAGATTGTCTTGACCAGGACCACACCCCTAAATGCATTGAAGCAACTGCCATGTGATTGGTTGATTAGATAATTGCATTAATGAGAAATTGAACAGGTGTTCCTAATAATCCTTTAGGTGAGTGTATATTACGATGTTATGATGAACTATATGCCTTTCTCCACTGATGTTCTGAGTTGTTCAAAGTTTGTTTGTAAGGATACTGATTTTTAAAAGGCAGCTGTCTGACTCTGAGGTGGCGAACAGGAACATGGTTTGTGTAACATTCGCAACACATTATTAGCTGTTTGATAACATAGTCAAGCAAAAAGCTAATCATATAAATTACTGTTATGTGTCCTACGTTGTAGAGAGCGATACATAAAAACACATTACCATTCTGATACATCAACTTGTAGACGAGCCTGTATGAGTGAGTGGAGGCAGGGCTCATTTGCATATTCATGTATCCACGTATACTAAATGAAGCAAAGCAAGGGTGTAGAGTTACATTCAAGCTATTTTGAGGCATGAATACATTTTCACAGGAAAAAAAAAAAAAAGCATTTTGGTGATCAAATATAATAAAATTATTGACTACAGGGGGACTTTAAATAATACATTACAGTTTGTTTTTTACCAAACCCTATTGTATACCCCAAAACACTTGGAATATATGGCACATGTCACATGGGATCGTTCTGTGATACTTTTGAGTCTTTTTTTAGAAAGCTTGATGCTGGTCATGTCAGGGAATAACACCAGACTCAGAGAGAGAGATTAACGTAAACAGCAGGTTTTATTGGCACAATATTGTTGAGCACACACAGGTAAGTAAATCAGAGATATTGCAGATGGATAGTAAATAACAGAATCATTTCTGTGTTACCAGGATGAAGAGGAGATTGGGAAGGAGAAAATCTGTGGCAGAGGGAAACAGAAACCTTGCTTTTACATTGCTGTTGGTATCCAGGTAAGTATTAACTTCACAAACTTGACTTACAGGGGAGCGTGGAGAATCGCAGAAGGAGGAGATGCAAGGCGATAACATGGGCACTCATACTAGAGATAAGTAGCTCAGGAAAGTAGTCCATTGTCCACAATGAGACTAGACAGTGAGTGAGAGTGAAGTGTGTGCTTTTATGCTAGTGTTGAGTGGTGTTCTAATGAGGAGCAGGTGCAGGTGATTAGTATTCTGGTGACTGTGATCGCTTTGAGGGATTGACAGTGGAGCCTGGTGAATCCGTGACAGGTCGCTATTCACTGCCATTATATGGACGAGCGTGAGAGGTACTTTTTTTTAAAAAAAGAAATCTCCTTTTGTGGTCCGAAAAAGAAGGGCATATGGCATTAGAACAACAACAGGGTGAGTAAATTACTTAATTTTCAATTTATGGTGAACTATCCCTTTAATATCTGCTAAGATTTTATTGTGATGGTCCCCCAACAGATATTCTACTGACTATAAGTAACATTGGAACTACATGTCAACTTATTCTACTAACCCTAACAGTCTTCTACAGTCTGCTAATACTTTGATGAGAGTTAGTTGACTTGTAGTTACAAAGTTACTCATAGTTAGTAAAATGTCTAAAGTGGACCATTGAAATAAACTGTAAACTAAAATATTTTCCAAATCATAATTTTAGGTATTTTAATGATGATTGATTTTAATGATAAGCCATATGAGAACCATTATGACCCAAATATCCTTTTTTGTTTTACCAATTTACCAATTGAAAGTAGACAAGCTGTCACATTTTTAAATCCAAACAGCCACTTTTTTTGGCCGGGCAGTGTATACTGTGTATAGTTCCTGCATTCCCTGGGAATCAAACCCATGGCCTTGCGGTTGCTAGCACTATGCTTTAATGTTAAAGCTATGGGGGTAAATATCATAGAGGACATCTTTTGAATTAGGCCAGTAAGCATCCACCTAGCAGCTCGATAGCGACCACACAGAACGTCCTAGTAACTGTAATACCCCAGCAACCACCCACAGCAACCTAGCATTGTTTTAGCAAGTATTGCACTGAGAATATTCAGCTTTTCTTTTCTTTTTTCAGAAAAACTAAATCTTCCTATCAGTGTAATATATGCGATGGACTGGAATTGAATTGTGGAAGGTCTCAACAGACCTGATGAGCTGTAGGGCCCAAGAGTAACTGATGATGTATTGCACAGGTGCCGCCACATTTGCCAACAGGAAACAGAAGATAGATGGTTATAAATTCTGCATATGCTTCAGCCACATACATTTCACCAGCAAAATTGATCAATCTCACATTCTCAGTTTACAGAGTTATTGTGTCCCTCATTTTAGAATTTAAACCTGTCTGACGGTTTGGAATATTAAATTAATCTTGTTCACAGATCAAACATTTTGATCCAGGTACGTAATTTAATTTCAGTAGCTGACATTTAAATCCTCTTGGAGCCAGTTCAGCATTTTTTTTTTGGTTTGGATTTAAAGGATTAATTAGAAAAAAAAAAAGAAAGAAGATAACTCCCTGTCTCCAACTTCTTCATTAGGTGAGAAAGTGAGTTATCCAGAAAATCACAGCTGGCCATTCCTTTTCTTCAATGCCTTTTTGAGATAAAGGTAAAAAAAAAAGATAGATAGATAGATAGATAGATAGATAGATAGATAGATAGATAGATAGATAGATAGATAGATAGATAGATAGATAGATAGATAGATAGATAGATAGATAGATAGATATAACATATACTTGGTTTTAATTAATTCATTAATTAATCCATTCATTCATCAATAATAATAATAATAATAATACTAATAATAATAATGTGAACAGTTTAAGGAAGTAGGAGACTTCTATAAATATGTAATGGGCAAGCTCTAACACCTGAACTTTATTAATTATTAAATAAATGAACTATGTAAATTACCATTTGCATAATGGTAAGAAAAGAGTCACAATGACTAACAGGATGGAAGTGAAGAGCTAAATGTAATACTTTCTCAATGATGAATTGACAGGTAATTTACATGATGAATGTTGTTTCTGTGCCTTCTATATTTATTCTGCTCTAACTACCAGACATTTAGACATATGTCATTTAAAAGTCAGTTTAAATATGATGAAAACTACATGGGTCTCTTTCTCAACTTCCTCGAAATCCCACAGCAAGATTATGAGGTTGATTTGTCAGTTGCTTTACCACACAGAAAACGTGCAATTCCATAGTGCTGTTGCCACTAATTGCCTGCATTTTATTTGTATCCCAGTTTGTTTATTATAGTTGTCACATCTTCAAATTCAATTTTGCTGTTTGCATTTGTAGTGGATCTGTTTTAAAACCAACAGTGCGGTGCCTATAGTGCCTTTATTTTACTATAGTGCCTTATTTTTTATTCTTATTTTATTTTATCATAGGCGTGTTTTTAATGTGAAGGTTCCAAAAGGTAGTTAGCATGATTGTGCTATCTTATAAGAGACCTACTTTTGCCAAGCTGGTGTATCTGATCCACCTGGTCACAAGAAAACCAGTACCAATACAAAATATACCTTGTGGTGACCTTAATGCAGTTTCAAAGGGCTTTGAAGGGCTTCAGAGGCTCTGCAGGTGATCAAATACTTATGTCATGCAATAAAATGCAAATTAATTACTTAAAAATCATACAATGTGATTTTCTGGATTTTTGTTTTAGATTCCGTCTCTCACAGTTGAAGAGTACCTATGATAAAAATTACAGACTTCTACATGTTTTGTAAGTGGGCAAACCTGCAAAATCGGCAGTGTATCAAATACTTGTTCTCCCCACTGTATATAGTATGGAAGTATACAATTTTGGATGCATCCGTAGAAAGAATACACATTGTTCATTTACGTATACTGATGACATTGTAACAATAGAAAGCTGGTTGGAATTTGGCAAATGTACATTTAACAATATGCTAATGGAAGATTCTTTTTAAATCAATTGTTATGCCTCCAAATCAGTCACTTATGAGGTTCCGTTTAAGTAATTCCAAATACGTTTGTAGGCAGTGCAACTTTCTAGGATTTGGAACAGAGCCAATGTGTATAAAGCCAAACCTGTTTACTAAACCTAAACATATGTAGATGCACTTGATCAGGGCTTTATGTGTTGATATCTCAGCATAGGTGGTGATGTGCTGGCTTTTGTGTGTGTGTTGCTCTGAATGGGAAACAGCGAAAATCAACTCAGTTCGTTGGGGATTACAAATGTTGTTGCCATGACAAAGGCTCTGTTGACCTCATTAAATGCCATATACAGTGTGTTTAAAATTCCAGTCGATGGCGTATTACCTGATGCACTTACAAATGAATCCGACGTGAGGCTTCCTACCAGGCTTGGCTTGACTTCAGCATCCGCAGAGCTCTCAGTGCTATAAGCATAGATCCTTCCCCTGCTATGACAAAAGCCTGCGTCTCACAGGGCCGATATTATTAAGATATTTGCCACTGTGTCAGTGTGTGTTGCTTAGATTGAGTGTGCAGTACACTGACTTGACAAGGGAGATTTTACAGTCCATTTGCCAAGTGCAGCACTTTAGAAAATCCAGAAATGCTTTTCACTTCCCCAAAAAGCATAAGGAGATCTTATCACCGCAATCCAAAATTTCCCTGTACCCCTGTACAGGTTTCCAGAAATGTATTTGTGCTTAACTTGCTGAAAGTACACTGTGCACATTTCCATTGTTCACATAATGAATGGTGAGGTTTGCTCTTACTTTTCTTTGAAAAAAAAAAAAAAAAAAAGTTCTTTGACTTTATCAAAGAATAAAAGTGGGCAAAAAAAATTTAAGAAAGAGACATTGAAGAAGGAATTTGTGCCAGTTTGCCAATTATTAACCACCCAGGGCTGCGTTTCTCAGAAGCATCGTAGGGCCTAAGTTGATTGTAGGGACCATTGCCACCGATGGTCTCTATGATAAACTTAGGCTTACAATGATTTTGGGACTAAAGGCACACCTTAAGAAAAAATGTGCTTTTCACTATTCCCATAGTGTATGGTTGCAGAAAAATATATATGTTTGTATTGAACATTTATGGAGCAACAGATTTTGTGTGAAAATAAATCATAAAAGTGGTCATTAAAAATCTTTTAATGTATGAGGTGGCAAGGTGGGCCTTTCACCCCACACACGGGGTAAAAGGCTCACCAGCATGGGGCAAAAGGCACACATTATTTATACAAATACTTTAGCTAAATTAATGTTCTCTATGGGACGCATTATGTCCTAACCATGATTTTTTTTTTTTTTTTTTTTTTTTTCAAATAAGTTTTTATTACATGAAATAGCTTCAATCATACAAACCCAAAAAGATTTTGAAAAAAATTTGTGGGGGGGGGGGGGAGGGGAGGATACTTAGGGAAACGTTGTACCACAATGGAAAATGGTCAAAAAAGTAGTTTTTCTATAAAATTATGATTTTCTTTTCTATTTAAATGCACATTTCTTTTAGAAATTGATAGATGTATATACTTGAGACTCATGGAAACCAAAAATAAGTAGATCCCTATAACTGAATCCCTATCATTCCCTATAATTTGGCTAATTCATCCTCACTCTCATCACATGCAAGAGCTAACTCTGCACCCTTCCTATTGCCCTTTCCGTAAAATATTGCTGTATTCATTTTCTGAAAAGAAGAAATTATTTTGTTACTTATACATAAACACAACTATACTACAATAAACACTTTAAATAAATAAATAACTGCAATTATATTGTTGATGCTACTATGTATAAAAAATCCCAATGGGGAAATACATTATTGCAATTCCACTGTGGTACAGCATTGCCATATGGCAACATACCTATTTTTCCATAGTGGTACAGCGTTGCCATTTGGCAACATTGATATTTTCTCAATTTACAGTAAAACTATGTTAGACACAGTTGATTTGTGAATAAAAATATCTAATTTACTTATCAAAGATGCTGCAAAAAAATCCCCCTTGGCAAGAGATATTTAGAAATGAGGTCATTAGAGCAATTTCTGGAGCACTTCAACCTGTGTTTTCTGTGTGAGGGTGACTGGGGGAAAGAGAGTTTTGGAGGGACATTCAAATGTAATTTTACTTAAAAACAGCACATCGATGGCTACCTTAAGGCCTGCCTTTTTAATTCCCATAGTGCAATTTATTGTATTTTTTTTCTGAATAACAAGGAAATGAGTAGAAATCAATTGTTGCCATATGGCAACGCTGTACCATAAAGGGTTTAATAATGTCTAAGTTAATACTTGTTCAAAATAATCACTTTAGAAAAAGTTTTTGCTATTTTCTGTTTATATTGATAAATAAAATAATACATTTTTGTTCAATAAATATACTGTCATTAAAATATGTTAATATAAAAATATATTTTAAAAATACATAAACAAAATTATTTTAAAAAGTAAAGATTCTGAAAGCATTAAAAGAGATCCCATAATACTTTCATATAGATTTACAGTAGTACCATTAAATTAAATTGTGTTATATGAAATGATTAATATTATATTTTTAAATATGATTGTTTCATTATAAATATGGTGATTATCTCTATTTGACACCCAATTTGATATATGATATTTACAATCTGAATCTAAGCACGTCATGTCAACAAATGGAAAAGTCAGCTAACTATTTATTACCATGTTAAATTTGGTGCCTTTTGCCCCAAATAGCCTACCATATGTTTCTTCCATTATTGAAAAACTGTTGCTTTAATTAGCTTGAACAAAACAGAAAATCATTAAGAAGACCTTTGTCTCAAAATAAATTTTAGCGATTTTCTTTTGCTACTTAAATCTACGATTGCGTCAAGGATCAGACAAATTTCCATGTGCATCTTGAAAAGCAGATGTTTTGGAAAGTGCTGAGGCAAGTTTTTGCACCATCTAGTAGTTTAGAGGAAAATAAAATCAAAGGAGCCTTTTACCCTGTGGAGCCTTTAGCCACCTTGCACCCTATTGTTTGGACCCGAGCAATGATGGTGTGAGGACCCTATTGTAATTGCTCGGCCTATTATTATTCTTCTCCGATTTGAATCGCATTTTTGAGGGCCTAAACATGCTCGAAAACTCATGAAACTTTGCACATGCAAGACTTTTCCCTGACTTAGCCATCTCACTTCACTGTGCAGAACGAGGTCTCCATAGGCACCGTCCAATTCGTCTAACAACGCAATAAAACGGCGATGCATTAGAGGGCGTGCTCGAATTGACTACCTTGACCACAGTGTCCATAACCTTCATGAGGTATCCATCAGCTAACTTACTGCATAGTGCTTGCTGGTGCACAATACAGTGAAATGCCAACAAGCCAGGGAGCTTTTTCGCATTTCAGCAACAAGACCCTTGTGTTTTTCCGTCATTGAGGGTGCACCATCAGTAGTGATAGAGACAACTGAGGATGCTGGTATGTTCATGTCTTTGCATGCTTCACTAAGTGCTCAATGAATGTTCTCGCCCCTTGTTTCTTCATGTAGCGATTTCAATGCTAATAAGTCTTCCGTAATCTCAAAAGTTCCTGAATTCACACATCTCACCCAAATGCAAAGCTGAGCAACGTCTCCGATGTCTGTCGATTCATCTGCAGCCAAACTGAGTGCTGAAGCAGTGGCTAGCTTAGTTTTTAGTTGTTCTGTCAAGGTCTCAGACATTTCTGAAATAACTGCGTAACTGTGTCATTACTGAGCTGTAAACTTTTTTATCCTGCGGATTATCTCGTTCTTGTTGCTCAGATCATCAAAAAGACATTGTGATTTCAGAAAACAGTTTTTAACTAGTTCCCCATCACTGAATGGTTTGCCGTGTTTGGCAAGGAGCCACAAAATTTTGAACGTTGCTAATGTCACAGCCTGGGACACATTTAAGCTAGCTCGCATTGTATTCAGTTCAGCAATTGCATTTTTTTCGAGACTAGTTATCTTGAGAGCTCTGTCCTGAGACCCAGGTGGATATTTCTTGTCAAATGTTGCATATATCCAAATGTCTTTTAACGTTGTAGGTTTTGCATATGCCCAGTACTTTACTACAGAGCAAACAGAAAGGCTGCCCATCTCGTTCATTGACCGCAAACTGATTCCTCTAGTCTTCCAGCACTCTCCTACCTTCGCTGCTGATGCTACGACTCTTCTTGTTTGCATGTGTTTCTTCATTGTGTTCCTCATTTCATTTTTCTCCTCTTATAACAAATTTGTCCATTTTGATCTCTAAATTTACAAAAATACTGTCTACTGATACTGTTGGAATTCTGCCAAAGAGCACGCATGTAAGTGTTTGTTAACTGCGTAAATGCATTAGTCAGTACATAGTAGTTCTGCGCATGTCTGCAAATAATATATGATCACCAAAATGATTTTATATGACAAAAAAAAAACATATTTGTTTCATGCATTTTAATTTAAAAACAAAAATAAATCGTAAAACTGGAATTTATTTTTTAAATGTGGTTGGCATAACATGGGCCGCATTTGCATTCATGGCGGGCCGCAGGTTGAGAACCACTGGTCTAATCTAAACGCCTTTGCGATGTTAAATTGTGACGATCTTGAGTTTTCACTGAAGGGCATGTCTGTGGCGGCCTGACAAAGTTTGATGTTTCGTCATGAAACTCAGGCATACAATGACCAATCTGCCTTAAACTTCACATGTTGTATAATAGTCCTGGCCTGAAGACATCTACATGGCAATATTTGGTTATAGTCAAAGCGCCACCTGCTGGCAGCAGGAAGTGTGGCACATCAAAGTGACTTTGCCATATTTCTCCTATATTTACCCACTTAAATGCATGTTGCACACCATTCACTGTTTTCCTGAGGCCACCAAGTGGCGGTGGCCCCGGGTGCGAGGGCCCTTTCATCGCTACTTGCAGCTTTAATTATTATTATTATTATTGTATTGATGCCTGCTTATTTAAAAATCATGAAGGGAAAAATTCCCTGTTCTTTTGTCAGCTAATGTAAATAAAAAACGTCTCGGTTACGTATGTAACCCTCGTTCCCTGAAGGAAGGAAGGAACGGAGACGTACGTCGGACGTAACTGACGAATTGGGATCACTTCTGGGAGCCCCTATCAGCTTCGAGTGTATAGAGAACGGGCCAATGGCCATTGGCGTGCGAGATTTGCATCTCGTGCTCCGCCCCGCACCGCGGGTATAAATAGGAAGCGGATGCAGCGCACATTTGTTTTTCACTGAGGAGCCGAACTCGTGACTCGGCCATGCAGTGATGGTACAGCAACCGTGGCGACGGGACGGTTCCCTTCAGGGAACGAGGGTTACATACGTAACCGAGATGGTCCCTTGGCGACGAGCAGGCGGAGTGGCTGCGGCCGGCAGCTGGGTGGCAGCAGCTGACCGCCGGGGCAGGATGTGTTTAATAGCCTCCGTCTGCTTCTGGATGGCCGAGAACTGCTGGGCAAAGCTCTCGACCGCGTTGCCGAATAACCCAACCTGGGAAATGGGGGAGTCCAGGAACCGATATTTATCGGTATTTATCAGCTGTGAGCAAAGTGACATGTCTGATGCAATAAAGTCACTCCCCCAGTTTCTCTTGCTCCAAATTAAAGGTCACTATATGATAAAAAAATATATTGTCTGGCTTTAATGATAATTACTTAATATAATAATTTTATATGATTTATAATTGATTTATAATATGATATATACAATGCATATACCCTTAATCGATTACACACAATTTTAGTTTATAAATGATTAATATACACTCACCTAAAGGATTATTAGAAACACCATACTAATACTGTGTTTGACCCCCTTTCGCCTTCAGAACTGCCTTAATTCTACGTGGCATTGATTCAACAAGGTGCTGAAAGCATTCTTTAGAAATGTTGGCCCATATTGACAGGATAGCATCTTGCAGTTGATGGAGATTTGTGGGATGCACATCCAGGGCACGAAGCTCCCGTTCCACCACATCCCAAAGATGCTCTATTGGGTTGAGATCTGGTGACTGTGGGGGCCATTTTAGTACAGTGAACTCATTGTCATGTTCAAGAAACCAATTTGAAATGATTCGAGCTTTGTGACATTATCCTGCTGGAAGTAGCCATCAGAGGATGGGTACATGGTGGTCATAAAGGGATGGACATGGTCAGAAACAATGCTCAGGTAGGCTGTGGCATTTAAACGATGCCCAATTGGCACTAAGGGGCCTAAAGTGTGCCAAGAAAACATCCCCCACACCATTACACCACCACCACCAGCAGTGGTAACAAGGCATGATGGATCCATGTTCTCATTCTGTTTACGCCAAATTCTGACTCTACCATCTGAATGTCTCAACAGAAATCGAGACTCATCAGACCAGGCAACATTTTTCCAGTCTTCAACTGTCCAATTTTGGTGAGCTCGTGCAAATTGTAGCCTCTTTTTCCTATTTGTAGTGGAGATGAGTGGTACCCGGTGGGGTCTTCTGCTGTTGTAGCCCATCCGCCTCAAGGTTGTGCGTGTTGTGGCTTCACAAATGCTTTGCTGCATACCTCGGTTGTAACGAGTGGTTATTTCAGTCAAAGTTGCTCTTCTATCAGCTTGAATCAGTCGGCCCATTCTCCTCTGACCTCTAGCATCAACAAGGCATTTTCGCCCACAGGACTGCCGCATACTGGATGTTTTTCCCTTTTCACACCATTCTTTGTAAACTCTAGAAATGGTTGTGCGTGAAAATCTCAGTAACTGAGCAGATTGTGAAATACTCAGACCGGCCCGTCTGGCACCAACAACCATGCCACGCTCAAAATTGCTTAAATCACCTTTCTTTCCCATTCTGACATTCAGTTTGGAGTTCAGGAGATTGTCTTGACCAGGACCACACCCCTAAATGCATTGAAGCAACTGCCATGTGATTGGTTGATTAGATAATTGCATTAATGAAAAATTGAACAGATGTTCCTAATAATCCTTTAGGTGAGTGTATATATATATATTAATCGCGATTAATCGCATCCAAAATATGTGTGTGTACTGTGTATAATTATGTATATATAAATACACACTCATTCATGTATATATTTAAGAAACATTTAATGTATATACTGTATGTCACAGTAATGTTCAGTTTGTTTTCATCAGTCACACTTTGTTCTATTTCCCGCCACAATCAGCCACTATGGACACTAACCTCATTCATCACAGCTGTTCGTCATTTTAGTTAATTCATCAGTGTATTTAAGTTCCTGCTTGTTTTCAGTTCATTGTCCAGTATTGTTTGTGTCCTGTGCACACTGTCTCGCACGTTGGCTTGTTATTTGAATCTTATTAATAAACCCTGTGTTATCTTCATCTTCATCTTCATCATTGTCTTCATTTTCCTAGAACCTGAGCGTTACACTATATATATATATATATATGTATTTATATAATTTATATTATATATAAATATTAAAAAAAATTCTTAAATATACATGCATGTGTGTGTATTTATATACACATAATAATTACACACAGTACACACACATATATTATGTAAACACAAACTTTTATTGTGGATGCGATTAATCATGATTAATCGGTTTGACAGCACACACACACACATATATATATATATATATATATATATATATATATATATATCGGATTTATGTTCTGATTACCTTATCCTTCACATACTATCTTTAACTGAAGACATTTTTGGAAATTCATACAGTTTTTGTAACAAATTATACTAAAAACAGCAGTTTGTTCAATGAACTTAAATTAAGGAAAACGTTTTTTTCCACACACGTAAGCGGATTGAACATAAAGAAATTTAGTTGTAACAAAATGATTAAGAATTACAGATTTTTTTACATATTAAAACTAATTTGAACAAGCAGTAAAATTATCTGAGGTATCTGTATGATATTATGACAAGCAAAGTAAATAGTACAGACATATTTTAATTTTCACATTCTTTGACCTTTTCAAATGTGCTCCTGCTGATGCAAACATTAAAAAATACATGTCATTAGTCATCAAATTGCATAGTTTTCATAAAGGTAAATTGTTTTGACAAATCAGCATCAAGAACTCTCTAATTTGCAAATAATGAAGTAATCAAGGAGATGAAAAGTCAAAGCACAAGCTGATTTGTTTTATTTTGCTGTATTTTTTAAAGCCAGTGTCAGCTCTGCACTTCTTTGACATTAGAAAAGAAAAAGAAAACAAGTGTCTAAAAAAGGATGCATAACATGCCACTCCATTGCGAATTTGAATTTCAAATCAGCCAAACTGTTATCTCTGCAAAGCCTTCATGTGGTAATGTTGATTTACAAAGATAGATCCCTCATCTTGATGATTCACTGCTTGAACTAATTACTAATAACAAACTGCATGAGTGCCGCAGACTGGCATATGGCGACTTAGTGGCAAAGATGTCACAGGTGCTTAATGGCAAGTTTATATACATGGTGACCTGCAGCAATTCAACATTAATAGACTGCCAGGAATGAGACCTGTATGTGTCCCTCAGGAATGAAGTCATTTGGATTAAAGCAAGACGGTTTAATTGAACAGCTTCATTTTTGAGGGGGCATGTCACAAGGCTAAAGTACCACTTCCAGTTGGCTGTGTCTCTCTTCTGGCCCTGTCTGTTGTCAGGCCCCGTATGGAAATGAGGCATTTGTACGGTCTTCCGCTATCTAATGAGCCTGTTAACATTCAGTTGTTCGTTATAATTGCTTCATATGCTAACAGGACGGAGGAGCAGGACTTCTAATAATTACTCTCTTTATGAGACTATGGCTAATGAATTTAAGTGAGGCATATTAGCTACCCTGCTGCCCTGTTGGCAGCCATTGCGATATAAAGGAACCTCTGTCGTCCACTTTCAGAGCGGCTATCTGAATTTCCTGTCAGAATGTCCTCCCACAATGCCTTCTCGAAAATTGTCATAAAATGGCTTGAATTGCAACAGAAAGAAAACCTATCTCCTATTATTGCTGGAAATAAATTCCCTGGCAAACATTCCTTGTCTTTTATTGAAAATGATATCAGCTAAGCATTTCACATTATGGCTCTGTTCCAAAACTTAAGCTGTCTTGCTGTCTGTGTAGGCAGTATCCTAACCATCATAAATGATTGATTTATAACATTGTACATTGGTAACAACTCGACTCACTGGATTTATTTCAAAAGTTAAGCATTAGCGCACATAAATATTGCACTGTAAATAGTAATCGATCATTAATCAACAAGGAATTTAAAAATGCTACTGTAAAAACCTGCAGTAACACTTTATTTTACAGTGTTCTTAATTGGTAGCCCTACATATGTTACTGTAGTATTAACAGTAAATTATGCATGATTACATACAACTAAACAAAAAACCAAACCCCATTTCTAACCCTAACCCTATAATAAGTACAAAACATGTTAATTAATATTATTCAGTACTTAAATGCATAACAAGAGCACCTTAAAATAAACTGTAACTAAACCTACAGTACAAATAAGCTTATGATGAAAAGAAAAGAAAAGATTTTATATATAAATCGCGATTAATCGCATACAAAATAAATGTGTTTACTGTGTATAATTAGTATGTATATATAAATACACACGCACACATGCATGTATATATTTAAGAAATATTTGTATGTATACACTGTATATATATTTATATCATTTATATTATATAAATATAAATATTTTATATATAAATATAACAAAATTTTCTTAAACATATACATGAATGGGTGTATATATATATATATATATGGACTGCACTTATATGATGGCAGTATCATGTAAACACAAACATTTATTTTGGTTGCGATTAATCGCGATTAATCGTTTGATAGCACTAATATACACTCACCTAAAGGATTATTAGGAACACCTGTTCAATTTCTCATTAATGCAATTATCTAATCAACCAATCACATGGCAGTTGCTTCAATGCATTTAGGGGTGTGGTCCTGGTCAAGACAATCTCCTGAACTCCAAACTGAATGTCAGAATGGGAAAGAAAGGTGATTTAAGCAATTTTGAGCGTGGCATGGTTGTTGGTGCCAGACGGGCCGGTCTGAGTATTTCACAATCTGCTCAGTTACTGGGATTTTCATGCACAACCATTTCTAGAGTTTACAAAGAATGGTGTGAAAAGGGAAAAACATCCAGTATGCGGCAGTCCTGTGGGCGAAAATGCCTTGTTGATGCTAGAGGTCAGAGGAGAATGGGCCGACTGATTCAAGCTGATAGAAGAGCAACTTTGACTGAAATAACCACTCGTTACAACCGAGGTATGCAGCAAAGCATTTGTGAAGCCACAACACACACAACCTTGAGGCGGATGGGCTACAACAGCAGAAGACCCCACCGGGTACCACTCATCTCCACTACAAATAGGAAAAAGAGGCTACAATTTGCACGAGCTCACCAAAATTGGACAGTTAAAGACTGGAAAAATGTTGCCTGGTCTGATGAGTCTCGATTTCTGTTGAGACATTCAGATGGTAGAGTCAGAATTTGGCGTAAACAGAATGAGAACATGGATCCATCATGCCTTGTTACCACTGTGCAGGCTGGTGGTGGGGGTGTAATGGTGTGGGGGATGTTTTCTTGGCACACTTTAGGCCCCTTAGTGCCAATTGGGCATCGTTTAAATGCCACAGCCTACCTGAGCATTGTTTCTGACCATGTCCATCCCTTTATGACCACCATGTACCCATCCTCTGATGGCTACTTCCAGCAGGATAATGCACCATGTCACAAAGCTCGAATCATTTCAAATTGGTTTCTTGAACATGACAATGAGTTCACTGTACTAAAATGGCCCCCACAGTCACCAGATCTCAACCCAATAGAGCATCTTTGGGATGTGGTGGAACGGGAGCTTCGTGCCCTGGATGTGCATCCCACAAATCTCCATCAACTGCAAGATGCTATCCTATCAATATGGGCCAACATTTCTAAAGAATGCTTTCAGCACCTTGTTGAATCAATGCCACGTAGAATTAAGGCAGTTCTGAAGGCGAAAGGGGGTCAAACACAGTATTAGTATGGTGTTCCTAATAATCCTTTAGGTGAGTGTATATATATATATATATATATATACACCTCAAACAAGGGATTTTATAGTAATTTATAGTGTAAAACTAATCAGCGTGTCCACGAATGGCTTGGGTATGCAGAGCATTCGCAGCTAATGCTTGTTTTTACATTTTAAATTAAACAAAGGATTTAGAAAATGTCATAAATGAGCATTCCTCAAACAGAGTGTGGTGCTAGCAAAACAAATGTCATTGGTTTGATCCCCAAGGAATAAATGAAAGTTATGAAATGTATACTTTGAATGCAGTGTATGTCACTATGGATAAAATGTAACAAGCATAAATGTAATTTAAAGTATATTTAGAATCAATGTTTCTCTTGAGTCGTCTATACCACGTTGAATGAACTAGTTACAATGCAACCTGGGATTGCTTTCTCCAAGATGCGTACATGCAATGATGCCTTAAACTTGGGTCAAAAGATCTTAGAATGCAGCATCACTTCATTGCCTGTTGTTAGGAACAGCCGTAGAGTCATGAGTGCACATATGATGCTTAAAAATGCTGCCTACATAGACAGTTATGTTTTGGAACAGAGCCCACTGTACTATCTAATCTCTTTAGTGATCCATGCTTCAGCTCTGGGAGGTTGATGAAGCTTTCTCGCTCTCTGATGGCAGGCTGCCCAAAGACACAGATGCAAAAAACAACATGTCTTGAGATCTAACTGCAATGTTATATTGTATTATGAACCAAAATCTTGACCTCAAAAGTTGATTTAAATGGCAAACTTTGCCTTTCACATTAGTTTTTGCTATTCATATGTTGGTGTTATTGTTTAAAATCTGCTGTCTAGACTGAGTCTTAATTCTTTTCCAGGAAAGTAAAATTGTGTGTTTTAGATTAAGCGCTGTCTAAAATCTCTGATTTGAGTTGTTTGGGGAGTGAGTCTATATTATTCATTCTTTTTGTTTGAAACACAAAGCTTTTGTATTCTAATGGTTCCTTGAATAAAGAAGTTGTAATGTCAAGCCATCTGCCAGATATGTGACTGTAGTGCATAATTATTTAATAGTCTGAAACTTAGCCTTATGAAAACATACTTTGCCTTTAGACTATATAATGATAAAATATGGTTTATAATATTAGAGCTGCAGCTGTCACAGCTGGCTGACGCGGAGAAGAAAATAAAGCTGGATCTATTCACTGCCGCATTCTATATTGACGCACTCAAAAAGTTACAAAACACTCTCAAAAAAACAAGGACAGATCAACCAACTTAAAAACCAACTGAAAGTCCAACAGAAACACAGACCAAATGTGACAGAGCAGTATGTTAGTTTTTCCACAACTCTTTCATGTTTGCATATATAACTTTGTATATACAGTGGGGAGAACAAGTATTTGATACACTGCCGATTTTGAAGTTTTGCCCACTTACAAAGCATGTAGAAGTCTGTAATTTTTATCATAGGTACTCTTCAACTGTGAGTGACGGAATCTAAAACAAAAATCCAGAAAATCACATTGTATGATTTTTAAATAATTAATTTGCATTTTATTGCATGACATAAGTATTTGATCACCTACCAACCAGTAAGAATTCCGGCTCTCACAGACCAGTTAGTTTTTCTTTAAGAAGCCCTCCTGTTCTCCACTCATTACCTGTATTAACTGCACCTGTTTGAACTCGTTACCTGTATAAAAGACACCTGTCCACACACTCAATCAAACAGACTCCAACCTCTCCACAATGGCCAAGACCAGAGGGCTGTGTAAGGACATCAGGGATAAAATTGTAGACCTGCACAAGGCTGGGATGGGCTACAGGACAATAGGCAAGCAGCTTGGTGAGAAGGCAACAACTGTTGGCGCAATTATTAGAAAATGGAAGAAGTTCAAGATGACGGTCAATCTCCCTTGGTCTGGGGCACCATGCAAGATCTCACCTCGTGGGGCATCAATGATCATGAGGAAGGTGAGGGATCAGCCCAGAACTACACGGCAGGACCTGGTCAATGACGTGAAGAGAGCTGGGACCACAGTCTCAAAGAAAACCATTAGTAACACACTACGCCGTCATGGATTAAAATCCTGCAGCGCACGCAAGGTCCCCCTGCTCAAGCCAGCGCATGTCCAGGCCCGTCTGAAGTTTGCCAGTGACCATCTGGATGATTCAGAGGAGGAATGGGAGAAGGTCATGTGGTCTCATGAGACAAAAATAGAGCTTTTTGGTCTAAACTCCACTCGCCGTGTTTGGAGGAAGAAGGATGAGTACAACCCCAAGAACACCATCCCAACCGTGAAGCATGGAGGTGGAAACATCATTCTTTGGGGATGCTTTTCTGCAAAGGGGACAGGACGACTGCACCGTATTGAGGGGAGGATGGATGGGGCCATGTATTGCGAGATCTTGGCCAACAACCTCCTTCCCTCAGTAAGAGCATTGAAGATGGGTCGTGGCTGGGTCTTCCAGCATGACACCGAAACACACAGCCAGGGCAACTAAGGAGTGGCTCCGTAAGAAGCATCTCAAGGTCCTGGAGTGGCCTAGCCAGTCTCCAGACCTGAACCCAATAGAAAATCTTTGGAGGGAGCTGAAAGTCCGTATTGCCCAGCGACAGCCCCGAAACCTGAAGAAGGTCTGTATGGAGGAGTGGGCCAAAATCCCTGCTGCAGTGTGTGCAAACCTGGTCAAGAACTACAGGAAACGTATGATCTCTGTAATTGCAAACAAAGGTTTCTGTACCAAATATTAAGTTCTGCTTTTCTGATGTATCAAATACTTATGTCATGCAATAAAATGCAAATTAATTACTTAAAAATCATACAATGTGATTTTCTGGATTTTTGTTTTAGATTCTGTCACTCACAGTTGAAGAGTACCTATGATAAAAATTACAGACTTCTACATGCTTTGTAACCTGCAAAATCGGCAGTGTATCAAATACTTGTTCTCCCCACTGTATATATTAGGGTGGCCCTTATTTTTGGACTTTTGAAATCTTCTGCTCTCACCTGCCCAGTCAACTCCCCTTCATGAGAAATGGTAACAAACCAAATTGGACTACATTGGAGATTGGACTACATTTGGGGTGTGCTCAACAAAATTGAAATTTTGCCTTAATGACCATAACAGCGAAATAGTGAATTAGGTTAAAAACGAGAACAGTGTTGTTAGTAGAGCTCCTTCATGGTCTGCACTGCTGCTTCATGCTTCACTGTACCCCTTTTTCCCCATTCGGTGCAAACATACTCAAAGAACATTGTCAATAAAAGTAAATGGGGAAAGTGACATGTGAAGGTCAAGTATGTTAACCCATACTCGCATTTAACCCAATGCGCGCATTTAACCCAATGCGCGCATTTAACCCAATGCGCGCATTTAACCCTCGTGCACACAGGAGCACACATTAGGAGTAAGTACTCTACGTTTAACCCATCCAAGTTCATGCACACACATTAGGAGCAGAGTAGTAAGTAGTGAACACACACACACACACACATACACACACACAGTGGGCAGCCATTATGCTGTGGAGCTGGGGAGCAATTAGGTGTGAGGTGCCTTGCTCAAGGCACTCAAGGCCTCAGTCATTTCCTGCCAGTACTGCAGTCAAAGCAGCAACCTTTGGGTTACCAGTCGGACTTGCTAACAATTAGGCCATGAATGCCCCCATGGAAGATTACAACCTGATAGACTTCTCCTTGCTTCCAAGCAAGTATACTTCATCCTGGTTATGTAAAGTGGCCATCTGATATCAGAAACAGTCAAAAGTTTATCAGTGAACGAAACCATAGCTAATATCACATCAGATATTGAAGTACATGTTGATAAAAAGATGCATTCTTTGAGCATACCCTAAACTACAAATTATCTGGATGGTATTTTGCATACATTACATACTTCTAAAGGAGAAACAATTAGGGGGTGAGAGGTTAATATTTCAAAAAAAAAAAAAAAAAAACATACCCCCCAATAAGGGCCACCCTAATATATATATATACACACCGATATAGGTATAACATTATATTAATATTGTGTTGGTCCCCCTTTTGCTGCCAAAACAGCCCTGACCCATCGAGGCATGGACTCCACTAGACCCCTGAAGGTGTGCTGTGGTATCTGGCACCAAGATGTTAGCAGCAGATTCTTTAAGTCCTGTAAGTTGCGAGGTGGGCCTCTATGGATCGGACTTGTTTGTTCAGCACATCCCACAGATGCTCGATTGGATTGAGATCTGGGGAATTTGGAGGCCAAGTCAACACCTTAAACTCATTGTTGTGCTCCTCAAACCATTCCTGAACCATTTTTGCTTTGTGGCAGGGCACATTATCCTGCTGAAAGAGGCCACAGCCACCAGGGAATACCGTTTCCATGAAAGGGTGTACATGGTCTGCAACAATGCTTAGGTAGGTGGTATGTGTCAAAGTAACATCCACATGGATGGCAGGACCCAAGGTTTCCCAGCAGAACAAACCTACCCGATGAGGTGGAGGAGATCAAGAAATCTCTGGACTTCTTGTCGACGGAAATTTCAACCGTTGCAGCGCAACAGAAGAAAATCATGGATCTGATAGATGAAATCCAAACATTAAAAAGGCAAAGCTTGGAGAAGGACCGAAAGATCGCTTTTCTGGAGACTCGAGTTGCTGACCTCGATCAATGTTCCAGAGTTAACAATGTGGTTATCAGCGGCTTAAGAACCAAACACCGGAACTATGCCAAGATGTCTGTGGACACTGGGCACACTGCTGCCGGAGTGAGTGAAGCTTCCGAGGAGGAGGAGTCGCTGGAACAACAGGTGATTTGCTTTTTGGACAGCAAAGGCATTTATGTTGATAGCGGGGACATTGAGGCTTGCCATACCTTGCCAAGCAAAAACAAAACACACAATCAAAGGGTGGGGGGGGTTACATTATATTGTGATAAAAGATATCAATGTAAAATAGTTAATAAAATGTCTTTTGTCCTAGATACAGTCATGGAATGCATCACTGTACAAACTGAAATGGAAAAAATCTAAAAAACATTCTAGTTAGCTGCATTTATAGGAAACCAGGATCAAATATTGACATGTTTAAGGAAAAAACAGCAGAAATATTTAGTAATAGCAATAACAAAAAATGGATTTTATTTGTGGAGATTTCAATATTGACTTGCTCAACCCACAAGAGCACAACAAAACTAAAGAGTTCATTAATATGATGTACAGTACCGGTTTATATCCCTCAATCATTCGACCAACCAGAATTACAACAAATAGTGCTACACTAATTGATAATATATTTACCAATGTTATTGAACATAAAGTTGAAAGTGGACTAATAATAAACGTAGTCAGTGATCATCTGCCAGTTTTTGCAAACATACACTACACTAAGATCAGGAAGGACAGCAAAATATACACAATGACTAGATGTAGAACCCAAGAAAACATTAATACATTCAAAGAGGATTTATTGAAACAAGATTGGGGCAAAGTGTATGTAGAAAACGTGAATGAAGCCTATGATTCATTTTTGGCTGTTGTAACATCACTTTATGAAAAACACTGTCCTCTGGTAAAGAAAGAAGTAAAACAGAAATCTGATGAAAAACCGTGGATAACTAACAGAATATTAAAGGCATGTATGAAGAAGAATGTATTATATAAAGAGTTCTTAAAGAAGAGGACAAAAGAAGCAGAAAACAAATATAAGACATACAAAAACAAACTGACCAGAATCATGAGAAGCAATAAAAAGAACTATTACAGTAAATTACTGGAGGACAACAGAAGTATAAGAAACACCTGGAGGGTGCTAAATGAAATTATCAAGAATAAAAAAGGCAAAACAGGAGACTAACTATTTTTTGACTAAAAACAATACAGAGGTTAAGGATATGACCTTAGCTGCAAATGAATTTAATGATTTTTTTTTTTTTGTTGGTCCAGGTTTAGCTGAAGAGCTTGCAAAGACTGGCAGTATAAATGAAGTGCTAAGTAAGAATGTAAACATTAGTGAATCTATGTTTGTTAAGGGAACTAATGAGAAATAGAAATTATTGGGATTGTTAAAACATTTAAGAGTAAAAAGTCCACAGACTGGAATGATATTGACATGTTTATGGTCAAAAGTATTATTGGTTGTGTTGTTAAACCTTTAACGCATGTATGTAATCAATCTCTGAAAACTGGAGTTTTTCCAGATAAAATTAAAATGGCAAAGGTGATACTAATATACAAGGCTGGTGAAAAACATATTTCAAACTACAAACCAGTTTCAGTGCTCTCCCAGTTCTCAAAAATACTAGAAAAAAATTTCTCTATAAGGTTTAACAATTTTATTACTAACACAATATACTGTGTGATCAGCAATATGGTTTCAGGGCTAATAGGACAACTTCACATGCACTTATTCAACTTGTAGAAGAAATAACAGCAATAGAACATTAAAAAAATATGCAGTGGGGATATTCTTGGATCTCACAAAGGCATTTGATACAGTAGACCATAATTTATTGATCATGAAATTACACAAATATGGTATTAGGGGGACTGCACTTTCTTGGTTAAATAGTTACATAATCGACATCAATATGTAGAATTGCAAAACTTCAAATGAAAGTCAAAGACAATTACCTGTGGAGTCCCCCAGGGGTCAGTGTTGGGACCATTGTTGTTTAATTTGTATATAAATAATGTATGGGAGATGTCAAAAAAACTGAAAACCATTTTATTTGCTGATGACACTAATTTAATCTGTTCTGGGGAAAATTTGGATTAACTCTTGGATATAGTGGAAAATGAATTAAAAAAAGATGAAGAGCTGGTTTGGTGTAAATAAACTAACACTGAACTTAAGCAAAAAAAAAAAAAATTCTTAATTTTTGGTAATTGTACAAGAAATTTACACAAAAAACTTATGATAAATGACATTTAAATAGAAAAAGTAAAAGAACTTAAATTTTTGGGGGTAATAATCGATGAAAAATTATGTTGGAAGCCACATACATTATATTAAGTCCAAAATATCCAAATCAATTGCAATACTGTATAAAACCAAATGCCTATTAAATCAACGCTCATTGTACACGTTGTATTGTTCCTTCATACTTCCATATATTACCTATTGTTTGGAAGTGTGGGGAAACACGTACAAAACGAACACTGAATCTATATTCATACTTCAAAAGAGAGCCTTAAGAATTGTAAATAAAGCCACATATGGAGGACCAACTAATCCACTTTTCATCAAACTAAAAGCACTAAAATTCAGAGATATTGTTGACTTTAAAACTGCACAAATTATGTATAAAGTAAATAATCAACAACTATCGAAAAGTATCCAAGGGTTGTTTCAAATGAGAGAAAGCAAGCACCACTTAAGAGGAACTTTTGTATTTCAAAAGAAACTTATAAGAACAAATGTTAAATATCACTGCATTACAACCAAAGGAGTTAATTTATGGAACAACTGCAGTGAAGAGATGAAATCATGTGCAACAATGAGCAATTTTAAGAGAATATTTAAATTAATATATTGAATGGATACGAAAAGGACTTGAGGCGTTAGTATTGTATACTGACTGTATGGTTTCTAGGATTATATAATAAGTCTAGTTTGGATGGGTTATTATTCGGTTTGATATAGATAGACGGAAACGAAGAAGACAGAAATGTGCATGCGTATGCATGAAGGTATGCATCTGTGTCTGTGTGTATACATGTGTTTATGTGAGTGTAGGTACTGTAAGTAGATATACGGTGTATGTGTATGTAAATATGTAAAGCATCTACTTGTTTTGTATTTAATTAAGGGATAAAAATAGAGAAAGTGGGTAGGACCAGAAAAGTTGTTTTTTGAACTTCTTCCTACTCCTTTTTGAACATGGGAATTTTTTATTTGAATTACTTACAATAATTTTGGAAGCTTGTGCTGAGAAGTCCATGTCCTTATTTATCTGTTATTTTAATTGTATTATATATATGTATGTATGTATATCTATCTATCTATCTATCTATATATATATATATATATATACAGTGGGGATAACAAGTATTTGATACACTGCCGATTTTGCAGGTTTTCCTACTTACAAAGCATGTAGAAGTCTGTAATTTTTATCATAGGTACACTTCAACTGTGAGAGACGGAATCTAAAACAAAAATCCAGAAAATCACATTGTATGATTTTTAAATAATTAATTTGCATTTTATTGCATGACATAAGTATTTGATCACCTACCAACCAGTAAGAATTCCGGCTCTCACAGACCTGTTAGTTTTTCTTTAAGAAGCCCTCCTGTTCTCCACTCATTACCTGTATTAACTGCACCTGTTTGAACTCGTTACCTGTATAAAAGACACCTGTCCACACACTCAATCAAACAGACTCCAACCTCTCCACAATGGCCAAGACCAGAGAGCTGTGTAAGGACATCAGGGATAAAATTGTAGACCTGCACAAGGCTGGGATGGGCTACAGGACAATAGGCAAGCAGCTTGATGAGAAGGCAACAACTGTTGGCGCAATTATTAGAAAATGGAAGAAGTTCAAGATGACGGTCAATCTCCCTCGGTCTGGGGCACCATGCAAGATCTCACCTCGTGGGGCATCAATGATCATGAGGAAGGTGAGGGATCAGCCCAGAACTACACGGCAGGACCACGGCAATGACCTGAAGAGAGCTGGGACCACAGTCTCAAAGAAAACCATTAGTAACACACTACGCCGTCATGGATTAAAATCCTGCAGCGCACGCAAGGTCCCCCTGCTCAAGCCAACGCATGTCCAAGTTAATACCTAAACTTAACAACTACCTTACTAACTCTTACTAACTATTAACAAGCAGTAATTAGGAGTTTATTGAGGCAAAAGTCATAGTTAATAGTTAGTTAATAGTGAGAATTGGACCCTAATCTAAAGTGTGACCAAAAAAAAAAAATGAAATAACCATTAAATATGAAAGTAATCATTTAAGATTTGTATTCTTATATTGAACCTTTTTGGCATAAAGGTTCTTTAAAATTGAGTCAAGAACCCTAGGGATCTATATAGTGTACAACAATCATGAAATTTAATTATCGAATGTAAAAACCAACTTGTTTGCAAACCAATGCAAATATACTCCAACACAGCAGTCTGCTGATCCCTGTAAATCTCCCAGATTCCTTCAGTAATCAGGCCACTTGTTCAGTTATTATTGCATGCGATGATTCGCCTCTCTCACCTTTCCGATGGCCCCTCGAAGGACGCTGTCAATGACAGCTGCTGAAGCAATGACCGACCATCAAAGTCTCACTGAGACCTTCAGTCATTTACTGAGCCTTCTGGAGAGATGCTGACATTAAAATTGGTTGTTGGGGGTGGTGATGGAGACAGTGTGTGACTCAGAAGCTGGTGACTGCCACCGTTCTTCAGAGCTTCACTGATGTTCAGGCCCACACAGGATCTGCACCTACAAACGTTGACAGATTTCCACAATATTTGAATGGCCATCATTCACAAAGTTTTAATGCAACTTTTGAGGTAACATGTTTAAATATTTAATCATTTGTTTATGCTTTCAGCTGCTAATTGGCCGTGTCCAGATATCCACCAAAATTTGAAACTATGATTGGCGCGCTTAACCCTTGTAAATCCTGAAATATGAAGTAATTTATTATATAGTTTGGAAATGGGATAGTTTATCGAACCTTTAAACAAATATAAGTGTTTTTTGCATATGTGTTTTTTGTTATGTATCATATTTGATGTGCCAGGCTTTTATGCTCATATAGTGATATAGGAGAATATGGAGCTCATATTTGAGGAGGGAAAAATACACCTTTGCCCAAAATGAGCAAAAACAAATATGCAGTTTGGTGCATTTACTGATATTTATATAGCCAAAAAGATGAAATTCTGATGTATGTAAATCAATGATATCTTTATAACAGTATTACTTATAAAATGCATATGAATATCAGTTGTCATTCTAGATCTTCCATATGTCTTATTAAGATGATATTTAAATCCTTAGCTTTATGAATAAAGCTCTGTAGTTTGTGGGTGGTCTGTGGGTGGCAAAACATATAATACAATACAATTATAAATAAAATGTTCCTTAAAAGCCTAACGTATCATATTGTTTTATGTATCACACATTACTCACATTTTAACATGACTTTTATAAAGAATGATGTATAGATTATCAAATAAACCTAAGTTTATCTGTGTTTAAGTTTAAGTGTTCGTTTTGAAATATTATTAACAATGTAAAAGTTATTTTGATAAAAATCATTAAAGATTTCACAGCAAAAATATGCATGTAGCACTAACTGAAGGGGGACATTTTTAGAACTGTATAAAAAGGCCTTTTAATGGCAAAAAAATGTATAAACTTTCATCCAGATGGCATGTAGAGGATTGTGTACAACATGTTTTTTAGCAAAGTTTTCATAATGTTTCATCAATGATAATTTAGAGGCATTAGAAATTTGCGTATCAAATATGATACAGTAGGCTTTATAACTCCTATGGAGGCGAAACCTTCAAAAAATAGATAGGCCTATAATTGTTTTATATAAGAGCTAAGAGCTAAAAAAAACTAATATAATATACATTTTTGATGTTATCTTGTGGTTTGACTCATCAGACAGCAATTTGTGTTAACACTGAATGCGGTGACTTTCAGGACAGCAACAGCACTCAACTCTGGAGAACATTAGAGGACATGCACTCAGCAGGTGAGCCATTCTTTCAAAAACATCTAGATGAAGCACAACTGCATGAAACTGAATGCAATTATGTTTTTGAAAGTTGAACCATTGCCCTTATTATTTGGAGTGTCTATTTACACCAAGTGCAAATAGCGTGCCTTGTTGGCAAGCGCTATTTACACTAGCTCCGTCTAACAATGCCTGGTTGGCCCAAACAAGATTTAAAAAGACGCATATGTTACAACATCTTCAGTGGTGTAGTCAGTAAAACGTAAGGCTCAGGAATCTAGGTTTTTGACACGATCGACCAGGGTTCGAATCTGCCTTTTGCCGAGTTCGCTCTTCTTCCTTTTCCCATCACATATCACATCGGAAAGGCATTTACTTTCAATAAAAATCAATGTTCTAAAAGTGCAAATAAAGTGCCTAACGAAATGTTTAATAATAATAAAAGTATTTATTGGAGAGGGCTTTTATTGTCCCATTAAGGCGGCATCCATTTAATATTTTTAATAAATATAATCATTTACACTGTTATTATTGCATCCTGTTAATGTACAACAATACTGAGATGCAAATAGTATGTATCTGTCAAAATAAAGTATAAATAGCATCTAATTAGGCTACTATTTATACATATTGCAAAGAACTGCTACTTTTACATGGTGTAAATAGAATATATCACTATTTTCCCTTCGTATGCTATTTCACTCAGTAAATAGCATCTACAGCTATTTGCACTTAGTGTAAATATCGTCTATCGCTAAGAAAATGTTATTTTCACTTAGTGAAATAGAATCTAGTTGCTTTTTACACTTGGTGTAAATTGCACTTAGTGCAAATAGCCGCTGGCTTTTTTATTATTTGACTGGCTTTTTTAAAGGGATATTTAACCCCCAAATTAACATTTTGTCATAATTTTCCCCTCATGTTATCCTGTATGACTTTAATTCTTCCATGTAACACAAAATGGAAAGTTCCCTTTTTTTTCTTGAAATTTCAAGGACTTTGAAGAACACAAGAGTACAGAGCCCCACTCATGATATGTCGCAGAAAAAGTAGATATCGGAGCCACAAATTAAGAATTTGTTCCCACAACTTATGTATTTGTTGTCATGTTTTATTAATAACTTAGTTAAAATGACAAAAACTAAAATGAACTAATAATAAATCATGGGAACAAATTCTAAATTTGTGGCCACTATCTAATTTTTTTTCTTCCACAGGTCTTGTGCAGGACTCTCGTGCCCAAAGTGATCACACCCCTATCTTGATGCCTCCGCCCACACATTCACATACACGCTATGCAACACAGGCAATGACTATGGCGGAATCTGCTGTGCCTGCCGCCTGAGGGTATGATGTCATCAATAAGTGAAAGCAATTTGTGCTACTATGATAATTCAGGTTGAATGTCTAATTGTTATTCAGCTCCTCAACTCCTTCGATGGCAATGTCATCCCTTCCATCCCAAAAAAGCAACATTACTCATGTATCGAGAAGAAATAAATCAACCTTGGCATCCGTTTTCAGGCCTTCCCGCTCCTTAAGGTCTCTCCAGCGCTGGAAAGCTTCTCCGATATCAATGCGGGCACTACCTCTTGCCTGATCGTAATCCTTCTTTTTAAAGTTATATTCTCCTGACCCTTTCCTCTTTTGTATTTTGTATGCCATCTCTCTCTTTCTATAGTAGTTCTGCTAATATCTGTCTTGTGCACTGAGCTCTCTCTCCTCCCCCATCATGAGTGAATATGCCAGGGGTGTGTGGTCCATATAAGCTGTGAATGCTCTGCATACCCAAGCCATCCGTGGACTTGCTAATTAACATTAACACTACAAATTACCTTAAATTCCCTTGTTTGAGGTGTACCATATAGCATACATAATAAAATGTTGGCAATAAGTATGTACACTGAACAAAATTATAAACGCAACACTTTTGTTTTTTCCCCCATTTTTCATGAGCTGAACTCAAAGATCTAAGACTTTTTCTATGAAAATCACATTGTATTTGATACAAAACTAAATAAACTAAATCATGTGAAAAAAAAAAAAGTCATAACTGAAACTATTTTCATAGTATTTTGATTAAAGACAGACCTACTGTAAGCAGACCCGTAACTATCCGAGGCTGTAAATCGATAGTCTATGCGTTTGTTAAAGTCATCAATTTCCATTATTTCAACATATTTTTAAAAAATACATATATGATTATTTTACTTACATTTATTCTAATTATATTTTACTTTATTTTATTTATAATAGGCTACTATTGATTATTTTATACTAATTTATACTAACTCAAAAAATTAAATTAAAATTAAATAAAAAAAAACACTTCTGGCATACATTTAAATTAACACCTGCCATGGTATTTCTTATTTGTCACCTATGATTTAGATAACATACTTCTACCTACATTTTTGTAAAACTCGAAAACTTACAGTACCTATACATACAGTTCACTGCAGTCTGCAGCCGAAATAAACACTAGTGGCAGTAAAACAACTTTCCAACAACTTTTATTGCTTTTCAAACAAATTATGATTAGAGGGGCAGATTAACAATTAAAAAAGACTTATATTGTGTTTGTGGGTAGAACTGTGTTGTGGACTACTTTTGAAGAGGAAGTCTGAACTGTTGAAGTGTTGTGTTCTGACGTAATGTGTGTGATAATGGAACTGAATCAGTAAACAAGATGGATGACGTTCGCTATTGCTGTTTTGTATGCTTCATTGCTCCTGACAGACTTTTGCACAGTTCCTTGCACAGTATTATATTATGACCTCAAAACACTTTTATCATAGTGCATGATTTGTAAACTAACACGTTTTACGGCCCTATCATACACCCGGCGCAATGCAACACCAGGCGCGACGCAAGTGTTTTTTGCTAGTTTCAGCCTGACACAGTTATCATTTTCACATCCAGCGTCACCAGGTGTGTTCATGCGCATTGTTGGCGTGTTGCTATTTTGAGGTAACTTAAAAACGACTGCGCCATTGACCAACAAAAACCTGGTCTAAAGTCAATAGCGCAGTATTTTTTGTGTGTTATTTAAAGGGCGCGTTAGTAATATGTGTTTATAGGCACGTGCACAACGCGCATACACTCAGCTTATTACACACACAGGGACGCGCAGCAGCACACAAACATTTTTAAATATTAAAAATAAAAGGATCCCTCTTCATTTTGGATTTCCTTCCAAAGAACATACCGAAACAATGATTCATTTAGACCTGCTGATGACTGTTCCTAAACCAGGAACACTCTCTGTCATATACTGCACAAGCCTGAACTTCAAAACTTTAATTTAGTTTTCTTTCTAAATTGTGGGTAATGTATTATATTAGCAGACTGTTTAGCATGCTGTCATTACCATGTCTTTAGAACCAAGGTACTGGGCGATTAAATAAAATGGCACCCTGTAGATTTCACCTTTTAAAAATTTTTTGCTTCTATTTGCATTTTATGTCTACTAAGCTGCAGGCATAAACAAATCAGCACTTTCTTGTTTTAAGAAGCCGTTGTTATATTAGCATATATACTGTATTTATGATGGCTTCCAATTATTTTGGGGCTTTCTGTAACAGCAACCCACAGAGTGATTCAGCATAAGGCTAGAAGCAGCAGAGCACTTCATATTGCAATAATAATATTTTTCATCAGACTCTGCATAACCCTGAACCTTGCCTTCAACTCGTCTGGTATGACAGTCCTCCTTGCGTTACTCTCCGCTCTCAAACGAAGCATGCTTCCCTGCTCAACAGCTTTAATGGGCTTTATGTGTACTCAAAGGGCATGAACTCATTTGCTCTACCCCCTAAGAGACTTCCACATTTTTGGAAGGGAAAATCATAAGTATAATCAGTAGGTACCTATTCTGTGGCATATCAATGGCCCTGCCATCATTAACCGGCTCATTAAAGCCTTTCTGGCCAACTGTGAATGTCTCCTCTAATCTCTGATGCTCCCAAATTTAGATGTATGTTCTGCTCGGTACATTTCACACGCCATGGGTGCTGTGGTTTTACCGTCACCATCGAGCCCATTTGTAAATGAATGGGTTTATTTCAGTCAGTGAAGGATGAATAAAGAAACAGATGTATGGCCTCATTAAAGACACGGGACATGATGGACTTCAAATTTGTTCATGTCCAAGTGTCCCTGCAGTGTGCAGTTTACTTAATCTGTGCATTTGTATCAGACATTTTATGTGAAAATAAGTTTAATGCATTAGCGCGAATTTGTAGAGGCTTGTTTCTGCCACAGAATAAAAAATATATAAATATAAAAGGTAATTGCTACTTTTTTTCTCACAATTGCAAGTTTATATCTCACAATTCTGAGAAAAAGTCTGGGTAACACTTTACTTAAAGCCCTTATTTATAATGCATTATAAAGATATTCATAATGTACATTATAATGCATTATATCTTTTCATAAATAACTGTAACCAAAGTTAAAATGCGTAATAATATTTGCAGATTCTGAAACTGGTTGTTTGTCGTGTGTTTTAATGCATTATGCTTTCTACAAGTCAGTTTAATGAATATACAAGTATTATAATATATTATAACTGTGGTTACAATTATTCATGAGACCATACAATGCATTATAAGGTGCATTACAAGGCATAATTAATGCATTAAAAATACGTTTGTAATGCATTATAAAAAAGGCTTTAATTAAAGTGTTACCAAAGTCTGAATTGTGAGATATAAACTCGAAAAAAGTCAGAATTGCACGTTACAATTCTGACTTTTTCTTAGAATTGTGAGATTTAAAGTACCCATTTTTTTAATTATTACTCCATGGCGGAAACAAGCTTTCATATGAAACGGCCCAAATATCCTTGCTAAAACTGTGTATCTTTGTCAGTGACCGTACATTTTTTTAAAGGGTTTTGAATCACAACTGTATTTTCGGATTGGACTGGATTGGATAATATGTAGATTTTTTTAAATACATGATTCATTATGTCAATAAATTGTTGTTATGATCTTTAAAGATCTAGGGAATGGAACGTGAAATTCAATTATTACATTACTGCTGGTAGAATGGAATGAGCAGAAATAACCATGGATACATTGGTATCAGTGCCAAAAGTTGGTAATGTATTCACAAAAAGCCGAAGCCACTAATTACAGTGCATGCGCTATTTACAATGTGATAAAGACAAATAAAGAAAGAGAGAGAATACAAAAAGAAAATGCAAATATAGGGAAAAGGAACCTGAGTGGCAACAAATTAAAGATCCAAATAATTTCCTTAAAGCTACTACTCTAACCTACCTACCAAAAGAAAAATGTGAAAAATAAACTGAATTCTTCGGCATATGCGACGCCCTAAGTATCCTACTCTAGCTACAGAAAACAAAAATACAAGATGTATGCACACTCCTTACCTAACAATTGACATTACTACGGGCATAGTGTATATCGCGCCATCTGCTTATGTATCTTTTCCCCAACAAAGGAACAACAAACTCTATAGAATAGATGCATAAAGTAATGAGTGCTAGATTCACACATTCACAGAATGGGATATGATAAACAAATGAAAACAAGCCACTAAAACGCACACACTGCTGCCCCAAACGACACATGCCAGAAGGCTTTTACACCAGCGGAGAAGATGCCGTAATGATGACTGACATGTGACATGGCCACTCGGCAGGGACCTGAGAGCAAGATAGCGGAGTGAGAGAGAAATAGCAAGAGAGAGAGGGAAAAAGAAAAACAATAGCACGTGCATAGAACGTAACAGTGTTAGAACCACCAGGGGACAAGAAAGAAATTGAATGCAGGCAGTGGTGCCATGGGCTGCAGTGTAGGCCAGGAACAAGGTCATGAATTTAATACTAGCAGTAACTGACAGCCAGTGAACAAAAGAAGGCTAAGCCGAATTTCTAACTGTTAATAGGCAGCAGTTCACTTGAGGATTCTGTTTAAATTTGTTGTGAATGTGTTCGGTTTGCACGATGTTGGTGTGCTTATCCTAGGGTGCGTTCACACTTAGCAGGTTTGGTTCGAATAAAACAAACTCTGGTGCGATTGCTCTATCAGTGTTAACTCTAAGTGAACCGGGACTTAGGGTGTGTTCATTCTCGGGTCATTCTTACTATTCGGTGCCATTTCAGCTTGATAACTTTCTATTAAAAAATGTTAAAATTTCCATGATTTAATCATTTTATCTGAAGAAGGGCTTGTTACACTACAAGAAAAATATATTGGTCCAGCTCAGGATATTATTCTTTAATAATTTTGACCAAATTCTTCACACATGCAAAGGCCAAATGTCCACCCTAATTGAGACATTCTCATCTCAATTAATAAGTGTTTTGAATGTTATTGTGATATTTACATTTTCTAAGAACTAAAATGTCCCTCACTTTACCTTGCAAATGTATTTTAACAAAGAGTTCATAAACGAGCATTATCTTAAAAAAATGTTGTTGTATAAAGCACAGTGTAATTTCAACACACAGACGTTCAATTCAGGGACACAACAAATTTTAAAGACTTTAAGCATTAAAAATGTATTAATAACAAAAAATATATTTTGGTAAGGAATATTATAAATAAGAATATACAACAATAATGAAAATTCTGGAATTTGTTTGATTTTTATGACTTATATTTGTGGCTGAAGTTATGCAAGCTTAGTTGGGGACATGGCAGTTTAACATACCTGCACTAAAATCAGAGTAATTATTTTTAATGAATTAGTCCTGGGTACATATTATTGTGTTCTATGTTAGAGGGGGATTAAATATGTAAGATGAGCATTTAGAAACAAGTATTAGCCCATTTTTACACAAAATATACCATATTATGTCATGGGGACTCAAATGGCACCGAATGCTAGGAATGACCCACTTGTAGTTTGGTTCGTTTGGTCTGGACCAAAAAAAGAAATTTTAAGGCATTTTAACACTGAACCTAAAGATACCGAACCTAAAGGGATAGGGATACGTTCACAACCAAATCGGTTGGCTTTCATTACATATATTTCGCAACGGAACTTACCGAACATCCAAAACAATGCTGTGTGCTGGGCTAAATGCACTCGTTGTATGTGCGTAGTCTACATATGCTGGTATTTTGACCAGCTGAGAACTCGTGAAGAGCTTATTAAATGTATAAAGGAGTCAAAACAGCGGCAGGAATTCCTCCGTCACACACACAAATGAAGATCTGCTGCGAGGAGACACAGTTCTGATGCCTGTATCGAACTGTGATGGCAACATCACGACTATGACGAGAAAAAAACAAGTATGCTTGAGCATTCTGTCCTTTTTAGGGTTTCATCTTCCTGTTTTTGGTTCGTTTAGATGTCTTTGGTCCATGTCGCGTTCATATTTAATTCGAACTGCACCAGAGTTTGTTTGGAAGTAAACAGAGACCCATCTTTTCATTTCAGTCCGCTTGTTTGATGCGCACCAGGGTTCGGACGGCAGCACTCACACTTATTCAAATGAACCGCACTAACAGAGCAATAGCACCAGAGTTCGTTTTAATCTAACCAAACATGTGTGAACACACCCTAAATGTATTACTTTCTTTTTTGGTCCAGACAAAAAGAACCAAGAGAATCGAACTACAAGTGTGAACACCCCTACAGACCTCTTTCTCATTGTATGGACTAGTTGGTAACACTTTATTTTAGGGTTCAATTCTCGCTATTAACTAGTTGCTTATTAGCATGCATATTACTAGAATATTGGCTGTTTATTAGTACTTATAAAGCACATATTAATGCCTTATTCTGCATGACCATATTCTACATCCGTTAATCCTACCCAATACCTAAACTTAAACACTACAATAACTACCTTACTAACTATTAATAAGCAGTAATTTATTGAGGCAAAATTCGTAGTTAGTAGTGAATATGTGTTCCCTATACTAAAGTGTTTACTGTATGGAAAATAGCAGAAAATCTTTTTAAAAATCTCCTTTTGTGTCAAAATCGTAAGGATCTGAAACAACATGAACAACATGAGCATTGACAAATGCTGGTAAAATTGTCATTTCTGGTTTAACCATTACTCTGTTTCACATGTACTATTTTAAATGCTCTCCAAGGTAAAAAGAACGAAAAATAGATTTTGACTTTTTTTTTTTTTTTTTTCCCAAAAAGCATGTGCTATGAGGAATCCATTTGCATCCAAAAGCAGGATATGTAATCATTTGTTAGCGTAAAGGGTGAATTAACTGCTTTTCCTTGAGTCTTGTGTGAACTTCCTTACAGTGTCATCTAGCAACCAATTACAATTTAAATTCGAATTTATCTCAGTTAATTGGCCAAATTAATATTCAGTGGAACAACGAAAGAGTCCCACTTGATTTGTTCCAGTTTTAATTGAACATATCTCAGCCCATAATCAAGCTATGAGATATGCATCTTTTTAATCATGCTTGTCCACTTAAAGGCACCTTCAAATTCGCACCCAAATCTGTACCACAGAGAAGAGATAACAAGCTTCAGCGGCACAGAGCGTTTAAAAATAAAACTTCAAAATTATAATGACGGAAGGGGATCAGACGGAAAGAACCAGAATATTTAACTCTAGGAAGAGACAGAAAGAGACCAGGAGGTTCATTTCTGTTCTGTAGTACAGTTTGAACTGTGCAACTTAAAACCAAATATGTCTGTACTGCATAAGCAATTATTTCTATAAAAGAGTAGCTACTGCAGACTTTCATAAATATGCTCTGGTCAAGTTCAGACACTTTATTAATTATAACTCAAATTTATGTATTATACAGTACATCCACTAAAGTTAGCTGTTGCTCAGTCACGGATTTCAACATCTACAGCAATGGTAACACGTTATTTCGATAGTCCACTTTAGACATTCTACTAACTATAAATAACTCTGCAAAATATCAACTACCAATTAATAAGAGTTAGCTGACATGTATTTTAAAGTTATTTATAGTTATGAAAATAAAATAAAAAAAAACTGATAGATGCTTTGATAAGATTTCAAAAGTTGCAATCCTACATATAAAATGAACTCAAAATGAAACATCTCATATAATATTTAGCTTGACCTGCTGAGGTTGACGATCAACATTTTCTGAAGGTTAAGCACCTCATTTCACTGATCATTTGTTGAAAAAACATGACTTTATTTTCGAAGAGTTTCAGACACTATTCCGTACCCTACTCAGGGAAAGCAACCATGCCTCTTCACTCTATTGCGAATGTGTCTAGGAGCAGAAATGAGCATGGTAATATTACCTGTCCCTCTGTCACCACTTTGATTCAATTTGATTTCATGCTCAAGATGAAACACTCTCAGGACTATTTGAACCAAGGCCAATATTCATTTAGATGGGAAGTGTGATAGGACGAGAGGAGGCCTGGGAGCGTGATTAATTCTGTTACCCTGCTCATACTTGTATTTCATTACCAAGGTGACAGAGGCCACCACAGCTTTTTGCAAAAACAGGAAGCAATCAGTTTAGCTTAGATACAGATAGGATGACCCACATGAAAAAAAGGAAAGAGAGAGGGGTGGGTGATAAAATTAAATGTTGTATTGTAACAAATTTGGGGAAAATGCATGGTAACGTGAAACAGTAATCACATTCATATTTCTTAGGTATTCATACCAGTACTGTACATTTAGTTTTGCACATTTCGAAGAAGCTGGATTGTTAGCATATGGACAGCTAACATACATGATGTACAACTTTACAGATGTACAAATGTTTTCAGATCTTCTGAAAAAGTCTGCCTTTAGGACATGACTAACATTTTTACTTTATCAGTAAAACTTTTTCAAAATGATCAAAAAAATCATTTGTTTAAAGGGGTCATAAACTGAGAAATCAAATTTCTTTTTATATATAAGAGGTCATCATAATATAAGAATATCCTGTAAGTTTCAGAACTGAAAACTTCCTTGTTAGTCCAAATACAGCTTTTATTGTTACCAAGTCCAGAGAACGACGCATTGTGGGATGTGCCTATCTTAGATAAGTGAAAGAGCGCCTCTGCAGAAGAAAATCTTTTATGATATGGGCTCGACAGTTATGCGGCAACATGCAAGTAACTGTTTTAATTCTAATGCCTGATCTGTGACCAGTGATTTCTGATATGTAATGATTCATGTACAGTCAGATGTTCTTTGTCCATGTGTGAGTAAATCAAACCAGTGACTAAACGGTCAACTTCACATTGTTTCTCTTAGTAGAATGAAAATAATCTGTTATTTAATCTCTTATTTACATTATGTTTGCACTGTTAGTTATGATGAAAGCATTTGTTAGTGTGCAGAAATCAGGTTGCAATGACAAGATTACTGCATTCATTCATTCGGCTACAATGCTCATCACTGCAACCTTTCATGCCACGATCTAAATATAATGCTACAAATCAACACTTTTCACGATTAGTTAACCTTGAGAGCTGTAATAGTAAAAACTTGTTAAAAGTTTGAGACAGTTCCACATGTAATACTTAGCTATTTTCAAAGATGTTAGCCAGTCACAGCAGTGGAAGTTTACACTGAAGTCTCACAGCAGACACGCCCCTTCCAACAGAGTGTTCAAATCAGAGGGCTAAAATCAGGGTAGGAAAAATGCGGAGGAGCAGGGAGAATAGGAGACTAGGCTGGTCTCTGTGGCCGAGATGAGGGACCCAGAAGCATGGGAAACAGGACCGGCCACTTCAGTCTTGACGGGGTAGCCTCATGGACTGGAGGGAAATTTGGAGTAAACTCACGGATGGGAGCAGGCTCTGGAGTAGACAAATGGATTAGAGTTGACTCTGAAGTGGACTCATGGACTGGAGCGAACTCCTGGGCAGACTCATGGATCGGAATAAACTCTGGAGTAGACTCTGGAGAGCATTCTGGTGTGGCGGCCATGTTGGCTGAAGACTCAGGCGTGGCGGCCATGACGGGATGAGACTCTGGAATGGACTCGGAGATTTCACCCACTGGAATGGAATGAGGAGCAAAGTAGATGAGCGTTTTTTCAGGAGTGTACCGGGTCAGCAGGAGGGCATATAGAGGGTATGCATTGACGCCACTTTCCCGCCGGAACAGGCACCCTCAGCCGGACTGAGTGGTAAAAGAGCCTGCTACATGACTGGATTTAATAGGGGAAATTATCTGTTTAAACTAAAGTTTGGACTCCATATAATGTTCCTTTCAACTTACCAAAGATCCAGTGATCCATGGATATTGACATGCAGATAGGATCGTGTTTCCTGAAATTTATATGAGCCCGATTTCAACGTCGGGGAAATACATAAAGCAAATTTGCCTGTGAACGCTTTACATAAATACAATATAGGCATCCGGGTGATCACTTATATCAATATTATATATTGTCATTTCGTCCAGCCCTAAAACTTGTAAAGTTTTTGTCAGTGCTTATTTAAAAACATCATGCAGAATATAAGATGGTAAATATTTAACTGATGAGTTGTAAATACAATATATAACAAATATAGGGTATTATTTTACCCCAAAATTCAACACATTGACACAAAATGATAACTGCAAATCCATGTTTCCCTGCCTGGAGTCCAGTTGTTTCTGTGAATTGCAGCGGTCCATTTGCTTCTCTTCTCTGTAGCTTTCTGCAGTCTGTAAAAATATACCTCAGATTTCTTGTCAAATCTATTTGACAGTCAATCTCAAAGCTCTTTCCCGTTTTAGCTGTGTTTTGTGTTTTTCGCGGCATTCACGCTGAAAACCAATGCTGTCTCTTTTTGCCACTCAGTGGGCGTAACCACAGTCACTCCGGCCGGCGGTGACGTCACATGCATACCCTCTATAGAACGTATTGTTCTAATGTGCAGTTGCTACTTATCCAGGGCATTTGTGAATGTAATGGTCCGTCCAAACCATTATAATAGTGAATAGTGTCATCGTCCAGAAAAACTACTGACGATAGCTCCAGGAACACCTTTGCATATTCAGCAAGGGGACAGACATTTTGAGAGAGGGTGTACAGCTGGTCAACAGGACGGAGTGGAATGCTCATATTGCTGTCTGTTTGTTATGGTCCTGTCTTCTGTCAGGGAAACAGCTGAGTGGAGAAGATGACGATGAGTTAATGGATGGTGAGTAGCCACACACACACACACACACATTTTACACAGTCACTGGAAGATACTGAATAAGTTTCCTTTTTCTTGAGTAGAACACTCACGTGGAGACTGGAGAATGACAAGGAGCTGGAGACTGGGAACAGGAACAAGGAGAAGATCAAGGAGGTAGGAGACTGGAGGACGACAAGGAGCTGGAGACTGGGAACAGGAATGAGGAGAGGATCAAGGAGGTAAGTATTCATCAGGTAAGAGATAATCCAAATGAATGCAGTCCAAGTCTGAGACGAGACCAGACAATGTGTGTGTGTGTGTGTGTGTGTGTGTGTGTGGCAAGTCCTTTTAACTGGTGCTGAGGTGCTGCTGATGAGGGAGATTGCTGGCGGGTGCAGGTGAGAGTCAAGGAGGATGATGGGAAATGTAGTGCAGGTACAGTGACTGAGCTGGTGACTGTTACAGCTCAAAGGATTCGTACAATTTATGTATGTTGTTCATAATTCAAACGTTTCTGTGCAGCAGTAATGTACAAAGACAAATTGGTGTTCTACAGTCACACTGTGAGAAAACATAGAAATGCTTTCAAGATTATGTTGGATAATCATATAAAATAAACAATAATACAGCATTAATGCATGGAACATTGCAGGTTTTTACACATTACTTCTTTACTCTCTCTTGGTATTCGTAAGGAATGTGTCAGATTTATTGTCTGTGGTAATCAAAAACAGTCACAACTGCTGTCTATAGATATTAAGCTGTAGCTCAGAATATTCCTCATACTTCTAATGCATCTTTATGTGTTTGTGTGAGTGAGAGCAAACAAAAATGTATTAAAATGCACAGTATGAAATCAATCTATTCATAAAGCATCCAGATGCCACACTTTCAAAGAGCCAGATAAAGCAGGATGCGGTAAAAGCAGGTAGCTGTAAAAAGCACATCCCACGGTTTAGAGGACATTAGGGACACTGAGAGGAGAATTAGTCAAAGAGTTCAAAATTAAACCACCGCTGAGCTGAGTACTCTATCTGAAAATGTATAAACGATTTGTTTAGTCAAAGCCCACAAAGCAATATTTGTCCACAGCCATTCAGGTCCTGGCAGAAAGCCAGAAGCTCTGAATGTTTAGTACATTTTATTAACGGCAGGTTGGAGAATACTAATGTTAATTCTTGCTCTTGAAACTCACATTCTGCACACGTGTGGTTAAAATGGCGGTGGAAGGTTATGGAAGACTGATCAAAGCTGCAGTTATTGCATGGCAATTCATGTCTCATTTCTCTAGCAATCCATGATTTAATAGGAATATGTGTTAATATTATATCAACAACAAACCATAAGACAATGGCAGGCTATGAAAACTTGCACTTCTCTTTAATATTGTCATTAGGTTGCAGATAAATTGCTAGCAGTGTTTTTCTGTGACATTAGTTTTGTACTAGCTGTTTAGCTGCCACTAGTGAACAAAGTTACCGTTTTACAAATTGCCCTTGAATTGAGCGTAATCAAAGAAGGATTTTTATTTAATGTTGACTTTAAACTAAATAGATAATACTGTAAAGTTATGTATATAAAGTCAAAGATTACTTCACTATTCACATTTTCTTTGTGATGCTGACTGATTCTAAACAAATCATTAAAAATGTAATTTCCGGCTCTCTGCTTGTCCCCTCATTAAACCTTTCTTTCTGTAGGCTGAAATTAAGGCAGAAAAATTAGATGCTCTTTTAGGGCGACTCACGGTCTGTTGAAATCACTGTCTCCATTAACGGAGCTCTAAAGCACAGCCATTGCAGAATTCGTTTACGAATTAAGTGTTTACTTTCATTTTTTCATTTCATGTGGCTTTAGTTTCCCAAGAAGCCGCTCAAGCAGGGATCGTCAAACTGTTAACATGAGTAATATGTTAATTGCTGTTAATGCCTTCCTCCGGAAGGCCATTTCAAACATTTCTTCCTCGACCGTTTAATTAGTTGCATTGAAGTTTTAGTAATAAAGCAGGATTAGCCAGAAGGCCTAAAATGTATTGATTGTAGATGTTCCAGCATCATTTAATGAGACCCGTGTGCATTTTGGTAATTCACGTTTTGAATTATCTGTGAATTGCTGCTGCCATTTAATTATTGTGGAGTCACAAAATATCCTCTTAACATCAGCAAAATGGTGGAAAAGAGGCGTGCAAAGGCAAGAATGTAATCCTCACTCGCATGTAATGGCTTAGCAACAGCATTTAAATTTGCATCTAACAATAATTAGGCCCTTTTATTTGAAATTTAATGTTTTTCCTGAAGATAGCAAAATTGTTTTTACACAAGGCTCGCCCTCTGATTTTCCTCATGCATGTATAAATGCTTGAAAGACAATATTGTAATGTGCTGTAATGCTAAAAGCTGTTTTGCCTTGCTGGTAAAACATCATTTACCCTATTATATTTACTTGCCTTAAAGGGATAGTTCACCCTAAATTGAAAATTACAGTAAGTCACAATTTACTCACCCTGATGTTAATGCAATACCTTTCTTTTTCGGACCACAAAAGGAAAGTAGTGACCAACATCAAGCTTAAAAAAAGACATAAAGGTCACAGATACCCATGTAATATGTGCCATATATTCCAAGAGTTCTGGGGGTATACGATAGAGTTTGGTAAAACTTCCGCGTCTTGCGGAAGAACATTGTAGCCGGAGCTACTTCTCTCTGTTTATGTCTATGACAGTCACGCAGGTACTGTGATACTCCACAGCGGTCTGACCCGAACCGGACTAAAATACTCAGAATATAAACACTTATTATATGTGTACTGTAGTGATTCAGGATAAGACAAGAACACGGCTTTGAAAATGGATTTATGGTTGTACATTTTGAACACAAAAAAGTTACATAGCTACTGCCGTTTTAACTACAGTACGAAGATTCGTTCTCACAACTTATTCCCTCATTTTTAGTAAATCATAGCCACCACGATTTAACTAAATGAAAACAATTACGAATACTTAATTGTAAACTAAATTAGTTTCTAGTTTGATGTTTCATATCATGCCAAATTTCCGTAGACATTGTACAGATTACAGCTAAACAATTCAAAAAAATCATAGAAAATACCTTCTATGATGTCACGAAACGTCTCATGAAAGTGATTTTTTGACATCGTCTCCCGCCTCCGGCTGACATGCAGCACAAGCCGCCTTTACACTTCTAACGGTGGGCTATCACGCACACACAGAATAGCAACGATAATAAAAACTTTGTAAAAAATAGGTTTTTTTTCTTATCGACATGTCCTGTCATTTTTAGTTATTTTCATTTTTATTTTAATAAATAAATAATACATTTTGATAGTTTTTTTTGGGGCCGAAATGACAGACAAGGGTCTAGAACCACCCCTGATCACACGCAAGGCTGGATTGACCAAAAAGAGAAAGTTTTCAACTGCTAGACTAGAACTACTAGACTAGCAGATATAGCAGTGTTTGTTTGTTTGTTTTTTTTTTCACAATGTCTGTTCAACATTATTTAAAATATTGGTTTGTTGAATAAATCTTTAGGTTATCATCCATGTTGAATTTTAAGACATCAAAATACAGTGAAAGTTATATTTATATTTAATGTACATTGTCTATGTATTTATCATCAATATGTGCTATTTTAGTTGCATTTCTTCTGTGGCCACACTATCTTGGACTGTGGAATTTATTAACTTAACAGTACAGTACAAAAGAAAACATGTCATTCTCATTATGTTTGTAGAGAACAAATGAAGGTAACTACAAAAATAAAGAAGACATCTTGAGTACCGCACAACCTCACAGTGTTTATCTCTGTGTGATTTATTAGAAAGCACTCTGAGAAAAGAGATCCCAGCATCTGTGAACAGCTCTCAGTGGGACTGTGACTGAGGGAGTTTCTAAAGATCTGATAGCGACATTGGCTATTTGCAAATGCTGTTTTAAGACAGCGTTTTAAATCATGCTTTCAGAATTACTTGTCAACACTGATTTTCAATGGAATATACAATCAGATATAATCTCTTCTCCAGAAATATAGCATTACATCTGCATATTTTTGTCTTCCAAAGCTATTGCCATATAAATAAAATGTTTTTATCATCTGTAAATTAAGTAATATCAAATGCTGAGTGCTGTTGTACTGAATAGCAGCATGGCTGTGATTGGCTGTAGGCTCGAGGAGGCCAGAATAATTGGGAATTTAATTAAATTAAATTAAATTAAATTACTTTATTAAACTGCAGATGTATTAAAATACATACATTAGCAAATCAATATTGTTTTTATACACAAACCCGATTCCAAAAAAGTTGGGACACTGTACAAACTGTGAATAAAAACAGAATGCAATGATGTAGAAGTTTCAAATTTCAATATTTTATTCAGAATACAACATAGATGACATATCAAATGTTTAAACTGAGAAAATGTATCATTTTAAGGGAAAAATAAGTTGATTTTAAATTTCATGGCATCAACACATCTCAAAAAAGTTGGGACAAGGCCATGTTTACCACTGTGTGGCATCCCCTCTTCTTTTTATAACAGTCTGCAAACGTCTGGGGACTGAGGAGACAAGTTGCTCAAGTTTAGGAATAGGAATGTTGTCCTATTCTTGTCTAATACAGGCTTCTAGTTGCTCATCTGTCTTGGGTCTTCTTTGTCGCGTCTTCCTCTTTATGATGCGCCAAATGTTTTCTATGGGTGAAAGATCTGGACTGCAGGCTGGCCATTTCAGTACCCGGATCCTTCTTCTACGCAGCCATGATGTTGTAATTGATGCAGTATGTGGTCTGGCATTGTCATGTTGGAAAATGCAAGGTCTTCCCTGAAAGAGACGACGTCTGGATGGGAGCATATGTTGTTCTAGAACTTGGATATACCTTTCAGCATTGATGGTGCCTTTCCAGATGTGTAAGCTGCCCATGCCACACGCACTCATGCAACCCCATACCATCAGACATGCAGGCTTCTGAACTGAGCGCTGATAATAACTTGGGTTGTCCTTGTCCTCTTTAGTCCGAATGACATGGCGTCCCAGTTTTCCAAAAAGAACTTCAAATTTTGATTCGTCTGACCACAGAACAGTTTTCCACTTTGCCACAGTCCATTTTAAATGAGCCTTGGCCCAGAGAAAACGCCTGCGCTTCTGGATCATGTGGATCACAATGTTTTCTGGAAGTATTCCTGAGCCCATGTTGTGATTTCCATTACAGTAGCATTCCTGTATGTGATGCAGTGCCGTCTAAGGGCCCGAAGATCACGGGCATCCAGTGTGGTTTTCCGGCCTTGACCCTTACGCACAGAGATTGTTCCAGATTCTCTGAATCTTTGGATGATATTATGCACTGTAGATGATGATAACTTCAAACTCTTTGCAATTTTTCTCTGAGAAACTCCTTTCTGATATTGCTCCACTATTTTTCGCCGCAGCATTGGGGGAATTGGTGATCCTCTGCCCATCTTGACTTCTGAGAGACACTGCCACTCTGAGAGGCTCTTTTTATACCCAATCATGTTGCCAATTGACCTAATAAGTTGCAAATTGGTCCTCTAGCTGTTCCTTATACAGTGGGGAGAACAAGTATTTGATACACTGCCGATTTTGCAGGTTTGCCCACTTACAAAGCATGTAGAAGTCTGTAATTTTTATCATAGGTACTCTTCAACTGTGAGAGACGGAATCTAAAACAAAAATCCAGAAAATCACATTGTATTATTTTTAAATAATTAATTTGCATTTTATTGCATGACATAAGTATTTGATCACCTACCAACCAGTAAGAATTCCGGCTCTCACAGACCTGTTAGTTTTTCTTTAAGAAGCCCTCCTGTTCTCCACTCATTACCTGTATTAACTGCACCTGTTTGAACTCGTTACCTGTATAAAAGACACCTGTCCACACACTCAATCAAACAGACTCCAACCTCTGCACAATGGCCAAGACCAGAGAGCTGTGTAAGGACATCAGGGATAAAACTGTAGACCTGCACAAGGCTGGGATGGGCTACAGGACAATACGCAAGCAGCTTGGTGAGAAGGCAACAACTGTTGGCGCAATTATTAGAAAATGGAAGAAGTTCAAGATGACGGCCAATCTCCCTCGGTCTGGGGCACCATGCAAGATCTCACCTCGTGGGGCATCAATGATCATGAGGAAGGTGAGGGATCAGCCCAGAACTACACGGCAGGACCTGGTCAATGACCTGAAGAGAGCTGGGACCACAGTCTCAAAGAAAACCATTAGTAACACACTACGCCGTCATGCAGCGCACGCAAGGTCCCCCTCCACGCAAGGTCCCCCTGCTCAAGCCAGCTCAAGCCAGCACATGTCCAGGCCCGTCTGAAGTTTGCCAATGACCATCTGGATGATCCAGAGGAGGAATGGGAGAAGGTCATGTGGTCTGATGAGACAAAAATAGAGCTTTTTGGTCTAAACTCCACTCGCCGTGTTTGGAGGAAGAAGAAGGATGAGTACAACCCCAAGAACACCATCCCAACTGTGAAGCATGGAGATGGAAACATCATTCTTTGGGGATGCTTTTCTGCATCCGGGACAGAACGACTGCACCGTATTGCGGGGAGGATGGATGGGGCCATGTATCGCGAGATCTTGGCCAACAACCTCCTTCCCTCAGTAAGAGCATTGAAGATGGGCCGTGGCTGGGTCTTCCAGCATGACAACGACCCGAAACACACAGCCAGGGCAACTAAGGAGTGGCTCCGTAAGAAGCATTTCATAGTCCTGGAGTGGCCTAGCCAGTCTCCAGACCTGAACCCAATAGAAAATCTTTGGAGGGAGCTGAAAGTCCGTATTGCCCAGCGACAGCCCCGAAACCTGAAGGATCTGGAGAAGGTCTGTATGGAGGAGTGGGCCAAAATCCCTGCTGCAGTGTGTGCAAACCTGGTCAAGAACTACAGGAAACGTATGATCTCTGTAATTGCAAACAAAGGTTTCTGTACCAAATATTAAGTTCTGCTTTTCTGATGTATCAAATACTTATGTCATGCAATAAAATGCAAATTAATTACTTAAAAATCATACAATGTGATTTTCTGGATTTTTGTTTTAGATTCCGTCACTCACAGTTGAAGAGTACCTATGATAAAAATTACAGACTTCTACATGCTTTGTAAGTGGACAAACCTGCAAAATCAGCAGTGTATCAAATACTTGTTCTCCCCACTGTATGTACATTTAACTTTTCCGGCCTCTTATTGCTACCTGTCCCAACTTTTTTGGAATGTGTAGCTCTCATGAAATCCAAAATGAGCCAATATTTGGCATGACATTTCAAAATGTCTCACTTTCAACATTTGATATGTTATCTATATTCTATTGTGAATAAAATATAAGTTTATGAGATTTGTAAATTATTGCATTCCTTTTTTATTCACAATTTGTACAGTGTCCCAACTTTTTTGGAATCGGGTTTTTATTTTGGCCTCATGTGATTGGACCGTTCTCGACTTTCTCTTCCGGGATGAAAGTAAATTTGGTTTTATCTTTACAAAAATCCTTTCACAAGGCGTTCAAATTAAGAAAAAAATAAGGATCATGGAGCTTGGACGGAGTTTGCTAGATTGATGCGATGTAAGTCATGCCTTTTATTGTTTTCCCTGTTTGCTATTTCAAAGTCCTGTCACCGAAACGTTGTGGGCAACGACACAGAAGGTAAATGAAACAATGCAGTTTAACTTGAGGCAATCATCGGGGTCCAAGCAATGGATTGTGTAGATGATATATAGTTATACAATGGACATCTTTTCAAATAAAATATGAGTCTTTAAGTATCACTTTATATAGGCTACTATATTAAAAAAGACTAATAATATAGTGTCTCTTCTTCAATTGGACATACATTCAGTCATGTCTGCAACTTGTCAATATGTCAATATCATTAGGATTAAAATTAAAAAAGATAAAAAACAATTAATGGTCTATTAGTGTTTTGGAGATCACAGTTTTTGCAAACTTATTATATTGAGCTTTATTAAACTTTATGAAACTATAATGAATTTATATGCAATTTTTACTACAAGTCAATTTATTGAACAACTTTCACAGTGTTTAAACTAAGATCTTAAAGGATTTGCTATTCTGTGGCTCCCTCTAGTGGACAATATTAGTATTATGGCCTTCATCTCTGAATCGCATTGATATAAATGGCTGATTTGTTTTAATTTTTTTTTTATGATTACTTTATTACTGATAATATACCTACATTAAATTCAAATTCACTGATTCTTGGTACCTTGTTTAATGCTTTAACAGTTGAATTTTCAAATTCCATTTTTTAGCTAATGATACATTAGCCTATTTTATCTCTTGTTACATTCAGTCCTGCAATTACATTCAGTCCTGCATTAACAGTGTGATTTAGTTTGTTTTGTTTTTTTAGCATCAGCTGCCACTGAATAGCAATAGATACTATTTACACTAAGTGAAAATAGTATTTTCTTTGCACTAAGTGTAAATATTTGTTAGATGCTGTGACAGATATTATTTGCACCTCAGTTTATTGTAGTATATTATAAAACAGTATGCAATAATAGCAACATATTAAGTGATTATACTTGTCTCATTTCTTGTCCTACACCTACCCCTAACCTTACCAGTTATACACTTTATTCCCATTATTAACCCTTTCATGCATAGTGGTCACTACAGTGGACAGCTATTCAAAAAGCATTTTCTTGCATATGCATGGGTTTTGGTGGCATAGTTGCACATCCACCTCTACAGTGGACCCTCGTGCATCATCCTATACATTGCCACCAAGTGGCAAGCCGTTGCATATCCATTTTTTCCCCCTCCAAACCAAGATGGCCAATGGCCAGTCAGAAATGCCAAGTTGCTCCGGAATATCCATCCATTCATTCTATCCTAGGGGACTCTTGCAGGTAAAAAAAATTTTTTGTAGCATCAAGCAATATCTAATGAGTCATATCACAGTTAAATTTTCCAAGTATTGACTTTAGATTGGGAGAAAATTCTGATTAATCATCTGTCCACTACAGTGGACATCATGCATCAATAGCTATATTTCAGCTACAATTTATACTAATACTGTGACTATTGTTTTTGAAAATACTTCATCTGAAGTAACTTTTTTTGACTGTAAATACATTTATTTGTGTTATTAGAATGTAAATTGCATTAACATCAAAAAAGTAATGTGATTATGTAGTTTGTGACTTCTAATTCATTACTTTTCTCGTTACATTAAAAAGTAATCTGATTACGTAATGCACGTTACTTGTAATGTGTTACTTTACTCGTAACATCAAAAAGTAATCTGATTATGTAATGCACGTTACTTGTAATGCATTATTTGTTAGATCAAAAAGTAATCTGATTACATAATGCATGTTGCTTGTAATGCATTACTTTACTCGTTAGATCAAAAAGTAATCTGATTACGTAATGCACGGTACTTGTAATGTGTTACTTTACTCGTAACATCAAAAAGTAATCTGATTATGTAATGCACGTTACTTGTAATGCATTACTTGTTAGATCAAAAAGTAATCTGATTACGTAATGCACGGTACTTGTAATGCATTACTTTACTCGTAACATCAAAACGTAATCTGATTACGTAATGCATGTTACTTGTAATGCGTTACCCCCAACACTGCTCATTTCAAATGAGTTTGAAAACACCTTATAACTAGGTTTTCTCAGAGGAGAGCTATGGTAGTAATGTGTCCATCTTGAACATAATCATAAATATCAGCTAATAAGGGTAAATCGACATACTCTGGTACACTGGAGGGAGCATCTGAGTTGAGTTTCCACAGTTGTACCTTGACAGGTTGTAGAGATCTCTGATGGAATCACGTCCTCGTCTTCTGATATCAAAGATACGCGAAGTTCAACTTGTATGAAGTTCAATTGCGTTTGCAATATTTCACATCTATATTTTTGTATATATTTTATAGTTTTCACATGATTTTATACAATTTTATTGATCGGTTTGTTAAATACACACAATATTGCTGTGTTATTACTGTATTATGTTTAATACAGTATATCTTCAGTTTAAACCATAAACGCATGCTGTCCACTCTAGTGGACATCTGAAAATCTCTTTAAAAATATGTGTAATTTTTGTCCTAATTATGCTATGTCCTACTAATGTCCTAAGAGCAATAAAAACACATAGGAAAAAAATCCTGACAGGTTATCATAATTCATGCATGAAAGGGTTAAATACCCATTATGCACTTTATTTCCACTTTTCAAATATTTTCTACATTTTTATTTATAATAAATGCCTCTCCGAGCTGATATGAAAATAATGGAAAATAATGCGTTTGGGTCGGTCACGTCAAAAGCTAGCGCTGTCAGCCTTCTCCACACCACTGATGCTGTTATCAATAGCATTTCTTTTGTAATTTTGTCTGGCTCAATCAGACAATGGTGGGTGGAGTTAGTGTATAGCCTCTGCCAACAAGGCAGGCTGTTTGCACTTGGTGTTGAGATTTTTTTTGAGATTTCTAAGATCTTTCATTTTATCAAAGAAAACAGAGAGAAAGAGATATACTAAACTGACAAATACTAATTGGGACATGGATATGCAGTCTCTTAGAACTTTGCACACACATTTGCGTATGTATGGGAAATGCAACAGCACAAGATTAAAAAAAAAACTTTTTGTGGAAGAAAGACATATTGTAGCACTTTATCTAAGTGATGTTTAAATGAGTGACTGATGAATGCTGTGAAGCTGCTGTCTTTATTCACATGCTTGTGAGATAACAGTGAAAATCTCAGTGTGATGGGGAAAAAAACAACAATAACGATTTCAATGAATTTTTAACAGAACTCTACTCTCAAAAGATGACGCTATGGGGGGAAATGGCAACCTTTTACTCCAGCAACAGAATCATAATGGTTGAAAATATCAACTGTTTGTTCTCCAATTTTGTTATGCAAATTAGGGTAGCATTAAAATAAAGTTGACCATTAAAAAAAAGCATGACTGCTGTTCTCCTTCATGAAATGCACAATTTGAAAGTCAGTCAGACCTCTATTTTATTTTTTATGTTTAATCTGATGGGTACATTTAAAGAGAGAGAGAGAGAGAGAGAGAGAGAGAGAGAGAGAGAGAGAGAGAGAGAGAGAGAGAGAGAGAGAAAGGCAGAACTACTGAGAGAGAGAGAGAGAGAGAGAGAGAGAAAGGCAGAACTACTGTAGATATGGAAATTATACAAGCTGGACTCATACTCATATAAACCCACATGAGATTGACTTTATTGTATTTGGAAGCGTACTTGGAGGAACAGTTCAACCAAAATTTACAATTTTGGTATTAAAATAAAAATGAAAAGAAAAGAAAAACATTTGACTTAAAAGCCTCAGTAGATGGGAAGATTATTAAAAATCTACTTAACTGATAGCAGAATGTTTATTTTTGGTGAACTTTCCTTTAATACAGTATGTGGAACAGATAATCTGTTGCTTACACTTAAAGGTTATTTCAAAACTATGGTCCCTATTATACACCCGGCACAATGCGACGCCAGGCGCGACGCAAGTGTTTTTTTGCTAGTTTCAGCCCAATGCAGTTATCATTTGTTTAAATAGCAAATGCACTCGTGCCCAAGTGTGTTCAGGCGCATTGTTGGCGCTTTGCTATTTTGAGGCGACTGAAAACGACTGAAATACACATCCAAATACGCAGTATTTTTTGTGTTATTTAAAGGGGGCGTTAGTAATATGCGCCTATAGGCGGGTGCACAGAGCATGTACACTCTGCTTATTACACACACAGGGACACGCAGCAGCACACAAAAGAAAGGATTCTTCTCTGGAGAAGCGTTCAGTTTTCCCGCTCGCAAATTCCGCCATGTAAACAGCGAAGCCGTCATAGCAACTGGCTTTTAAAGGGAATGGGAGATGAGACTCTGATTGGTTTATTGCATGTTACGCCCAAAACACACCCATTACTCATTAAGAGACTAGGTACAACCCTTTTGGACCATGCGCCTGTCGTTGACCGTTTTTTCTATTCTGGGTCTTAAACAACACTGGAACCCATTGGAAGACAATAAATACATACAGGTTTGGAATGACACCTGGGTAATTAAATGATGACAGAATTTTCATTTTTGGGTGAACTATCCCTTTAGTGTCTGTAGAGACCGTGTCAATTAAACTCGCCCCTGTAAATGCCGCATCGACACGACATCCTCATTAAACCCGTCCCCGGCGTGACGACTCCAATCTTTCGAATAATCCTACGAATATCTATTGATCTAATATGACTTCTGACCTGTAATGTTGCCAGAATCATAATCATACACTATTTGTTCGTCGGCCAGAGGAGAACTGGCACCCCGACTGAGCCTGGTTTCTCCCAAGGTTTTTTTCTCCATTCTGGCCCTGAAGGAGTTTTGGTTCCTTGCCACCGTCGCCTTTGGCTTTTGGCTTGCTCAGTTGGGGACACTTAAATTTCAACTATATTACTGATCTGCCCGCATTGACACTATATGATAATTGAAATGAGCTGGATGACATCACCGTTTTCACCAGAGCGGCTGTACAGCCGAATCAAATTCCGTTGCATTATTTTCCTGTTACCACTGTGAGGCTGCTTTGAAACAATTGCCATTGTAAAAAGCGCTATATAAATAAAGGTGATTTGATTTGATTTAAAATGTCTCAGTCATGGGAAAAGGATCACCAGCATCAATTACCAAACACAACCATATTTTGTGTTTCAGAGTCAGTCTGTGATCGATGAGCAAGACAAAGCATAGTGAAGGTCTCATTCTCATGGTTTTATTTGCATTCTTGTGATGTTGAAAGGTATTCACAGTACCATTGAAATATTGGCCTAATTCAGCTGGTTACAGATATAAATCATGCCCTGTAGACCTCGTTCATCCAGCTGCCTTAGGCTCTAGCTTTACAGAAGCACAGTATATTAGGGCATGAATATTTTCTCTCACTTTGGAACAGGGGGTGCTGAATCCTGAAATATTGTGAGAGCTGAGAGGCTTCACTCTCAAAAAATTTGGCCTTGCATTGCTCTTAGTTTCAAATCAAAACTATTTTGTAAAGTATGAAAAAACTCTGTAAATTGAAGTGTTTATAGACCTTAAAAATGGAACTTTTTTGAGTTGGAGTCATCTACTTAATAATTTTAAGCAAATATCCAAAACTCGCAAATAAGCAAACCATTGTCACGTCCAGTTTAGGCCGTGTGTCCACCAAAGCGTTTTTAGCCAGCTGAAAACGCTAGTGTTCTTCTGAAAACTTCTAGCTGCGAGTGTTTGAGAGCACTTCTGCAACGCAGCATTTTTTTTTTTTTTTTTTTCAGTTGAGACACTTTGGTTGCTATGATATGGAATATCTGTGGAAGAGTTACTAGTATCTGATTTCACAAATAGTTTGTTTCTGAATATAAAAAATGTTGATGCAGAGTAAAGTATTTGCTCTGGCTCTCGTTTTAAATTATTTTGTTCCGTTGTTGTGCTTCTTGCTGTTGTCTGTTGATGTGGCGGTTGGTCAGTATTTGTCCCGCCCTTCCTCCACTGTGATTGGATGGCTGGGTAAAACGTGACAGTGAAGAGCACTGCATTTTACCCAGAGTTGAACATTAGGGGTGGGCGATCGATACCAAGTAAATACAGGGCCAGTATCGCAGATACCGAAAAAATATTTTTTACTTGTAAAAGCATGCACTTTAACTTACATGTACTGTACTTTCCCTTAAAGGGATAGTTCACCCAAAAAAGAAAATTAGCCCATGATTTACTCACCCTCAAGTCATCCTAGGTATATATGACATTCTTCTTTCAGACGAATACAATCGGAGTTGTATTAACAAATGTCCTGGCTCTTCCAAGCTTTATAATGGCAGCGAATGATTGTTTCTGTTTTGAAGTCCATAAAAATGCATGTATCCATCATAAAAGTGCTCCATACGGCTCTGGGGGGTTAATAAAGGCCTTCTGAAGTGAAGTGATGTGTTTGTGTAAGAAAAATATCCATATTTAAAACTTTATAGACGGCGGTCAGCGGTACGCAAGTCGACTTACGGCAAAAGAGTAACCACTGACGTGATGTATAGGAGCATCGCAAGCTTGTACGCCTCTCGCGGATAGGGCTGGGCAACAAACTCAAGCCCCTCTTATATCAAAATCCTCCGCCATTTCTCTTTAAAAATTCTCGTTTTAGACTTCTAATTCATGACCGGTGTTTTGTTTTGCTCTATCCTCTGCGCTTCTGCGTTCGTCAATACGCAGGCGTCAAGGGTCAAGGGTTACTCTTTCGTAAATCGATGCATACTGCGGTCCGCTGAAAGTTAGGTATTTTAGTCTATAAAGTTTTAAATATGGATATTTTTCTTACACAAACGCATGACTTCGGTGCAGAAGGCCTTTATTAACCCCTCGGAGCCGTGTGGAGCACTTTTATGATGGATAGATGCACTTTTATGGACTTTAAAACAGAACTTCCCTTTCACTGCCATTATAAAGCTTGGAAGAACCAGGACATTTTTCAATATAACTCCAATTGTATTTGTCTGAAAGATGGAAGTCATATACACCTAGGATGAATTGAGAGTGAGCAAATCATGGGCTAATTTTCATTTTTGGGTGAACTAACCCTTTAAGGGAAAGCAGTGTGTCATAATATATGAGGTGAATGCATCATTAATATGCTAAATCTGAATACATTTTCATGACCACTAAAAGATTTGATTTGTGCTCTTGACGCGCCTGTAATTAGTTGTGTACGGTTCCTGTAAAACCATTGTTATTTTTTGTTACCATTGTAAAGGACTGCCAGTGACAGGCCTCAAAACTGTTTTTACAGTTTGTCAGTCCAGGCCTATACAGAAAAAATGCATTAATCCTGTTTAATTAAACCTGCTATGTTTATAGGTTTAACTGAAAAAAAAATCAATGCATATCACAACAGAAGGCTGCAAGCATTAATGCATTTGTTTTGCTTCTGAAAGTTGTAATATTGTTTAGTCCAAAGTGTAGTTTGTACGCTAGGGTCTGCGTACAGTGCATGTGGCAAGAATTTGTACTTTGTACGTGTTAGTCATGCATGCACATCGTATTAGTTTTTCCACAAAGTGGCAACAGTGCCCCAGGGATGTTGATTCAAGGTTGTCAAAGATAAAACTGAATAAACTTATGAGACAGAAACAACAATGGATGGCTACATGTATTAGAGGAGGTTAGAAAGTACCTGCATTTGTACAACTCTACAACTAAAAGATTGTAAAGATGTGTATATGAGTTAGAACTCATCACGAGAGATTGCCCAGGCATTGATAGTGCAAGTAGTGTTGTCGTAATGTGTATGCGTCGACCGTCTGTGTACATGTACATGACAAACGGAGTATACTTTGAAATATACTTTGCTATACAACTGTGCACTTACGCTAACGTAAAAAACGAAGTATAGAAATATACATTGCACTTTAGAATGTCAAGACAGTAAGTAAGCCAATAAAACTACAATAATAAAGTCAATAATCAAGAAGTTTGGTTGTTTTCAACATTTGTTGTTTACATGATCTAAGAATTACTGTGAACTGCCAGAGACAATGGATGCTCTGAAATCAAAGGGTTTGTAACATTCACACTATACAAGCAGCGTCTGGAAGCTGGAGGAAATTGTGTTTTTTATTGAAGTATGAACAGGCAAATCGTCAGAGCTCTGCAGAGGCTTCCCATATCGCTGCCAGCTATTTACAAGCAGCGCAAAACTCGCCCCGAAATCTCAGACAAGCAGCTTTAACAAGTTTGATGTTGCATCCTCCCAGCTAATGTTGAAGGTCTTTAGGCTATGGGGGGTTTATAAGCGAATTTACTCAGCTCTGGCTCAGCTTCAGTCATGTATGAGCTATAAATTTGTTATTCTGACAATTTCAATAAAATCACTGTCCCACCTACCTATTGACTGTACTCAAAGATTGCCTCAGATGTGGTTTAGGATTTGTATGCAATGCTTCATGATGCAGTCTGGGCAAAAAGTATATTGTATATTGCACGACCCAGGTTTTACATTAGACAAATGGCAACCCAATGCAGTAATGTTTAGCATACAAGTAAACACTGTCAAAATCAAACATTGAAACGCATTACTATGACCTGCATGAGCTTAACAAGTTAATATAACGACATACAGGCTTGCTTTTATAATAGGGGAGAGCGGGGCACAACCTAACGTGGGGTTAGTTGTAACACACATGGTTTGAAAGTTTCCACACATGCCAGGATGAAAAAACTTTGTGTATTTATTAGTTGCCATATCAACATTATTTAGAGAAAAAATTGCACCAAAATTAAAAAATCTTTGGAAGATATCACTGAACATTTATTTAACCATAGCAAAAGTAAATTTCTTAAAATTATTTTTCATCTCTGTTTTTTGTGTTTATTTAAAAGGAGACAAATCTGATATTATTTTAATCTTATATCTGTTATTTAACAGCTGAGATAGTTCTTTAATGCTGATCTAACCAGCAGAAGACACGAGCCGGGTTTAAATCACAGTTGCGCAGGTGGGGCATGTTCTCACACTGCGTTACAATGAGCCCCTATTAGAACATGCTATTCTATTCTATACTTTTATAAATTCTATTGAGAAACCATGAGAAAAAGGTGAATAAAGACTGAGAGTCAATGTTCAGAAGTTATTAATTATTTGTATGTTTTAACTACGCTGTATAGCTGTGTTTTGCAGTGTTTGTTGTCAAACTCAAAAATTAGTATATTTTTAATGATTAAAAAATGCCATTATTTTATTTGAAAAAGATAATAATTGTATTTTATTGACAAAATATTTTAGTTTGTCATGGATATTTTTTTGATTATATCAGATAACATTTTAAGCTGTCATATGGTCATGTTACAATGTGCCCCTCACATGTTACAATGTACCCCACCTATGGGGCATGTTGTCACATTTCACTTCCATTCTTTCGGGGTAAATCAAGAAAAAAGTATACACTGTATTAATGAAACAAAACCACATAATTGTACTAGACATGTGGAATTAATGTGGGAAAAATAAATACTCTGAACCCTAAGAGGATTTACACAAACTGAGAAAGTCAAAAAGCGCTAGGCTGTGCCCCGCTCTCCCCTAAATGTTTTTTGAATGTCAGTGGCTTTATGATTAATTTATGTGTTTTAAGCATGCGCCGCATGGGACTTAATGGAGAGATGAGAGAAACATGTTGAAATAAAGTATTCTTTTATTTGTTTTTGGGCAAGATGAGAAAAGAGGGGATACTTAATAGTGTTTAATGTTCAATTATGGGTAACACTTTATTTTGATGGTCCCTTTTGATCATTCTGTTAACTTTGCAAACATGTCAACTAACTTTCATTAGAGTATTAGTACTGTCTGCTTAATATCTGCTAACACTTTATTTTGATGGTCGCCCAACAGACATTCTACTGGTTATAAGTAACTTTGCAAGTACATGTCAACTTATTCTAACCCTAACCTAATATTACTAATACTCTAACTAATGAGAGTTAGTAGACATGTAGGTGCAACGTTACAGTACTTATAGTAAACAGAATGTGTTAAAGTGACTGTGGCAAGCAGTACAAGGCCGAGGGCTGTGAGAGAACAGCACGAGGCCGGTGGCATGATTGATAATGAGCGCCAGCTGCGCACCGCACCAGTCTCGTATCTCTCACAGAGGAGCTCGGATGCATAAAAGGAGGAGCGAAGACAGTGAAGGACGAGAGAGGACCAGGCCTGGATTTTACATTGTGTTTTGTTTATGTGTGTGCGTCAGCCGTCCGTGCGGGGCTGCCTGCTTTATATTAATTTTGTGTTTACTTGTTTATTAAAGTTTTTGAATGTTCGCCAGTTCCCACCTCCTTCTTCCCATAACAACGAACTTCATTACAGTGACCATCAAAATAAAGTGATACCCAATGATGATACTACTTATGCCAAGTTCACAGTGCCCGATTTTAGCCCCGATTTTGACTCGCCAACAGGTTTTGCGGAATCGCTGACAAATGCCCGAAATCATAGGCAAATCGGTGCTCGTTCACGCGAGTGACAATCACGCAGTGTGAATTACCAAAGACGCGATCTGAGAGAATCGCAGACGAGTCACTGACGCCGTGAGATATTTGGCATGCTAAATATCTGGACCTGTCGGCGATTCAAAATCCTGCTGTGTGAAATGTGTTCTGACTGAAAATGACATCGGCGATGACCTACAGCCAATGAGAGAGCAAGATACAGGGCAGCGGGAAGTTCGGGGAGGAGTTATAGACCAGAATATCAGTATTTTAATAGATATAGTTACAATTATATCAAACAGAAACAAAGCACACAAACATTTGCTTGACCAGCCGCAGCAGCACATTGCAAAATTATTTATTTACCTCCTACTCTCTTTGCAGAACACTATCCTTGATCCCCGCGTCTCCCCAACCATTTCCTCCTTAATAATCTTTTTTCTTTTTCTCCTTTTCGCTGCAAATCAACGCACAGACAATTTGGATCGCAAGCTTTCTGCAGTCTATCATTTTTAATAACAATTCCAGTCTCGCGCGAGAACTCCGGTCTGACCTCCGTTCCTTGTCACTTCTCGCATGTGTTTGGTTGTGAAACGTACCAACACCCATTCACGACACCCAGATCCTCCCCCCAAAAAAACTATTGCATCAAGGACTTCAATGACACTAATTATGAGTAAGTCATGAACTGCTTATTTCAACAATGACAACTTGACAGCTCAACAATAAACCATAAGAAAACATGAGATCAAGTATGTGAACTTGCAACAGAACATATTTTATATTATTTTACATTTGATTATTTTATTTATTTCTAAAGAACTCTTTAGTAGCCTATTTGGTGGACTTTAAAGGGATAGTTCACCCAAAAATGAAAATTCTGTCATCATTTAGTCACCTTCATGATGTTCCAAACCTGTATGAGTTTCTTTGTTCTGCTGAACACAAAAGAAGATATTTTGAAGAAAGTTTGTAACGAGGCTGCTTTGGGGGCACCATTGACTTCCATAGTAGGAATGTATCTTCCCATGTGTTCAACATAAAGACATTTATACAGGTTTGGAACAACTTGAGGGTGAGTAAATGATGACAGAATTTTCATTTTAGGGTGAACTGTCCCTTTAAGCAGTCATTCTGAACCAGTAATCACCTTTTTTGACAATTCTGAAATTCAAAAACGTTTATTTTTTTATTAATTTACTTAAATTATGACTATATTATTATGTAGTTATTTGTCCAATTTTTATCTAAATTTTTTTAAAATGTCAAACTTTATATGACAGGATTATTTATTATGTATGATTAATAGCCTAGTTAAATTATAAATTAATAATAACATTAATTAGGCTATAATCTAATAATTAACCTGTCTAATGTCTAAAAAATATAATAATTCTGTCTGCCAAGCTCTGATAATGTATGGAATATTATATTAATATATTATCCATTAAAAAAACAATAGGCCTATACCTTTAGAGGCACAGATGTGTCTGTCACCGCATGCTGCTTTAAGTCAGACAGTCTGAGCAACGGAAACGCTTCTCTGCAAAGTGTGCAGTTCGCCTTAGGTTCATCATTAGTTACTGGACAGACCCATTGATACCTTTTTTCTATTCAGCCCTGTATCTGGAGATCCTCTTGCATTCATGTTCTCGAGACTCCGTCGCTATGGCAACAAAGCTGCTAAAATGTAATCACACACAAATGAGCTTCTGTACTAATTATTGTGAAATTGATTTCTTTATATTTGCTATTAGTATTCTCCACACTGCAAAATCCTTATGTGTTTATTGAACTATGTGTGGAGTGGACCTATGTAAAATACGGGACAAATCGCGTCCCGTATTGATTTGATACGGGGCGTGTCATTTTTCCTGTAAATACGGGACGATTCTGTATTTCACGGGATGGGTGGCAACCCTAATACCACTGTCCTGAAGAGTGGAGTTTTTGCTTAGGCTAAGTAAGGACTGGTAGACTACACTGTAGAAAGTGGTAGCCTGCAATTGTTACCTTAAATAGCTATTACTTCATGTTTTGTTGGTATAAATTGATGTATTTAGGTGATTTAAAGATATTAAATAACATTTCTGACTTAAAACTACTTAAAGGTGCTGTGTGTAATATTTATGAGGATCTATTGACAGAAATGCAATATAATATACATAACTATGTTTTCAGTGGTATATAAAGACCTTACATAATGAACTGTTGTTTTTATTACCTTAGAATGAGCCATTTCTATCTACATACACCGCGGGTCCCCTTACAGTGAAATCATCATTTTGCGCCACCATGTTTCTACAGTAGCCCTAAACGGACAAACTTCTCTAGAGCGCTAGTCACTCTCTGCTGTCTCAGATGTCGACATCTTTGTCCTGTGTCGGCCACCGTAGCTTCTCTATGTGCTTCGAAAGGGAGGGGTGAATGGTGGGCGGTTGCAATTCGCAACCTCACAGCTAGATGCCGCTAAAATTTACACAGTGCACCTTTAATTTAGATGTTAGATTTTTATTCAGACTATCTTGGTTTTCTGCTTTGTTCAAGAAGCATTTTATTAATTAGCATTTAGCATGCTAATGTGCTATTGCTCTTAACAGTTCAATAGATAGCTAGTACTATCATATATAACAGTAATATGCCACAAAATATATGATTTTGAATGAATTAATCTTGTTAGTGAACCATATAAACTTACTTTGAGACTAACACTTGGTATGTATTATCATTATGATTATTTTAATGTTTTTTTACACTTTTTTTAGATAAAGGTGATTTAGTCTCACATAGCCAGACTTTACAGTCTGGTTCACTATGCAGGTTATTCTGGAAAAAAACTGCCCACAGAAGATACTGGCTTAACAATCACAGTTTTTGTCAATTGACTTTCAAAGGTGGGATGCCACAACAACAGTTATGTGACTCACATTTTTTCTTCTATTGGGTGGTATGGTTAGTTAGTAGATGTATTGTCTTGTATAAAAGCGTCTAATAAATGACTACTTGCTTACTTACTCGCCCAGCATTATAGATGTGTTTGTATGTATACATAGACACCATATTCTTAGCGTTTGTATGTGTGCATGTGTATTAGATGAAAGAGTGGGCATGTCGGCTAACTGTCATATATCCTCTTTAAAATGGCAGAAGTCAGATAGCAAAGGTGCATGCAGGGAAATTGAATCCTGTCTCACTTAAAGCATCTGAAATTGCACTTCTCTTGCATGTTGATATGGAGCTGTTTATTCACAGGGCTTCTTTCCTCTGTCATTCATAACATCACTGCATTCACAGACTCCACTGTCCCATCGAACTACAGATGAGACATCTCCCTGTCAAAAAGATGGACATGGACACAGAATCCATGGACACAAATAGGATGCCTTTATATTCTCTTTCATATCTGTACCTGTTGTTGATATGGTCACGGTGTGGTAGAGTGCATATAAAAAGTGAGTAAAGAACAGAAATAGTGTTAGGATGCAGCAGCAGCCAGGAACATATTTGAATATTTTTATATTTGAACATATCTGAATTGAAAATATCTGGATTTCTTCATGGATTACACCTAAAATGTAGTCTGATCTTAATTTAACTCACAATTATAGACGAACACAATCTGACTAAACTTATAGCACACAAACAGTTGTATTTTTCACATTTTAACTGAATATACTGAGTAATCATTCACAGTGCAGGGTGGAGAAAGTAAGTGAACCCTTGAATTTAGCAACTCTGGGGTTTTGCTGCCAAAAGAGGATCTACATCAAATGTTTTCTGTAGCTGCTTAAGATTCCCACCCTACAAATCTGTTTCAGTTTATCAATATTTCTGAGTTGTCTTGATAGCACAGCTGTTGTGGCACAGCATCTGAATTGACTTAAGGTCAGGGCTCTGGCATTGTTTAGCTCTCAGGTTCTCAACTCTGGCCCTCAAGATCCTTGAACAAGTTAGGGTGTGTTCATACTTATTCAAACATATGATGGTATTTTGACCAGCTGAGAACTCGTGATGAGCTTATAAAATGTGTAAAGGAGTCAAAACAGCGGCAGGAATCCCTCCGTCACAGTGAGGAGGGAGATTCTGGGGCCTGTACAGAACTGTGATAGGCAACATCATGACTATGACAAGAAAAAACAGGTATTCTTGAGCATCTTGTGACATCGTCCTGTTTTTGGTTCGTTTTCGTTGTCTTTAGTCTGTGTTGCGTTCATATTTCATTTGAACCGCACCAGAGTTCATTTGGAAGCAGACCGAGACCCATCTTTTCAAAGGTCTCTGTGGGCCTCGAGGGCCAGAGTTGAGAACCCCTGCTTTAGCTGACTTACTTGTGTGCTTTGGGTCATTGTCTTGTAGATTCACTCAACCTCTCAAAAGCTTGAAGTCAGGAACTGCTGTCCTAACATTCTCCTGTAAAATGTCTTGATGCACTTTTGAATTCATTGTTCCTTCAATGATTGCAAAGTGTCCAGGCCATGAGGCAGTAAAATCGTTATTTTTGTTTGTTTTTTGAGCACAAAAAGTATTCTCGTCACATCATAACATTAAGGTTGAACCACTGTAGTCACATGGACTATTTTAATGATGTCTTTGCTACCTTTTTTGGGCCTTGAAAGTTGCAATGACGGTGCTGCCTGTGGGTGGTTTAGAGAGCTCTCCGATTTCATCAAAAATCTCTTAATTTGTGTTTCGAAGATGAACGAAGGTCTTACAGCTTTGGAATGACATGAGGGCGAGTAATTAATGACAGAATTTTCATTTTTGGGTGAACTAACCCTTTAATTGACTCCAATTAGCTTTTGGTGAAGTCATACCACAGAGGTGCAATTACTTTTTTAAGTCTGCCCTATCAATGATCACACAATGTTTTCAATAAAATTTTGAAATGTAGAACTGTTTGTGTGTTATTAGTTCGCTAAGATTGTGTTTGCCTTTAACTGTGACTTAGACATCCAGGGATGACCAACTCCAGGGTAAGACTAAAGCTTTGTTTATACAGTGCATCTGGAAAGTATTCACAGTGCTTCACTTTTTCCACATTTTGTTATGTTACAGCCTTATTCCAAAATGGATTAAATTCATTATTTTTTTCCTCAATTCTACAAACAATACCCCATAATGACAACATGAAAGAAGTTTGTTTGAAATCTTTGCAAATTTCTTAAAAATTAAAAACCAAAAATTCACATGTACATAAGTATTTATAGCCTTTGCCATGACACTCAAAATTGAGCTCAGGTGCATCCTGTTTCCACTAATCATCCTTGAGCTGTCTCTACAACTTGATTGGAATCCACCTGTGGTAAATTCAGTTGATTGGACATGATTTGGAAAAGCACACACCTGTCTATATAAGGTCCCACAGTTAAGAGTGCATGTCAGAGCACAAACCAAGCCATGAAGTCCAAGAAATTGTCTGTAGACCTCCGAGACAGGATTGTATCGAGGCACAGATCTGGGGAAGGGTACAGAAAAGTTTCTGCAGCATTGAAGGTCTCAATGAGCACAGTGGCCTCCATCATCCGTAAATGGAAGAAGTTTGGAACCACCAGGACTCTTCCTAGAGCTGGCCGCCCAGCCAAACTGAGCGGTCGGGGGAGAAGGGCCTTAGTCAGGGAGGTGACCAAGAACCCGATGGTCACTCTGACAGAGCTCCAGCGTTTCTCTGTGGAGAGAGGAGAACCTTCCAGAAGAACAACCATCTCTGCAGCACTCCACCAATCAGGCCTGTATGATAGAGTGACCAGATGGCACATGACAGCCCGCCTGGAGTTTGGCAAAAGGCACCTGAAGGACTCTCAGACCATGAGAAACAAAATTCTCTGGTCTGATGAAACAAAGATTGAACTCTTTGACCTGAATGGCAAGCGTCATATCTGGAGGAAACCAGGCACCGCTTATCACCTGGCCAATACCATCCCTACAGTGAAGCATGGTGGTGGCAGCATCATGCTGTGGGGATGTTTTTCAGCGGCAGGAACTGGAAGACTAGTCAGGATCGAAGGAAAGATGAATGCAGCAATGTACAGAGACATCCTTGATGAAAACATGCTCTAGAGCGCTCTGGACCTCAGACTGGGACGAATCTTCCAACAGGACAACGACCCTAAGCATACAGCCAAGATAACGAGGGAGTGGATACGGGACAACTCTGTGAATGTCCTTGAGTGGCCCAGCGAGAGCCCAGACTTGAACCCGATTGAACATCTCTGGAGAAATCTGAAAATGGCTGTGCACCGACGCTCCCCATCCAGCCTGATGGAGCTTGAGAGGTCCTGCAAAGAAGAATGGGAGAAACTGCCCAAAAATAGGTGTGCTAAGCTCATACTCAAAAAGACTTGAGGCTGTAATTGGTGCCAAAGGTGCTTCAACAAAGTATTGAGCAAAGGCTGTGAATACTTATGTACATGTGATTTTTTTTTTTTTTATAAATTTGGAAAGATTTCAAACGAACTTCTTTCACATTGTCATTATGGGGTATTGTTTGTAGAATTGAGGGAAAAAAAATAATGAATTTGATCCATTTTTGAAATAAGGCTGTAACATAACAAACTGTGGAAAAAGTGAAGTGCTGTGAATACTTTCCGGATGCACTGTACTTGCACCTGGCTCCGCACTGCGAGCCTCCGCTGACTACGGGCGCTCCTCCCCAAACGAACAAGGTGTTTACTTGACTCGCTTGACGTTGTACAATTCTTTGAAACGACATGGTGACTAATTGTTCTCTAAACCATCAGGAAGTAGTGGTGAGAAGAGGTAAGGTACACATGTGGAGATGTTTGTTTTTATTACACTTCACCAAACCCATGCACCCAACAAAAGAACCAAAGAATCGTGTAAAACTCAGTAAAACTTTAGATTATTACTTGTGACATTAGAACAAAATATTAGAACAAAACTCTCCTGATTAATTATTTGTTATTAAAGTGTCTATGTTCACAAACCACTGTTCATTTTAACAGGAAAGCAAGCATAGGCTACTGCATGCATGATCTGGCATGGCAGAAAGCGTGTAAAGAGGGTTCCCTTTATAATCACTAAAAAGATGTCACTCGTTTTAGTTCATCGCAATCTCACAAAGTTCCATTATAATCACTGAAGCTGACTGCACAATGAATCTCTCATAATGTCTACACTTTGTTTGATTTAATGAGAACTCAGCACTGAACAAAAACTCCAGAGTTTTGAGCGGTGAGTGCATTCTAACTTAAATACCTCTGTTGATTTCTTGCACGCAATGGCCAATCAGATATGTTTGTGATTGGCTTAATTGCTTAACACTGCAAAAACGTTGTAAATATAAACCTTTGACGCTCTCCAGAGTGCAAACACAGACACTGGATCGTTTGCCAAATCTGTTTCAACAATATGCTCTTATTACGGAGAAAACTGATCCTAGACCAGCAGCTATGAGCAGCTTTTCCCTCTAAAAGCATTAAAGAAACAGCAGCAGGCATTGGTTTGAGTGAGAAAACGTCAAGTCTGTGGCCATGGAGCTTTACACATGCTCCGCCCATGGACCAGATCAGAAGACATTTATGAGTAATCAATGCAGAAATCCAGATTCAAAGGGTTCACAAGCTTGTTCTTGCCACTGTATATATTTCTAGCAGTGGTGGCTTTAATATGCTGTACTTTAGACAGTTTGCACAGTAAAAACCTCTTTTTTAGTTTTGTTTTCTTCCTGTAGAGCACCTCCACTAAAACCATACAAGTTTCTTTGGCCCCCAGTGACCCTACAGAGCGGTTTGGAAAAAGGATGGATAGATTTATTTGGCCATTGCATCATATCTCACCCTTTTTGAGCATCCCAGAAGTGTTAAATTTTTTAAATGATTTGTTGAGTTAAAGGTATAGTCTAATTTTTAAACGTGGCTTTTGCTCCATAGCGTGGCACTCCATCTGGTTATTTTTTAATGAAACTCCTCAGACTAGTGAATTTGAAACTAGTCAAATCCTTTATAAAACTACAAAATACACAGTACATTTAAAGTGAAATATAATAAGAAATGAACAAAATGGAAAAAGTTAGCTACAGATCATTGAAGGGGTGGATTCTGAAATCCACTGCCGCTTCAATATATATATAGGATATATATATATATATATATATATATATATATATATATATAATTAAATTTATAATCATAGCCTTAATTAATATCTATCCTCCTACATATTAAGATGATTTAAATTATTTCTTCTAGTTTGAATGTTCTCTTGAATGTTTGGTTTCATTCCTTTTGACTGAATTATATGCTTTTATTTATATTCATTTTATATTATATTTTACTCATTTTATATTTATTCCTTTTACTGAAACACTAAAGAATAAAGATGAATATTGCCTGTACTATTGCCTGTACTTCTCTCTGAGGAGAAGAACATGTTATCTGTATGTTTTGGAGAACTATGTTGTTTTCAGTTGACGCTCCACCAACTCCAACCTTGGAGAAACTGTGTATCTGTGTATGTGCGCCAGTATTCTATGTTACAGATCAGTATTGGAGGTGGATTATGGGCATCCAAGGAGATGGGTGGACTTGTTTTCTGGGCAAGCTGGCGCCTGCTCCAGAACTGGAAGGTCACTACGTGTCTAATTCCTGGGTGAAAGCGTCAACAAGTGATCTATGCAGACGTGCATCTGATTAACTGACTGTGTGGAAATGTGGAAACTATGACTATCTATTTTCTCTTAGCCAATCAGGATCATTCAACCTGCAGTAATGACGTAGCTAGACCTTGAAAAGAATATATAACTGTTGAAAAATTATATGTACGAAAAAAGGTAGAGGGAGAGCGCGGCCTACAAACTCCTTGTGAGACTTGAATCTGGCTTCTGCTGATGAAACTGCAAACTATTCTTCAGTACATTTTTCTTTAATTAATTGCACTCCTGACTCTTGGTCTTCATTCTTCACAACTGGTCTTGGGTCCTAAACTGTTGTCCCCTAACAACATAGTGTTTTGAAACAACTGTTGAAACAAGGAACCAAGAACCAGGACGTAAGTATGTATGACTTTACCAGTATGAATTTAGCTAGTATTTTATGGTAGATTATATTATAAATAAATGAAATTAATCATGCAAAGGTATCATGCATAAACCGATGAATCGCTATAAAGTTACACAGGGAGAGAAAAAAGATCTTGAGGTAAGACAATAATGAGATAAGACGTGCAACAACATGCTTATAGGCCTACTTTAAAATGGTTGCTGGCAATCAGATGTGCGCATGTGTATTCTCATTCCCACTCATTCTCCTCTGTTGGAACACGTTCTTACACCCAACTCGTCACATATTGACGCTTGGTCAGGACCCTTCAGCGTAATTTTTTAACACACAGGGTACCCCTTTACTGTCATTTTTTGATGCGCAGGGTGCTCCATTGATTTCAATGAGAAACCTTTGCTGTCATACACAGACACGTTGGGCATGGGAATGTTATCCTCATGATGAAATTATATATTGGGTTATGATTTTGCCACTATGACACGTTGGAGTGTGCTTCTCAATTTAACCAGCCATCATAATTTTATTTACATTTATTTATTTTTTTTATTTACGCTATTTAGACGCGTTTGAACAGGTAAACCAAACCCATCCCTAAACCTACCCATTTGTGTATTATATGATATGAAACACAGGATATAACAGGCAGATACAACTGCAAGCACAATTTATTCAAAAAGTACAAATATTCCAAGTGTCCCGAGGCCAAATGATTGATTTGTGTGAAGAAAATCACCAAAAGAGATCAGCGTCTCCATCCGCCGAAGATCATTCACACATTAAAAAATTGCTGCCCGAAGAAACGTTACGTCAGCTTTGATAGTGAAATTGCATTGGCTCTCGTATGTCTCGTGACCAATTGCGTCATTACGTCAGCTTCGACTGTAAAATGTCATTGGCTCTCGTGTGTCTTGTGACCGATTGCTAAAGAGTCGGGTGTATCTTTTGAATGAGATATGACTGAGTGCGTGCGTGCGTTCACGGAGCGGCGGGATCATCATTTCAGCGATTAAAACATTAATCAACTCTGTTCTTTACATAAAGATATTGTATGACTTCAGAAGAAAACATAATTAATACTTTTATACTGTTTTTGGTCAGTTTTTGCAATGAATACCTGTGACTGTACTTTTATTTGCCTGTTACGTATTTTATATTGTTGAGAAGTGGGTAGGTTTAGGGTAGGTGTGGGGTTAGTTGCTCTAAAATATAAAAGTTGTCTATAAATATTTATAAAATCATGTCTACTTGTACAAATGCAAAGAATTAAATGCGTCTTGATTTGACGCATTGGACAAACAACTGAAATCAATGGAGTACCCTACACGTCGAAAAATGACGCTACCCTGTGAGTTAAAAATGGACGCCGAAGGGTCCTGACCAAGCGTCAATATGTGACGAGTTTGGGAGTGAGAACATGTTGCTGTAACAAGAGGTAAACGGTTTGCTCTGAGCTAAAAGAATGTAGTTTGTTTCATTCAGAAGAGAAAGAATAGTTCAGGTGAAAAAAGACCTCTGTAAACTTACCTCATCTGCAGATGTTGTTATTTTAATTTTGCAACATTGTACTCTTTGTATTTTTGCTACCTGCTGAAGCAATTATAGCAACGTGCTGCGTTGCTTAAAAATAACAAATGTAAATTGTGCTTGTGCCTATTACAATAAACTTCACCAGCATGGAGATAATAAAATATTGTTATCTTGATTTCTATTTCCAAACATATAGGTATATCTAAGGAAGACTCATGTGCTATGTGCCCATTGGCTAAGAAATCTGTTCAATACTGCTCAAATGATGATAACATCTTGATCAGAGATATAGCCGAGCAGGTCACCCTCATGATGACGCATGATGCTTATGTGGGCGACATGATACATTGAAGAGTTCAAGCTCAGCGTCAGGTCCGGATTAAAGTGCAACAGGAACATGTCATACTATATATCTAATCCGGCCCTGGTTTGCGTCACTTACCAATCTCATTCTTACCTCTTTTCCCCATCATTTCCTGGCTCTTCTTTCACTCTTCATGTTGTCAGTGATCTTCTACTATGTAATCTTATTCTGCATGATTTTTCCCCAGTACACCAATAAAGGTTTTTTATTGGCATCTATTGTTCATGAGGAAGTTTTAACATCCATAGAACCATTCTATTTCACAAAAGGTTCTTTATAGTGGAAAATGGTTCTTTAGATATTTAAAATGTTCTTTACACTAAGAAAAAAAATAAAATTGTTCTTTTAAGAACTGTTCACTGAAAGGTTTGAATATGACGTAGAGCGAGGAGTGAGGGAAACATGACCAGGTAAGGACCTTGAGTCAGGACTCATCTGAGACAAATTTCGATTTATTTCATTGTATGAAAAAAAAAAAAACATATATGACAAGCAACCTATGACATTTTGTATTTATGTGCAGTTTATCACAATAGACCAAGATGGAACACCGAAGAAATCAGAAGAAATGTGTGTAGACTCGGTTACCATACGTTTTTAGATTGACAGAAATGTGGTAAGTATTAGCATTATTTTGACAGAGAAATTAAGCTGAATAAACAGTTCTACTTTGCTCTTAGATCTAGTTTGCTTGCTATTAAGTGCTATTAAAGTTAAAAAAAAACATATAAATAATTAGTTTCTCCTCAAGCTTTCATAACATCAACCTTTAAAATGCTATTTTGTTTTCTGACAGACAATGGTGCTGCTAGACAGTCTGATTGGAGTTTTAAAAAGCACCTTAATGGGTTTTTTTTGTTTTGTGTGTGTGTGTGTGTGTATGCGTGCGTGCGTGCGTGCGTGCGTGCGTGTGTGCGTGTGTGTGTGCAAGTTACATCAAACAGACTGTGGGCAGTTTATGAGCATGTTGTATTAGACTATATTCATCTTTAACATTTCCTCCAATCATTGTTCAGTTGTTTATTCCCATTCCAGACTCGTTGTCAGTTATGAGCAGGGGTGACATGATGTGTGAAAATCCCCAGAATTCCCCAGTGCACTGTGTGGACTATATGACCGCCCTTGTTCAAAGTCATTCAGCAGCCACCACTTACGTAATCTCTGATAAGCAATTTCTCTTGAAAAATTTACCTCAAATTTAAACCACTCTCTCTCAAATTTTCATTCCCACACCTTAAAGGGTCATGAAACCCCCCTGCTGCAGCAGTGTTTTTTCACACCTTCGATTTGAAAAGGCTTCCAAAAAGGAGCATGGTCGACCTCGAAAAGGTGGGGTGGGTATTGTGTGGAAAGAGGGAATGGTTTGGATAAATAGGGGAGTGTCATTAGGCACATTAAAATGAGCTAATTTGCAAACCGGCAATGCACACACACAGACACAGGTGACATGGATAGCGATACCGATGGCAGCAGTTACAGCGGTTCTGAGAGCTGTCTGAAAGTGGAAGACTTCTCCCCACCAGATTCCCCTGAATCGCACTGTTAACAGATTGATGACAGTGCAGGTCCAATGCCTTATCAGTTCGAACCTTTGGACCCTTACATACATACAGGAGAAAGTGAAGACGAACCTGATGAAGCGCAGATAGAAGTCGTCTCGCACTGGTATGTTTTTGTACTTTCATTATTTATATAAAGTAAAACATGTATTTATCAAATTGAAAGTTTATCTTGCATGTGAACGCCGGAATAGTATATAAAATCATATATTTTAGTATATTAATCATATATACACTCACCTAAAGGATTATTAGGAACACCATACTAATACTGTGTTTGACCGCCTTCAGAACTGCCTTAATTCTACGTGGCATTGATTCAACAAGGTGCTGAAAGCATTCTTTAGAAATGTTGGCCCATATTGATAGGATAGCATCTTGCAGTTGATGGAGATTTGTGGGATGCACATCCAGGGCACGAAGCTCCCGTTCCACCACATCCCAAAGATGCTCTATTGGGTTGAGATCTGGTGACTGTGGGAGCCATTTTAGTACAGTGAACTCATTGTCATGTTCAAGAAACCAGTTTGAAATGATTCAAGCTTTGTGACATGGTGCATTATCCTGCTGGAAGTAGCCATCAGAGGATGGGTACATGGTGGTCATAAAGGGATGGACATGGTCAGAAACAATGCTCAGGTAGGCCGTGGCATTTAAACGATGCCCAATTGGCACTAAGGGGCCTAAAGTGTGCCAAGAAAACATCCCCCACACCATTACACCACCACCACCAGCCTGCACAGTGGTAACAAGGCATGATGGATCCATGTTCTCATTCTGTTTACGCCAAATTCTGACTCTACCATCTGAATGTCTCAACAGAAATCGAGAATCATCAGACCAGGCAACATTTTCCCAGTCTTCAACTGTCCAATTTTGGTGAGCTCGTGCAAATTGTAGCCTCTTTTTCCTATTTGTAGTGGAGATGAGTGGTACCCGGTGGGGTCTTCTGCTGTTGTAGCCCATCCGCCTCAAGGTTGTGCGTGTTGTGGCTTCACAAATGCTTTGCTGCATACCTCGGTTGTAACGAGTGGTTATTTCAGTCAAAGTTGCTCTTCTATCAGCTTGAATCAGTCGGACCATTCTCCTCTGACCTCTAGCATCAACAAGGCATTTTCGCCCACAGGACTGCCGCATACTGGATGTTTTTCCCTTTTCACACCATTCTTTGTAAACTCTAGAAATGGTTGTGCGTGAAAATCCCAGTAACTGAGCAGATTGTGAAATACTCAGACCGGCCCGTCTGGCACCAACAACCATGCCACGCTCAAAATTGCTTAAATCACCTTTCTTTCCCATTCTGACATTCAGTTTGGAGTTCAGGAGATTGTCTTGACCAGGACCACACCCCTAAATGCATTGAAGCAACTGCCATGTGATTGGTTGATTAGATAATTGCATTAATGAGAAATTGAACAGGTGTTCCTAATAATCCTTTAGGTGAGTGTACCTCACGACACAAGGGCAACTGCATCTGATTTACAACCTAAAAAAAGTACAACACGCAAGCATTATATTCACAATACGAAAATAACCCAAAGCACTGAAGGAAAAAACTAAATCTGTTATTGGTTAACATTGACTATGTCTGCTCCTAATGACCAATTCACACCGCACAGAAAAACGCCAACATTCAAGGGGGCCGCAGGATTTAAAATTTTATAAAAAGAAGTCATGTTCACGCTGACCAAACAGACACTGACAAACGCTGATTGAACATGTTCAGTCGGGTGAAAATAAAACCCGAGCAACGCCAAAATACGCAACGCACTAACCTGACAAATGTGTTTGTCGGCTTTTTTCTGTGCGGTGTGAACTCAGAGTTCATTGCCGATAAAAGCTATTAACCATGCGAATACAGAAAAATAAAGAATATGTTAGCAAACACTTACCACAGTTTTGGAGATGGGAATTGGTACAGCGTCTTGCTTTAAAATAAGGCAATTAGCAAAGTCGGATTCCACCTGTCCCAGATTTACAAAGTTATCCGGTACAAAATGTTTGCAACAAACATACATTCCATTCGTTCAGAGGCCACAGCAGGCCAGCCGCCCTCGCCCAAACTTCAGGTCTGGTCGCGTCACGGGGAAACAAAAACAACTCTTTTGTGTTGTGGCACAGAGGAAACAAGCACTTATGACCCATGTCTCAACAATAATGCTGGAAGACGAACCTGACAGAAGTGACTGTCTCATGCATAATAACTAAATTATATTTTATGCATACTACAGCGTAGTGATTGGATTGAATGAGCTTTATGTCATGAATATATGTCGAGAATCGCTCAAAACGGTCGACGTCAGCATGTTCGACCAGCCCATACTTGGGCCGAAAGTACACGATGACATCAGATTTTGTGACGTTGCTCCGACTCAGCTTTTCAAACCGGAAGACAGAAATCGCTCTGAAAAATGCAAAAATAACTATTTTTCACTTATGAATAACATTAATGAGTACCTTTAGTTTTCAATGATGTGCAGCCTATACACATCTGTTTACATCTCAAAAAAAAGTGTTTTGGGGTTTCATGACCCTTTAAATTGCAGACAGGGGACAGCCCAAAACAGATCAATTAAATTTCAGTCTGAGGTTGGTTTTAAAATGTGTTGTATTTAGCCTTAAACAGGACTCCCTCTGAGGGTCCTGTCAGTGGTGGATGTGTTGTGCAATAGGGACATTTAGTTCTCAGTCATTTGATGTTTGCTATCTCTGGAGAGAAGTAGTGTGGAAGGCAGTAATGACTCCTTGCTCAAGAAAGCATTGTACAGTAAGTGGCGCATTTTCTCTCTTGGTTACTGCATTGTTATGAGGTTCAAGACTGTTCTTAGATGGTTCAAACATCCAGAATTACTACACCTATAGAGGTGCTTTTTATAATTCTATGTATCTCTTTTGGGACTTGTTACTCATGACTTCCTAGCCTTGTTTATATACATGAATCTTGCAGCCATTTTTTGATCTGTCCGTTTGAGCAACCATACTGCCGGATAAACCAAACACCTTACAACAGTCAGTACTTCATATAATTGGTAGAAATTATTGTACTGTTGCTCAAACGGTTTCAAATTGCTTTTGCAACACATAGCTCACGGGTTCAATTCCCATGAGCTGATAAAATCGCAGTAATTGAAAATTGAACACTGCTAGATCTTTCAAGGGCATTCAAAACTGTGAAGACAAGGAAGTGGCATGACCTGAAGACAAGGAAGTGCATGCCAAGACCGAGGAAAATAACGCCCTGACAGCGCATAAAGGCAGTCCCAAGACCTTCAGTAGGAATATAAGTGTCCATCATCTCGAGCTAAACTTAGCAAAAACCAAACTGCTATTCATCCCGTCCAAGACCTTGTCATTTCAATAGACAACTCAACCATCTCACCCACACAGAAAGTCAAGAGACACTGGACAATATCTTGGCTCAACTCACAGTAAAGACATGCAGATTCTTCCTGAAAACACTCTGCCAAGACCAGGGAAGCTACTCAGGTTCTGGTACAAGCCCTAGTCTGCTCTCTTCTCAATTTACATTAAATCAGTATTGGCCGACTTCCCAGCAATAAAACCTCTGCAGTTTGTCCAGAATACTGCAGCTCAGTTGACATTACACCTTCCCAAGTACTCCCATGTCACACATCTGCTATGCTTCTTCCATTAGCTCCCTATCACAGTCAAAGTCAGGATCAAAACACTTGTCCTAACATGCAACCCGGCCAGCCCTTCCATGGGACAAACCCATGTCGGACCCATACCTAATGGATAAACCCATGTAGGGCCCATTCCCCAAACACACCTACATTGGCCCACCTATGAATTGTTGGCTGGTAAGACAGTCAGTGGACAAGCATCTTCATCTATCCAGTCTAAGTGCACACCAAGGACCAAAATTCTATACCTAAATGGTAGCATCAGCTACCCATACATGTGAGAATGACAGAATCCTTCCTGTTTCAACAATAGGCCTGCTACTGGTACAGCAAGCTCCTCCTCTGTAATGTTGGAGATTGAAGCATATGTGGGTGTCATATGTTTTATTGTGAAACCGAGTGACTGATTTTGGTCACAACATGAACCACATCCTCATGTGAATCACAGAGATACTCAGTTTATCCCAACTGTTTGATGTTAGCATGTTGCTAAGATAATGATGGGATTTTCTAATATGCATTTCTTCATTTCTCTTTACTCCACCTGCCAATTATATATATAGAATAAGGTAATCTTAGAAGGCAGTATAATGTTGCTGCCTCTCTTTTGGTGCAGACTTTGAGTCAGGAGTACATGATGTCTAGATTAGCTTAGGGGAGAGTGGGGTAAGATGAGTCAGTGGATAAGCTGACCCACCCCCTTTATCTTGGCAACTGTACACTTTTATTGTCATGTGACCATATATTTTGGAACCACTCATCATTTCTGACAGACTGTGAAAATGAGAAGCACATGGGAGGAGTGGAAGGCACCCATTTACTTTAAAGAACTGTTTTTGGCTTGTCAAAGTAAAATTTTAGCATAAGAGATGTAATGGCTGTTGCATCAAACCAAATTTGTCCAGGTCTAAAATATTTATGATCCATAATTGAGCAATGTATAAAATTGAGCAATGTATAAAACCATGCAAATCATTTAGCTAAATATTAGCCTGAATTGGTAAGCTATCAAGTTTAATCCAAAATGGCAGCTATGGGGCAAAGTGAGCCAAATGCTGTGGCCAGCACAACTGAGCCAGCGTTTTAACTTACCGCTCCATAAGGCACTGCAGTTAAGTTAAATCTCTGAAGTATAAACTGCTATAATTTCAATGTAATGTTACACAACTGTTTAGTTTATAATTTTCTTAAAAAAAAAAAGTACACCAAATCCTTCTCTGATAAGAACCAGAAGATGCTTAATCATATATATCTTTCCATCTTGTAGTCCCTAATGACCTAACATGTTCAATATTGCAGAAAAACTACCATGCCAAGAACCTTTTGACTAAACTGTTTATTAGTTTCAATGACATTCATTCATTCTAATTCAGTTTTTATTTTATTTAATTTGTATTTAATTTTACTCAACAAACTCTGTTTAGGCTGTTTTTGGGAAGATTACAACTTTGGTGTTCAACATATTGTTTCAGAAATGCAAACAATTAAAGATATTGCAATTTCAACTTCATTTGATTGGTTTTATGTTGTTTAAATTAGCTTTAAGAAAAGAAATATGACTATTTGTAAAAGGAAATTTGATTATTGAAGGTGTTTTTAAAAGAGGTAAATTATCTTTACAATTTCACATAGGTTTTATTGAGACTCAATTAGATGGTCCGGTTACACCCAGATGGTGCAACTTACCCACTGACTTGGATCAACTTACCCCTAACCTGGGATAAATTGAGCCACGGGAACACTTTTTTATAAGAAGCCATATTTTTAGAACCCTTTGTCATAGATGTATTCTGATCATTTAAAAATGATAGAAAACATCCTGAAATTTATTCAAATACTTTCATTGTACTTCTGCCTTATTTTATCTTATCTTGAGGACCAGATAAGTAAAAAAAATGGCTCATCTTACCCCACTCTCCCCTACTTGATTTTGGCACAGCTAATAAGAATTATTTTCTGCTTACACCTTAGTTTAGCTAAGCCCCAATTAGACTGAAGGTTTCCTTTCAGCAGAATCACGGATAAACCCCTAAATGTAGACTGCTTGTGGCTGTTAAAATAACCTCAATGTAAAATCTAAACTTTGTGCGTAAGTAGATTGTCCACTGCCAGATGCTTCTGTTTAAAATTTGCTTGTATTTATAATAAAATCTGCTTATGGGACAGGACGACCTGTTAAAAAAAGTTTTACCCAAAAGCACCATATGATACTAGTCAAGTTACAGCACACAATTTAAATGAGGAATGAAATTTGCACAGCAAGCAGTTTTTTTTATTTAGCTGTGAAGTGTTTTTTTATGATATGCAACCCCAGTGCTGACAGTTGATGGCCATCTCATTTGCTTCCTGTGTGTGTGCTGTATGTGGCAACATTTTGAGCATGGGACAGGTGTCTTTATAAGGACAGGTAAATTGGACAGGTGTTTTGGTGATTATTTTACCTCTGCAACACATGGGCCTTTGAGATTTCAGCTGCAGCTGAGTTGCTTTATTTAGATGCACAGCCCTTCATGTGACTGGTGTCATCGTGAAGACATGCACAGAGAGCTGAAACTTATAACTCTGTGCTCTTCTGAGCGCATGTGTGTCTAGAAATAAACAGGTCAGCAAAGAGGTAAGGGGAAAGGAACAGGAGTATGGAAAGAAAAGGATAGGAAGAGAGTCCCAATCAATATGAAATGATTTGTTATAGTTTGAATGAATATTGTAAACAAACCATGTTTTTTTTTTTTTGTTTTTTATCTGCGTACAATATCTGTTGCAAACGTTGTAAAAAATAAAAGAACACAAGAAATGTTACTCTATTAAATTTCTGATGATGCTGATTAATCTGTAACGCTTTATTTAAAGTAGGGCTGTCAAGTGATTAAAATGTTTAATCTAATTAATTACACGATGTGGCGATTAATGAATCTAATTAATCGCAAATTAATCACACATCAAATCTGGCTGAGAAATGACTCCCAAAAGATAGTTTAAAGTCATTATTGTTAAAGTCATTATTGTGTAAAAAAATCAAATAGACATTACAAAAAGTAGCTTCAGAAAGAAATATTTTGGGGTGAACTATACCTTTAATGTTTGTTTTTATTAATATGGAAATATGAAATAATTTTTAATGAAATTATACTCTAAATAAGAAACTAAAATAGCCAGTAGGTGGCGGTAAATGTCTAATGGAGTAAGTCATTGAGTCATTCATTCATTCATTCAATTCATTCAATTCGTTCAAACGCTGATTCATTCAGGAGTGAAGTAAATGGTTCTCTTTATGAAAATAGTACATTTAATTGGTTCTCTTTATGGTCCATTGAATCATTAGTTCATCCGATTCGTTCAAAACGTGGATTCAGAAATGAAACGCCACTGTGTATTGCTCGAGTCGGAGACGAACAGTTCTGCTTTGTCTTTATATTTCTGTTGGCAAAACTGAGCAAAACAGACAATATTGTGTCTAAAACAACACAATATTAACTTGCTTATCTATTTTATTAAACTGTTGTATAAGATCAGTATCGCATTTGCACTCGTCTCGTGCTATTCTGGACAGAAAAACAGAACTTGTGTGATACTGCACTCGTTACCCGTGCGATATTGCTTATAGCCTACTGTATATCATGATGTAAACGTGAGGGTGTTTTCACACTAGCAGTTTAGTTCAAAACGGGGCACAGTTGACATGAAAAATTGGTAAAGTGAAAGCTGTCATGTGGACCCGGGTGAGCTGAGCCCTGCAAACCCGGAGGCTGCATTTTCAGGACCACATTTCTAGGGCCGCAGTTCTAGGACCCTAGCAATGATTTAGCTGTTTAATTGATTAAGTTTAATTGATATATTGTCCTAACCAATCGCTAGCCCTAAACCTACCCATTGGTAACCCTGTTGAAATATTTAAACTAATTTAAGTAATTAAGTTTAAAATGGCCGTGCCTGCTGTTTTGTTAAAAATAAGGTGGAAAAAGTTTGAATCAGGTCTGTCTGTGTGACGCTGGCACAAAAAAAAAACTAGGGTCCTAGAAATGCAGTCCTGAAACTGCGACGGTCCTAAAAGTGCAAATTCCGGTATTGCAGGCAGATAATATTGGGGTACCGAATTCAAGACTGCCTAAAGGAGGTGGTCTGAGTTCGGTTGCGCAACTTGCGCTCTAACTGTGCCGCGAACTGTGAAAGCAACACGGACTCGGGTGCGCAAGAAAAGTAACATGCGCATGTGTTTTATCAGATGACGATGTATTTAGTTTAATAAAACACATGTAAGGGATGATAGTGTTGATGATTTACCTTGAATACGAGCAAGAGTGAGCCTGCATGCATATGTGTATCCGCACATAGCACCGGCGCGAACAATCGCACTCTGATGCGGACCACAACAAACATGCCCAGTGTAAAAACACCCTGACTGAGACTAAAACATTTTTGCCCCAAGAGACATTTTAACTGCATTCTAAAGGCTTCATCACACAGTCAGTTGTTGCCCTGCATCATATTCTTCATCAATCAACTGTATGAAATGTTAGATGACCTAAGCAGGTCTGGGGCGGGCCAAGTGCATTAAATGCGTTAATAATTTTAACGCGTTATTTTTTACCGTAACTAATTAATCTAATTAACGCATTAAATCGACAGCCCTAATTTTAAGGTGATGTAGTCACACGCTACATGTGCTTACTATAGTAATAACAGTCAATCATGCATAATTACAAGCAACTAACCCTTATATTAACACAATAGTAAGTACATGTATTTAATTAATATTACTCAGTAATTATTTGTGTAAATAAACTGTAACAAATGCACCTTAAAATGAAGTATCTCATGCAGAATTGGCATGTATATGGCATCGATTTGAGTCGGTTTCAGTGGTTTCGTGTGTACGCAGATATTTCTTGAGACGTGGAAAATAAAAGATCGGATAGGGAAAGCTCTGGCTTTGTGTGGATGTGGCCTTATTAAACATCAATTATTTAGTAGTTTATATAAATAACTATTAAATAATTTATATTTAAGAATGTAATATATCTAATAATTTATATTTATGTAACGATAATCCACTGGAGGCGAGTCGAAGAAACCATGTGCAGTTATATTGATAACCATGCAGAATAAATGGATACTGTACAAAACAAACAGAACTAAAACATGAGCACTTGAACTTGACTTGAACAAACTTGACCATGAACAGACCTGACTACACTCACCTACAGCAGGTTACACAAGCAATAAACAACAAGGAAACATGGCAAACATTAGGTCTTAAATATGTGGACATGAAGATCACAACTACAAATGAACAGTCACTAATAACACAACTAAGAACCAATGAGAACATGACACATGAACAGGGCAAGCACATGACAAGATCACATGAGGGAACAGGGAATCATGAACGGGAGACACATGACTTTGACTAATATGAAAATAAAAGACATGAAAACATGAATGTAAAACAAAACCTAAACAGATGTGACATATCCCCCCCTCAAAATGCAGCTTCCAACAGGAGGGTGGAGGAACGGAGGCAGTCCAGGGGGAGTGATAGAAGCCCAAGCCTATGAAGGGGAAATGCATGTTGGCGGACCTGGACCGTGACCATGGTTCATGGAGCAGAGAACGAGACCATGGATCGTAGAGCAGAGGCGGGGCCTGGACCATGGAGCAGAGGACAAGACCATGGCCCATGGAGCAGTGGGCGAGACTATGGAGGATCAGGTGGACATGGTGGAACCAGTGTAAATGGAGAGCACAGCAGAGCTGGCGAAGGAGATGACCACCTCAGCAGAGCAGAAGACCACTGGGGATCAGGAGGCCACAGCGGAGCAAAAGTCCACCAAAGAACAGGAGGTCAGCGAACATAAACAGAAGCTCAACCGTACCTGCTTGACGCGCAAGAACAAACCTCATTGGTTTCTGCGTGACACACCAGAATAAACCTCATTGGTTTTCGCACGTCAAGCAAGCATGCGTGAGCTTCCGTTTACCATAACTGATGTGTGTTGATGAATGTTTATATGTGAATAAAAGCCTAAATTAAATAAATCAATTAAAAAAAAAACAATAATTAATTGCACATTTTTTTCTGTAATTAATAGCTATTTAAAACATCTGAGTTTTTTTTATATTTTTATATTTTAATAATTTCATAGTTATTCTCCAAATTAATGTAGAAACAACTTAAAGACAGTATTTTTTTTTTAATATTTGTTGTAATGGCATCTTTTTATAAATGAAGGCCAGTATCACTGATACCAATACTGCTACTGATGTCTCTATGAATTTTTTTAATTAATTATATACATTCAACATTACAGTATAATTGAAAGCTATATCAATTTCAATATTTATTAGGTTAAAATAACAACTTTTAATTTAAGTGAACTTAAGACAATCTTCACATAAACCCAATATAATAAATGTCATATTTACATGTGGCCTTCCTATCTGTCTGTCAGGTCAGATATATACAGAAATTGAATAAAATTATCAAACAGTCTGCACTGCATAAATAATGAATTAAATATAGATTAATCCTTATTAATGCTACAATTTTCTCTGTTATCATTGTTCTTTGATTAACATTAATGACAGACATCACAGCAACTGTTTTATTAGGCTGCTGTCACTTTAAGATCTGCCTCTGCCGCTGCCGAACATGATGCAGATCTGACGCGCATCTCATTTTCTCACAACTCTTTAAGTTCATTTAAGACAGCTCTTGTGAGGATACTGGACAAAACAGGCATTTTGGCATAATTCTGTATTGAATAGATGTGTGTTAAATACTTTTTATGCGTTAAACTGAAAAAACTTTAACACAAGCATTAACGCGCTAATTTTGACAGCACTAGTATCGTGCCCTTCAGTGTCTTTTCAGAAAATTTTGACTAATCCGCTCAATTCATATCGATTAGTTTTACGATCTCTTTATGAACTATTTGAAGCGTTAAAGGTGCCATAGAATGAAACTTTCACTTTTGTAGCTTTTTTTGCATTTAGTTAGGTTTCTGCTGTGTCTACCAGCTCAGAAAAGCTGAAAAGAAAACACGCAGCCAGTTTGTTATAAACTGTCTGAGTTTGAAAATGTGTCATTCGGTGACCTGTTTCAATTTGTTGCCGGTTTTGACGTAACTAGCTAGTTATTTGAATATGACCACCCCTGAGCAACATACCCAGCCCATTTTGTACCAAGCCTGCCACACTCGTGTTGAAAACTGAAGCCAAAGCATCTCTATCGCCCCCAGGTGGTTGGTCCCAGTATAGCTCATAACCCCCGCCCCTCCATGTATTCGAATGGACGCGAGACAAACTAAACAATCAAATTACACTTCAAATAATTTTTTCCTAAAGATGGCTTCTGTCATTTTATGCAGTTTTTATCATGATGATTTCATTTCAAGTGTTCGTTTTTTAAATAAGTTTGGTTTTAGTTAGTTATTTGATGCTATAAAAACGTGTGACGTCATGATTGACAGCTGAGATTGACGGCTTCTCTGAGTGAAGTTGTCACTGAGGCACTAACAGACTTTTTTCAGGATTTTCAGGAGGAGATTGGAGCTTTAGCTTTAATTTCTAAATTTCCATAACTGTTTATTTCACACCTACATAATTAATTGTTCTGCATCTGCAAGAGTGTGGGCGGGCTCTTGATATCGCAGCTCTACTTTCTGCTCTCTACTGCGCAGACTCCGGTCCCGAGGTCACTACTGCGCAGACTCTGTCCCAAATCTGCGCAAGATGTCAGCGCCATATTCGGATGTTGGCGGCTTCACTTTTCTTAAGTGGAAGGTAGTGAACCCGCGTCATCCATATTTTTTTAAGGTCTATGTTTTGTACACAGATAGTGAAGCAGCTAACGAAGGTGCCTTTCGTTTTACAATGAAGCGATCCTGGCATGCAACCTGCTCTGTGTTAAAGACGAGACTGAAATGTAGTTTAAAAAATAAAAAACTTGACCAAAATTACTATTTGGTTTTGTCAGGGGAAAAAAGATGAGCGTTCCAGCGTTCATGCTTGCGGTTGCCAGATTTCAGTAATTTAAATCCCCCAATCAGAGCTTTTCTGTTAAAAGAACACGTATTCTATGTTTTACTTAATCTTTTCAATCTGGCAACCATGTGTACGCGAGCTCTCTCTCTCGCACGGATGATCTGAAAACACCAATAAACAAGTAAGCTGCATTTCAGCGATCTCCTTTGAGATTTTCTGCTTAAATTAAAGTGTCATTCAGTCGGTCTGTGTTCTGTCACGATTCACTTCTCAGTGATGAACTGTAATAAATACAAGCATGGATCTCTCGATTGTTTGCGGTTGTTTGCTGAATAACTGCACTTACGCAACCTATGTGTGACAATACAGTCAGTAATTGCGCATGTGCTGCGTTATAAGGACAGATTAATTGTGTACTATTATTAATTGTAAGCTTGTTTAGCGCGGTAAGTCAGTTGTGTGAGTCTGTGAGTTACTGAAATGAGCCTTGCTGTGAAACAGCCAATCAGAGCAGAGTTTAACATGATTATTCATTCCAAATAAGGTAATGACAGCCCATTTCATTCTAGGGACAAATCCTAGGGTTGTAAATGGACATGTAAAACCTTATCTGGAGAATTTTTGCCCTTACCTAAGCCACTTATATGTAGATATCAGAGAACAATTTAAAATATTGTATCAGTGCATTCTATGTCACCTTTAAAGTGGTAGACTGTCAAAGGAGTGACATAAATATATCTGATTTAATTAAAAAGTTTTAGGTGAGCTAACCCTTTAAATATTCTTTGGCAGCAGGTCTGCTGCGGTATACAAATGTCTTTAGTAGTTTAAGTGTGTGCTCAGATGCATTCAGGGGCAAGTGAACAAATCTGTATGTAAATGCTCTTTGACATGACAGTGGTCTGTTTTTCTCTCTGAAGCGCCAGCGGAGCAACATAAGCCCTTGAGTCAACACACAGACACATCAGATGCCAAGACCTCTATCTCCCATTATAAATATCAACGAATCCTATGAAACCACACTCCTTTTTTCTATCCCATGGTCATTTCTGCCCTTCACAACTTTGCATACCTCTAAATAACACGCAATTAAGATGGGAAACAAATCCCACGGTATATACGGATGGATGCACATGAGTGGCTAAGTTATAGTTAATTTTCAGCCTTTTTAATGCCCTGATCTGAATTTGTCAGTCAGAGTAATTGGAAAAGCCATTAAAGTTTATGAGAGCTGTGTGAAATGTTGTTTGTGTCATTATTGATTAGGAGTGCATGGAAAGCCGTGGCTTTAAGCTTTCAGAGGTGAATGAATGACAGGAAGCTGTCAGCGGGTAGATCCTCTCGCTGTTGCCGCACTATCTTTCCTCTCCAGACTTAAGATCCTATCAGCGGCACTCTCAACGAATACCTTGCCATCAAAGTAATTCACATAGACCCTCCCCATTCTTTCTCCCTTCCTCTGTCCCACAGGAAAACCTCTCAGATGCTGAAGGAAAAACAATTTCAGTCCTCTACAGTCAATTGGCCCCATCTCAGCAGTGCGGCATCATTCTGGATGGGCAAACTTCACGCCGCTATGATTCTGCTGAGCCGCATCGATTAATGACTCAGTGCTGGCGATAAACTCTGAGCTGAGATCAGAGCCAGCACTGCATTCGTTCAACATTGTCGAGCTCAGCTGTTCTTACAGTATACGATAAATACGCAGTTGTTGCAACACTGCAATGAACATTGTTCTCCAGGGAGAGATCTGAGAGCTTCACGTCCTGCTTGTTGAATGATATCAGTAGTGCTCACTGCGTCCCTTCTGCACATGGGACTCGAAATAAGTGCATCTGCCCATTTCGTTGGAGGTTTGGCTTGACACGGATTCTGTGTTCATTTTTTTTTTTCTTTATATTCATACAACCTGACACTTATGCACTTTTCCTCCCTAAAGCACTGCAGTGCTGTTCTGGTAATGCAATCCCCTGCATTATGTAAGAGTGGAGATGAGTTTAGGAGCGAGCACACAGCATTAATAATTAGAATGTACAGCAGGTTACACTAATGCAGTGTGTTTTGTTAAGAAAAAAGCACCCTCCAGTCACCACAGAACAAGAATATCCAAAGTAGCATGGAAATGTCCTAATTTTTCCAGCATCACACTGTGGACTGAGTTGTAGTTCATTGCATGCCTGTTCTGATAGGGTCACTGACAGTGGTGAAAAAACAATGAAAAATGTGTGCTGTATATATATATATATATATACACTCACCTAAAGGATTATTAGGAACACCATACTAATACTGTGTTTGACCCCCTTTCGCCTTCAGAACTGCCTTAATTCTACGTGGCATTGATTCAACAAGGTGCTAAAAGCATTCTTTAGAAATGTTGGCCCATATTGATAGGATAGCATCTTGCAGTTGATGGAGATTTGTGGGATGCACATCCAGGGCACGAAGCTCCCGTTCCACCACATCCCAAAGATGCTCTATTGGGTTGAGATCTGGTGACTGTGGGGGTCATTTTAGTACAGTGAACTCATTGTCATGTTCAAGAAACCAATTTGAAATGATTCGAGCTTTGTGACATGGTGCATTATCCTGCTGGAAGTAGCCATCAGAGGATGGGTACATGGTGGTCATAAAGGGACGGACATGGTCAGAAACAATGCTCAGGTAGGCCGTGGCATTTAAACGATGCCCAATTGGCACTAAGGGGCCTAAAGTGTGCCAAGAAAACATCCCCCACACCATTACACCACCACCACCAGCCTGCACAGTGGTAACAAGGCATGATGGATCCATGTTCTCATTCTGTTTACGCCAAATTCTGACTCTACCATCTGAATGTCTCAACAGAAATCGAGACTCATCAGACCAGGCAACATTTTTCCAGTCTTCAACTGTCCAATTTTGGTGAGCTCGTGCAAATTGTAGCCTCTTTTTCCTATTTGTAGTGGAGATGAGTGGTACCCGGTGGGGTCTTCTGCTGTTGTAGCCCATCCGCCTCAAGGTTGTGCGTGTTGTGGCTTCACAAATGCTTTGCTGCATACCTCGGTTGTAACGAGTGGTTATTTCAGTCAAAGTTGCTCTTCTATCAGCTTGAATCAGTCGGCCCATTCTCCTCTGACCTCTAGCATCAACAAGGCATTTTCGCCCACAGGACTGCCGCATACTGGATGTTTTTCCCTTTTCACACCATTCTTTGTAAACTCTAGAAATAGTTGTGCGTGAAAATCCCAGTAACTGAGCAGATTGTGAAATACTCAGACCGGCCCGTCTGGCACCAACAACCATGCCACACTCAAAATTGCTTAAATCACCTTTCTTTCCCATTCTGACATTCAGTTTGGAGTTCAGGAGATTGTCTTGACCAGGACCACACCCCTAAATGCATTGAAGCAACTGCCATGTGATTGGTTGATTATATAATTGCATTAATGAGAAATTGAACAGGTGTTCCTAATAATCCTTTAGGTGAGTGTATATAGCATGGTTTGTCTGAATACTCGATTCTGACTGGCTGGAAGGTGTGCAATAAAATCGTTTAATGCACAGGTAGTTCCAAGTCAGTTAATCACCGTTCTATATCAATGCGCAGTTTTCATTGAAGCGCGCACACACATAGGCCTACGCACACAGAGCAGAGATCACTGCGCACACACAAAAACATTCAGGAGCACATAAACTTATCAACGCTCCCCCGCGACTTTTAGTATTGAAATAGCTTTGCTACTGAATCGCTACATTATATTTCTCAGCAACAAGGGGGTTACATTGTTATTTTGAAGTAATTATATTTATGCCAGCTTCATTGTTAATGGAGACGAACGCTGAACAGACGCAGGTACATCTCTCTCGCTCGATAATTAATTAAAATAAATGCTTTAATTCGTTCATTCAAATAAATGTAATCTTACGCACTACTTTATCTCTGTCACTCTGTGTCTGATTCAAAGCGGGCAGAATGCTAGATCTAACGAGCTGTAACTGACTTCAACTTTACTCTCCCGGTCAAATATTGTGCTGCAAACATCAATAACAGCTTTAAGTTGTTAATTCCGCTTCACGACGGGCGGTTCTTTGCCTCCACGTCGTGCATTAAAATCGTTTATACAGCTAGCCGTGAATTATCCCTTACATATATACACACTCTAAAAAATCATGGTTCTTTAAAGGTTCTTTACACGTAGTAAATTTATATATAAATATATAAATAAATATAAAAGGTTTAGGGGTAGGGTTGTATATATATATATATATATATATATGTTGTGTGTTGTGTGTTGTGTGTGTGTGTGTGTATTAAGGTATTATATTTTATATTATGCTATTGCTGATTGTTTTTAAATTATTATTATTATTAGTTTTTCTTATAGTATTAATAATAAAATAATACAATAAAATAAATAACAAAAAGTAATTAAATAAAATTCCAATAATAAAACTTTGAAAGATTAAGCAAAAAAAGCCACATCCACAAATGTTGCATTGATTTGCGCTGGTTATGATGTTTGCATGTTTTTTTTTTTTCTTTTTTCTTTTTTTTTTTCTTTTCAAAAGTGTCTCTTTCATGGCATGTCATCATATTTGCCTGAAACTGGCATCTTCTCCCCCTTAATTTGTTATATACCGTAGCTGCAGTGGTAAACAGTCACAGTCAAAGTGGTATTGACGCAGATGATGCAACTGCACAATAGCTCAAACCCAAAATCTCAAAGCAGACCTGTGGGGGCAAATGGATGTGGTTGAATCAGACCGACCAACCGACTGAACCAAGTGTTTTAATTAATTACAAGTCCACTGTAACTCCACCAATCAGACTCATTTTGCTTTAATGCATTCTTTATTCTGTTTTAAAGAGTTGTTTAGTTTCTCCTACATACACTGACCTATAACAGTCTCATCTATTCAGTTATAGAGTCTTTAAACTGTTCAGCAGACATGATTAAAAAGCATAAATAACCTAGTGTGACCATTGATTTTTCAAAGTCAAAGTGATGCTGTCGGATTAGGAGCTTAGATTAAGTCAATGCACCTTGTGAACTCTAAACTCTGTATTTTTGTACCTTGAGTATGAAACTGCTTTCCTTTGAAACAAAACTGATATTAGCCAGGGGCTAAAGTAAAGAGTGTGCGTGTGTGTGTGCGTGTGTGCGTGTGTGCGTGTGTGTGTGTGTGTGTGTGTGTGTGTGTGTGTGTGTGTATGTGTGTGTGTGTGTGTGTGTGCTTGTCCTCGTCCTCGTCCTCGTCCTCGTCCTCGTCCTCATAATTCAATAATGCCACAAAGCCTCTGTGCTATGCTTTACTTCTTGGTAATAAAACGGCTCAACCTGAGGACATGTCTTTCAGAGACAAAATGGAACCCTCTAATGAAGCTTTAATAGGAGTCAGTTTTAATAAATCCCCTCACAGTTCCTTCTCTTTTTTTTTTTTTTTTTTGGAGAGGATGCACAGTCTAGCTCAGGTGTGCCTTCTATACCTGCAAAGTTCAGATCCAACCCTGATCCAACACACCTGTCTGTAATTATCACGTGCTCCTGAAGATCTTTACTAGCTGGTTCAGTTGTGTTTGTTCAGGGTTGGAGCTGAACTTTGCAGGAAGGCAGATATCCAGGAACAGGATTGGGCACCCCTGGTCTGTTTATGTGGGATTTAAGACATTTTCCACAAATCTGACTGGCATACTTCAATGTGATTTTCAGGAGGTTTTCATCGGTCTCCTGAGAAAGTCCCTGTTACAGTGAGTACTTCTGTTGAAGAAAGTGTACTGAGTTGCCAAAGCTTGTGACATGAATTTTTTTTTTAAATATATTCAGGGAGTAATAAAACAGGATATCTCAGAGTACATTTGTAAGTTATGCTTTGTACTTTTGGTACGAATGGACATTCAGGATTTACACATTTTCTACTAATGAAAATGGACTTTACAGCCTTTCTCTGAGACTTCTGCACCATTTCTTTAATTTGTTGGCCTGTGGTATTGAGCTATTCAGTGTAGATATACACTCACCTAAAGGATTATTAGGAACACCTGTTCAATTTCTCATTAATGCAATTATCTAATCAACCAATCACATGGCAGTTGCTTCAGTGCATTTAGGGGTGTGGTCCTGGTCAAGACAATCTCCTGAACTCCAAACTGAATGTCAGAATGGGAAAGAAAGGTGATTTAAGCAATTTTGAGCGTGGCATGGTTGTTGGTGCCAGACGGGCCGGTCTGAGTATTTCACAATCTGCTCAGTTACTGGGATTTTGACGCACAACCATTTCTAGAGTTTACAAAGAATGGTGTGAAAAGGGAAAAACATCCAGTATGCGGCAGTCCTGTGGGCGAAAATGCCTTGTTGATGCTAGAGGTCAGAGGAGAATGGGCCGACTGATTCAAGCTGATAGAAGAGCAACTTTGACTGAAATAACCACTCGTTACAACCGAGGTATGCAGCAAAGCATTTGTGAAGCCACAACACGCACAACCTTGAGGCGGATGGGCTACAACAGCAGAAGACCCCACCGGGTACCACTCATCTCCACTACAAATAGGAAAAAGAGGCTACAATTTGCACGAGCTCACCAAAATTGGACAGTTGAAGACTGGAAAAATGTTGCCTGGTCTGATGAGTCTCGATTTCTGTTGAGACATTCAGATGGTAGAGTCAGAATTTGGCGTAAACAGAATGAGAACATGGATCCATCATGCCTTGTTACCACTGTGCAGGCTGGTGGTGGTGGTGTAATGGTGTGGGGGATGTTTTCTTGGCACACTTTAGGCCCCTTAGTGCCAATTGGGCATCGTTTAAATGCCACGGCCTACCTGAGCATTGTTTCTGACCATGTCCATCCCTTTATGACCACCATGTACCCATCCTCTGATGGCTACTTCCAGCAGGATAATGCACCATGTCACAAAGCTCGAATCATTTCAGATTGGTTTCTTGAACATGACAATGAGTTCACTGTACTAAAATGGCCCCCACAGTCACCAGATCTCAACCCAATAGAGCATCTTTGGGATGTGGTGGAACGGGAGCTTCGTGCCCTGGATGTGCATCCCACAAATCTCCATCAACTGCAAGATGCTATCCTATCAATATGGGCCAACATTTCTAAAGAATGCTTTTAGCACCTTGTTGAATCAATGCCACGTAGAATTAAGGCAGTTCTGAAGGCGAAAGGGGGTCAAACACAGTATTAGTACGGTGTTCCTAATAATCCTTTAGGTGAGTGTAATATTTGGATGGACACAAATTAAAATAATGGGACTGCGAAGGACGAAAGTCCAGTCCATTCAATATCTTGAAAACATGGGTTATGAATATTTGACATGACTTTGACCAAGACAGGACAAACTATGAAACGGACTGTACATCTATTCCTTACAGCTGTCTTTGTATCCACCCTGACTAAGGTAATTTCCATTTCAATTCGGATTTACTCATCCCTAAATCCCTTTCATTACTACAAACTCTCTAAGAGGATAGGTCAACCAAAAAGTGAAATTCTGTCATCATTTATTTAGCCTGTTGTCATTCCAAACCTGTATGACTTTCATCTGTGGAACATAAGATATTAGAGGAAGTAGATCTTGGGTTTTATATGCAATGGAAGTCAATGGTCACCAAAACTTTCAGTTACCAATATCTTCAAAATGATTTATTTTGTTTCGTAGAGGAAAGAAATGGATGCTGGTTTGGAATGACATGACAGTATTTTCATATTGAATGAACTATCCCTTTAATAATTGTACATATTGGTCAGAGGGCTTCTTTTGAGTTGGAGTCACATTAGCAAATTTTGGCGAGATTTTGCGGGCAAAAAAAAGGTTAATTGTCTATTCTCGGTTGCGTAGCGATCTAGGAATCTCAGCTCACTCAGAAGTCACTTTCAAACCAAGCAGCTTTCTATTGGTGAATTTGCATGACGAGCTTGAACATGCGCAAAAATGTCATAAACTCCTGAACGCACGTTTCTATTGAAATTACTAGATTTCACCCACAAAATTTCACTAAGCAATGGTAAATGTGACAGCACCTTAAGACTGTGCATGGCCAGTTATTGGCCAGAATAGTTCTCTGCCTGCAAAGTGGGCTAGATTTATCGCAACAGTAAAATATCTGGGATTGCATGACTTATCCTGTTAACCTGTCACATAGGTTAACAGGATGGGTTTTGCGTCTATCTTGAAACTTTGAAAATCGGCACTAATTCTGTTTGAGATCTGGCTTGCTGTCAGGCTTGAGATGTGTTTGTCAGTTCTTAGAGGAACTCTGACGGTCAGTCATACATTTCTCAACAGACTCAGAGGGGATGTGGGAAAAACCACTTCATCAGAGCAAATGATTGGTATGGGAGCAGTAGAGTATCTCTCCAGCCCCAGGAACAGAGTTCTAGAAGAGTCTCACAGTGAACAAACACAGGGATGAGAAAACAATAAAACTGAGCTGTATATCAGATGACCGGTGCACCAAACTTGGGAAATCGGTCAAAACAATATTTCAATGTGTATGTCTGTAAATTATGTGAGCATTTATGTATATTTTAATTGCAGATTGCCAGAGCTGTCACATTCTTCGTTTTCAAAATGCAAAATTTCCATTTTAAAACTCTGAAGAATTGTACATTTTTCAGAAACCAAATGCCAGCCCCATAAGGTGTTAAAGTACAGTAGAGTAAGACATAAAATGATCTCATGACAACTCGTAATAATTCGTACAACATGGAAAAGTCGTTACAGTGTGGCTTATACATAATTTTTTTTACAATTACAGTCATTGTTTGGGTACGGATTTGGACTTTATCCTTAAGTTCGGATCGTATGATTTTGTCAACTAATGTTTTTATTATTAGTAGTAGGCATATTATTAGGGATGTCACAGTGAGGAATTTTTCACACTGGTGTGTTTAAGGTTAGTCAGAAAGAGAAAAACAGGAGGTAAGTGCTGTTAATATTGCAAACGGAAAAAAAGTCACCTTTTCGGCCAGGTTAATGGGATTGAGATTGTGGTGACAGTATTTTGGATCTATTGGCCTTGGACCCTGCAATCCAGAAAACAAGATAATCCGTCTATGGATCTGTACCTCTGCCAGAGCAGCAGGCCCACTGTGACCCAGCCATCGGCTGACATGGAAACCTCTGGAGGCACAGAACTGTGAGGGGGAAAAAAATAAAACTGAGTACTGTGTTATTTTTGGTCAGTGTTAACTGTTGTTATATGGAAAAGAGCAGCATAAAGATTCTTTAAAGTTCCCCTATTATGCTATTTTAAAGGTTCCTAATTTTGTTTTGGATTATCCTACAATAGGTTTTACATGCAGCCAAGGTAAAAAAAAAACTTTCTCATTTTCTCATAATATACATTGCAGCATCACCGCTTTTCTCAGTGTCTAAATGGTTTGAAAAGCCTACTCTGTTCTGATTGGTTAGACAGCCCAGTCTGCTGTGATTGGTCTACCGCTTACAGCATGTGTCGAAAACCAAACAGCCATTACCATATCTGAATTTCAGCTCTGGAGGCTTCCTCAGCGCTTGTATACACGGTGAAATGAACGGTAACGATGGCGCCAGTTTTACCGTATCAGTTCACGCCTGAGTACTCATGTTAGCGGGTGGGTCAAAATAGACATTGTTCATGGGTAGCCAATGAAGACCATAGGCTGGCATTATGCAAATGTGTTACAAACCTGTGTAGGTTTGTGCAGGAAGTAAGACTGGAATTACTGACAGCTCGTTTAAGGCAGTTCAGAATCGTTCATTCTTTTGTGAGACAATAACTCCATTTGTTGTGCACTTTGATCTTTGAAACTTGACAGACCTTTAACATTCACAAACAGCTATTTTACACACTGTAGGGCCCTATCATACACCTGGCGCAATGCAAGTGTTTTTTGCTAGTATTAACCTGACGCAGTTTTCATTTTCACGTCCAGCGGCATGTTGTTTAAATAGCAAATGCACTCGCGCCCATCTGTTCACCCATGGGTGTGCTGGTCTGAAAACGAGGTGTGTTCAGGCGCATTGTTGGCACGTTGCTATTTTGAGGCAACTGAAAATGACTGTGCCATTGACCAACAAAAACCTGATCTAAAGCACAGTCAATAGCGCAGTATTTTTTGTGTTATTTAAAGGGCGCGTTAGTAATATACGCCTATAGGCGGGTGCACAATGCGCGTACACTTTGCTTATCACACACACAGGGACGCGCAGCAGCACATAAACATTTTTAAATATTAAAAATAAAAGAATTCATCTCTGGAGAAGCGTTCAGTCTTTCTGCTCGCAAATTCCGCGATGTAAATAGCGAATCCGCCATGGTGCAAGTGCAACTGGCTTTTAAAGGGAATGGAAGATGAGACTCTGATTGGTTTATTGCACGTTACGCCCCAAACACACCCATGACTCATTAAGAGACTAGGTACAACCCTTTTGGACCATGCGCCTGGCGTGCCGACCGTTTTTTTTTTCCATCATTGAACTAGCAAAAGTCGATTCGGACACGCCCTAAGTGCACCTGCACCATGTGCTTCAGACCATGTGCTCAGATCGTTAAAATAGGGCCCTATGAATGGTAATATCCAAAAAACATAATATGTCATAACATTTTTGTTTGTAGGCTTGTTCATTTCTCTCTTGATATAGAAAAAACATGGGTAACCTACTATTTTTCACCAAAAATTATTCCCTTCATGACTTTGGAAAGGATAGCGTTTAAAAATAAATAAATCCACAGTAAATTAATATCAGCAAGGTATGGAAGCCTGTTTCTGCCGTGGAATAAAACAATTTAAAACATAATTGATTTTTTTTTTTCTTTTTTTTTAAATCTCACAATTCATACTTTTTTCCTCACTATTGCATGTTTACATCTTGCAATTCTGACTTTTTTCTAAGAATTGTGAGATATAAACTCGCAATTGTGAGTTATAAAGTTTAATTATATCCAACGCAATTCGTACATATTTTACGAATTGGCTAATTCATGAAACCTTCCTTGTAAGTTTTCATACGATTTTTCTAGACCCCAGTGATGGGTAGCTCACAGAATTGTGAGAGGTCACAATTACCTTTTTTATTTTTTTTATTCCGTGGCAGAAACAAGCTTCCATAGCAAGGTGATAGATGACAAAAAAAACTGATGTCTTTCTTGACAGCTGCTCTGCTTCACCCATACTCATTTGAATCTGTTTTCATCAGTAGCTAGTGTAGCACATATTGCCTTCGCACATAGTTTTGGTTCTCTTGCCCGCTCAGTCCGCTGTCAGTAGCAGTGAAACCCCCTCCACGGAATAACCTGCAGCACTTCATACTGGTGACACATGGATTTAGTCCAGGGATGCTCGAGTGTCCGGCCACCTCTCTTTACACAGCTGAGGCAGCAGCCTGTCAGTTCTCTGATCTCATCTGTCTGTAGACACAAACTCTAAAAATAAACAAGATCTTTGCCTTTAAGGCTATCAAGACTGTCTGGAAAGAAATAGGTCTCATACACACAGGGTTATTTGAATAAAAAATATATAGAGAGAGAGAGAGAATAGGTGTCAACTCTACATACTGTACCTTCCTCAAAAACTGACCTTTCAGTTTCACCTTTCAACTGTTTCCTTTCTTGATAAATGTTCTGTTCTTACTGCACATTAATAGTACTTGTAATAATCAAGCATTTAAAGCATTTCTCAGAAGAAATGGAACAACATGTAGATTAAAAAAAAAAAAAAAAAAGCATTTATGAATTAACTTTTTCAATCACTACATCAATTTTTGACAATTACCATCGCACACCTGTTGGTAATAGATAGGTGCGTATGAAAGAGGATACACAAATCCAAAAATCTCAAAAATAAAAGGAAATCCTGCACACTATCGATACTTGCAGAAAATATCAAAAACTTTTTATTAGCAACGTTTTGGTCTCATGACCTTCATCAGGCATATACACATATTACTCAAACTCCATGACCAATCATTGCAGAGAACCATTGATTAGTAATCATTACTAATCAATGGTTCTCTGCAATGATTGGTCATGTTATCTTTTTAAATGTGATGGAGTTTGAGTAATATGTATATATGCCTGATGAAGGTCATGAGGTCCAGGTCACGTTGCTAATAAAAAGGTTTTGATATTTTCTGCAAGTATCAATCACTACATCAAAATCTAATTGTAATTCAGTATTTTTAAGGTCACATCCATCCAAGTCCTCCAGAGAAATTCCTACATTCAAGCTCAGAAATCAAATTACACTGTGTGTGTGTGTGTGTGTAATTTTGGTGTGATTAAAATGAATAGCTGATTATTAGAGTTGGAAATGTTCATTAGGTGTGTAACTGATGCTATGTTTTTTATCATTCTCGTGCTGCCACAGAGAATGATTGTTGTCACAAAAACGTGTCGGCTCATAAACTTTATAACTATTCTTCATCAACAATAAACAGAATATATATATATAACTAAACTTTACAGTCAACATTGACCAAACATAATTATGATCAATACCAACTTGGATTCTTTCATCGACTGTGCCAAATCCAGACTTTCCCACTTGAAAATACAGCGTTGTGGTGGTGTTCAAGTGTGCTCTTCTAAATAATCTTCTAAATATGATTATTCAAACATGACTTGAAGGTAACATATTTTCGGAATTAAATACTAGTCGATTGCTAAATACTGGCCATTGTTACTATGTGTACTGAATACTTAATCCTTAAAGTCACCATAAAAATAAAAATGGACTAATCTTATTTTTATGGAATATTGCAGTATTTTTTATTTTTTATTTTTTATTTTTTTTTTATAAATGATTTATCTGTGCACATCATTATTATTTTTATTCAGGTGTCCTCATAATCTTTAATGAAAATGACTTCTCCCTGCTCTTGTAGCGACTTCTCTTCTCTGACAAGGTGTTTACTGGCGCAAGGGCGGGGCAACCTGTCACTCACATGAGATTGACCAATAGCAAACCACAATCAATTTCCCTGGACAAACTCAAGTCCTGCCCTACACTTTTTCTTGTTTGGGAAGCCGTTTCACTCTGATATACGTCACAATAGGGAAGAAAAGACGATTGCAACGTTCATTTCTTTAATGGTTAATTCATCACAATGGAGATTAAATACAGAGTAAATTGCATTGTTGCAAACAATATTCCTCACAGTGACTGAATTTGGATTAAAATATCTCACAGCAAAGCAATTAAATAAATTTTAAATGCCCTTTCATGTCTTTAAATACAAAAGTTCAGGTATATTCAGTCAGTGTTTCCTGATTGTAAAGCATAGCTTTCAGATGGAACTGGAGGGCAGTGTTCAGCAATTCTCTAAACACACTCCGTGGAAGAAAGTCACACTAGCAGCAATTTAATTTGATGTATGGAATTCATTAAATGAATCTAATGTTGCAGAGGGAATCTCATTTGTTCAGCCACAGAAGAGTGAGCCTTATTTTTCTAAGAATTTTCACGGTTTCTGAATGGAATGTGAAATAGACAGAATGGCTTTTTAGCACATTCATTAAAACCGATCTGAGCTAACACACTGGCCGGATTTTCCTTTTAAATGTCTCTGCTCTCCATCTCTGACTTATTTCACTGGAGCATCATTATTTTCAGTCAGGTTCGTTTGAAGTAATTCATGAAAGTCAGGCTTCAAAATACTAAACCTTGGGAGTTAACAAGCAATTACCTCCTTTGCTTGTGGCAAAGAGCTGCAGTGGTTTAATTTGTGAGAGGTTTGTAAATACTTGTGAATGTTCCAAATGGCACTGCTTACTGTATACGCTGATTAAATGACGGCACTCGTGCAGCAGAAAAGCATTTATCATATACTGTGATGCATTTTATTGCTGTGATGAGTACACAATCATAAAAAAATATTAGAAAACATATTGAAATTTAGGGAAAGAGGAAAGCAAAGATTTATTACAAGGAAAATGTAGAGGTATTTTGATACTCAAAGGCACTATTTCACCATTAATAAGATTGAGGAGGAGTGTAAGCATGATTAAAAACAACCTGTTTGACTTCATATGCTGTAAATTACTAACAAAAATAATTGTGACTCATCCCTAAGTTGCAGTAATAAAAAAAGTGGTGCTGTCAAACGATTAATCGCATCTAAAATAAAAGTTTGTGTTTACATACTATGTGTGTACTTTGTATAATTATTGTGTATATTTGAATTAGGGATGGGCAAGAGTACTTGAGTACTCGAACGTGACAGCGACGATCGATCATGAAAATGATGATGGCCCTGACTTTAAAAAATATATTTGTTTTTTTTTTTGATTGGTTATTGCGGCATTTTGGGCGGTACCTGAGGTCTGATTGGTTAGCGTTAGACAGCACGCCTCCAGACCGGCGAAATAAAATGAAACTGGATTTGAAAGCGCGCACTGCAGTGATGCCTGGAATCACTTTGATCATGATATACAGTTAAGTGCAAGATCTGTCATATACATAGCATTATAATGAAAACAAGATTGTGATTATTATCTGTGAAATTATCTGTGCTTTAGTTCCCCGTGTATCAGCGCGCTGTTAAAGGGCATATTGTAGGTTACATTTTTTTTCAAAATGAATATATAACCTTGTATGAAAATACCATATGAAAATTTAATGCAGGATTTAAAATGTTTTAAAAATACATGAGCACAAATTTAGTAGATAAAGTGCCCGTTTTGTTGACTGTTTGTAAAAAACTGGTTTTTTTTATTTTTTAAACATCGCGTCATAATACGTCACGAGAGGGAGTTGTTTGCTGGGCTCTGCGTTGGCTCAGTGCAGAAATGGTTGGTGTTCAGTAGGATTCAGTGTGTTTTTGGTAGTTTTTCCATTTCAAATGATTGTGTCCAGCCTGTCAGGACATCAAGTCCACAGGTTTCCTAACAAAAAAAAGTTTTGTGACGAGACGGGACTTTACTTCTACATCTGCTTTGAAACACGCGGTGGTGTGTAGCGTTCACTTTAGACCAGAGGATAATCATCCCGGCGAAATGGAGTTCAACATTGTAATACTCATGTAAAGTGTGATATTAAATGAATAAACATCCACACGCGATGCTTCTTCACCGTTGTTTGTGAATCAATTTCAACATTGATGAATACAAATTATGTACATTAACACAAATGCATACAGTCTCACTTCTCAAAACAGTTTTGAATTATGTGCTGGCAATGTAAATATTTTATTCATGCCATGTATGTACATTCAAGTTCACTCCACTACATACTCATGGCATCATACATCCTCACTCTATCGGTGAATCGGCAGGAAATAAACTCAGCACAGAATGAATGAATAAAGGATAACAAGAAACACATACAGTAACACTATACTGTCTGTGGTTCGGCCGCCAACTGAAGCCGTGATGGTCACGGATCCGTCAGAGATGCAGCTCGAAGATAACGTGAACTGTGCACCGTAAGTCTTGTTTTTTTTTAAAGATTTGCTAACTACCAAATAAGCCGTGATGAGAAACCACTAACGTTATATATTCACAGTTCATGATATTAACGATGTCACACTCGTTTGGCAGGGAGCAACCAAACAGGAACAAATGACATACCAACAATAACAAACCAGCACAGGACTGAAGACACAAGGAGATTAAATAGGGGACAAACAAGTCAGGTAATGGGGAAGAACAGGTGGGGCAAATAAACCAATAATCAGATAACAAGAGGGGTGGGGTCAAGACAATAGACAGGAGAGCACATGACACAAGGAACACGTGACGAGCCATGTGCTCACACCAAACATAACAAAACACAAGCACATGCACAGAAAATAACAAAAACACAACATGTGCTAAACAAGACAAGACAGACATGTGACAATACCAGCTTTGCTATTGCCTGATACATGAAAATAATCTGTACAGTATTGTGATCTGAGCAGTGTTAACGTGTATATATCTATAAGCTAACACTGGTCTCTCACCGAGACACCTGCCCTGTTCTCCATTGGTTCTCCTCACACAACAACTCAATTTGTCTCCTCTAATCGTTGATCTGTCTAATCCTGGCCTGTCCCTAATTGTCTGTCATAATTTGAATGGCTGTGGTCTGCCATATGAGTATTAATAAATATTTATAATTTCCTCAGTGTTCCTATTGTTGAAATTGACTGGGTTATTTGAGACGGTCATATTCTTTTTAGATAGGCTATTTCTTTTTCAGAATCACTGATGATATTAATAATGCAGCAGTGGTATATTGTTCTCATGTTTTTTAACAGTACACCTATGTTGTATTTAAAGTTGTTTCTCATTATGGCTTCGAAAACGCGCAGTGATGCCTGGAATCACTTTTATCATGAAAAATAAAATTAAGTGCAAGATGTGCAGCGCCAATCTGTCGTATACATAGCATTATAATGAGAACACGATTGTAATAGAATGTTGTTTCTCTGTGCTTTCGTTGCCCGTGTATCAGCGTTGTTGTTAAGGGAAGAGCGCATTCAAAATGTGAGTTTCCCTTTCAAACCATAGACTGTAAAAACTAGCACGGTCAAGTTCACGTAGGGCAGTTGTAAATTGTAATAGGTATATATCTGATTAATCTCATATAGGATGCGTTTGGTTGAGTTTATTAATCCGCTAGCAAAGCTCTGCAGGGTCGTGTTTATTCACAGTTTCAGTTCAAATGCAATGGCAGATATTATTGCCTGGGTTATTTGAGACGGTCATTTTGGTTTTAGATGTTTCTTTTTCAGAAACATTGATGCATCATAATCTAGCAGTTATTTTTTCCAGTCATATGTTCATGTTTTCATAGACATGTTTTCATGTCATGTTTGTAATTGTCAACATTAATTTTCGTAACAGTATTTTTTTTATCTCCATGACTGACATGCCCCGCCCCCCGAGTACTCGTTTTTTGAGACCTATCAATGATCGAAATGAGAAATTGACAAAAATGCCCATCCCTAATTTGAATACACAAACACATGTATATATTTAAGAAATATTTGCATGTGTATATACTGCAAATAGCATTTATATATAATTTATATTGTATATAAATATAATTTTTGTGTGTGTATTCATGTATAGCCTACATAATTATATACAGTACACACACATATATTATGTAAACACAAACTTTTATTTTGGATGCGATTAATCGTTTGACAGCACTAAAAAAAGAACTTAAAATCAAGGCCTAGAAGCCTAGCATTCTGGAGTGTTTAAATGTGCTGTATGTAATTTTTTGACTGTACTAAAGCATAAAAATGCCATATTATGTTTGCAGATATTTAGGAAACATGCTACGTTAACATACTTGTTTCTCTGAATGCTACAGCCAGTTATTTTACTTTGAAATGTGCATTCCGTGTTGGAATGTATGTTTTTGTTTTGGTCTGTGTGATTTCACCCACTGACAATTTATCCAATAGTATTTTGACAAACCAGGTTGCCAGTTGGTGGAAAACACGGAATATTGCAGCTATGGAAGCCAGCAAACGAAATGGGTCAGATATCACAGATTCCACCCGACCTAAAAAGCATCAGCATCCATCTAAAAATCTCAATGAACGGGAGCATATTAAAACGCAGATAAGTCTCCTCGCCTTCCATTGTCAATTGCGCTCCTGTTGCATGTCCTCAATCTGGCATCCCGCATGAGCGTCGAATCTGAGGGGGTGGGGGAAACAACTCTCTCCAATATTTTGGATTTGGACTGAAGTACCCGTTTCAACTGCTAGCTGTCAATATTACATTCATATCGCACATTCAAAAGCAGAAATGCGACACTCATATTGTTAGAGTTCTTACATGTACGTACATTCTTACATGTAAAATAATTTAAATTTAAATTTAATGCATAGCTTCAGCAGGCAAGTATCATCATACTAAGCGAGGAAGAGAGTGCCCAAGCCCTCCCCAGCTCTACAACGCCCCACAATTTTCCAATGTAAATCTGTGGTGAACAATGGAACTGCAGCACGCTCTAATTTGCCCCGCTTATTCTCACCTTATCTTACGTTAACCTCACTCCAGACCAAGACGATTGCTGAATTTGGAACCGCATACTAGTATACTACTCGTACTACTTTTACCATATGTTTTTATGGCAGAAATACACTGAACAAAATTATAAACGCAACACTTTTGTTTTTGCCCCACATTTTTCATGAGCTGAACTCAAAGATCTAAGACTTTTTCTATGTACACAAAAGGCCTATTTCTCTCAAATATTGTTCACAAATCTGTCTAAATCTGTGTTAGTGAGCACTTCTCCTTTGCTGAGATAATCCATCCACCTCACAGGTGTGGCATATCAAGATGCTGATTAGACAGCATGATTATTGCACAGGTGTGCCTTAGGCTGGCCACAATAAAAGGCCACTCTAAAATGTGCAGTTTTACTGTAATGGGGGGGTCCGGGGGGGTCCCGGGGGGTCCAAAAAAAAATCAATATCTGGTGCGACCACCATTTGCCTCACGCAGTGCAGTGGCCTGTGGCCTGTGGCCTGTGGAATGTTTGTCCACTCCTCTTCAATGGCTGTGCGAAGTTGCTGGATATTGGCAGGAACTGGAACACGCTGTCGTATACGCCGATCCAGAGTTCAATTCCATGTTTGGGATGCTCTGGATCAGCGTATACAACAGCATGTTCCAGTTCCTGCCAATATCCAGCAACTTCGCACAGCCATTGAAGAGGAGTGGACCAACATTCCACAGGCCACAATCAACAACCTGATCAACTCTATGCGAAGGAGATGTGTTGCACTGCGTGAGGCAAATGGTGGTCGCACCAGATATTGACCTTTTTTTTTTTTTTGTTTTTTGTTTTTCTTTTTGGACCCCCCGGGACCCCCCCTGGCCCAGACCCCCCCAAACTCCCTCAATACAGTAAAACTGCACATTTTAGAGTGGCCTTTTATTGTGGCCAGCCTAAGGCACACCTGTGCAATAATCATGCTGTCTAATCAGCATCTTGATATGCCACACTTGTGAGGTGGATGGATTATCTCGGCAAAGGAGAAGTGCTCACTAACACAGATTTAGACAGATTTGTGAACAATATTTGAGAGAAATAGGCCTTTTGTGTACATAGAAAAAGTCTTAGATCTTTTGAGTTCAGCTCATGAAAAATGGGGGCAAAAACAAAAGTGTTGCGTTTATAATTTTGTTCAGTGTAGTAAGAGTAGTATGCTAGTATGCAGTTCCGAATTCAGTAGTTATAAGTCCGCTTCAGATATGTGTATATTAATCTGGATCAGGTCAGTAACTAGTTGGCTTTTCTTCAAATCAGACATACAAGCTGACTATCTAGATAGTGTGGTGAATGTTTATATGGTTGTCAATGAATAGGAATCTAAATATCATTTTGGCTTTGATAAGATTTTCTCAATAGGCAAGAATAAACCTGGTGTGCTCCATGATTCCTGTTCTTTCCGACAGCAAAGCACTTGAATGGGAAGAGCTCGTAATCACGACTTTAGAATTGGGAAGTAGGACATTTCCGATAGCATGTGAAGGCAGCATTAGAGCCTGTCAATCAACATTAGAGCTCCACCCTCAAGCTGAATTATGCAAGGACACTAGACCTCTGCCAAAAATCTGTTCAGCGATTAGAATATAAAGCTTACAAACTGTTCTTCCTAAACTAGCACTAAGACCCAGAATCTGCCCTACCTAAATTTACAGTCAGGAGCTGCAAATGGTATATTAACAAACTGTGTTTTATTATGTTCGTGTGATGTTGCCGCCTGTGCGCCGATTTAGAGCGTGGGTTATCCCTATTAATACAATTTTTATGTAGACCTAAATTTGGTAAATTGCATTTGTGAGTGTCGTTCAGTATGACGGATGTGTGTTGCTTTCATTTTGACCTCAATTTTTTCTTTACACTTAGTTTATAGTCAGTCATATATCACAGCCTTAGACAATCGTTGAATATGCAGTTACTGCGTTAATGGGGCAATGTGTTTGTGTGCAAAAACTTAGGATAAATACTTGTAATATTTTTAGAGGTATAGATATAGTAACTATTCATTTTCATTGTTTGGAAAAAGAGTTGCTTCTCATTTTATCTCCCAAAGTAAATATTGACAGAACTTTCATACTTCATTTTTGGGTGAATGCCTTCTTTAAGCCACATGACGACAGATTTTTGGAGGCAGTGCTTACTTCCTTCATTGATTTATTGATGTTCTGTGGATGGCCTTACCTCACACACCTTAGCACAGAGCTATGGAAAGATAGGTTGATATTTGTCCCACCCTTGGGCTAATGTACTGAGTCCCCTGTCTCTTTTCATCAGCTAGCTGGAGCTGATGAGTGCAAACACATTTGGCAGTCAGTACGCCACCAGGGGGAAGAGCAAGGGCTGCTGGGAAGGTTAATTGGCAAAGGGAAATAATTGGCCATTGGGCTCCATTTGTCTGATAAAGGTAATTTTCATTATTTCAGACTTCTCATAGTGTTTTATGCATGCCATTTAAACCGAACATTCCTTAGTATAGTCTCTAGAACTGCAGTTCACTATTACGGTCTTCTATCCCACAGCCAATTCTATATGGACTTGTTTGTAGATGTGATCATAATAACTATAAATGAGACTGTTAAACTCAAATTTATATATTTTAAGGGTCATACAACAGCAAAGTCATCATAAAACAACATTCCCATCTATAGGAAAACAAATTATGTTTTATTAAAAAAGTTGGTGAGGAGTGTGTTTAAATAATCCATCCAATCAGCGCGAGGAGGCCTATATATAAATAGCTAGGGTTGGGTATCGAGAACCAGTTCCAAATTTCCAAGAACCGGTGATTTGATAAGACAAGCACATTTCAATTCCGCTTATTGATTCTGATCTGTGTATACAGTCTTAAAGTGACAGCAGCCAATAAACCTGCTACCGTCTGTCATTAAAGAGATAGTTCACTCAAAAATGAAAATTAGCCCATGATTTACTCACCCTCAAGTCATCCTAGGTGTATATGACATTCTTCTTTCAGACGAATACAATCGGAGTTATATTAAAAAATGTCCTGGTTCTTCCAAGCATTATAATGGCAGTGAATGGCTGTTTCTGTTTTGAAGTCCATAAAAGTGCATCTATCCATCATAAAAGTGCTCCACACGGCTCCGGGGGGGTTAATAAAGGCCTTCTGATGCGTTTGTGTAAGAAAAATATCCATATTTAAAACTTTACAAACTGTAATCTCTAACTTCCGCTAACTGTCGTACGCGTGTTCACGAGAGACTGGCGTTCCAGCGTATGACGTAGAACGCAGGCGTAGCATAAGTTCCGGTGACAAACGCGGAAGTGCACAGGATAGAGCAAAACAAAACTTGGTTCTCGCGAGAACTAGCATATTCTCACCAGAGCGTCCTACGTCATACGTTGGAACGCCAGTCTCTCGTGAACGCACCTACGTCAGTAAGCGGAAGTTAGAGATTACAGTTTGTAAAGTTTTAAATATGGATATTTTTCTTAGACAAACGCATCGCTTCGCTTCAGAAGGCCGTTATTAACCCCCTGGAGCCGTATGGAGCAGTTTTATGATGGATAGATGCACTTTTATGGACTTCAAGACAGAAACAGCCATTCACTCCCATTATAAAGCTTGGAAGAGCCAGGACATATAACTCCGATTGTATCCGTCTGAAAGAAGAATGTCATATACACCTAGGATGGCTTGAGGGTGAGTAAATCATGGGCTAATTTTCATTTTTGGGTGAACTATCCCTTTAATGTAAATCAAAGAA